>ML790840.1:49925-84637 GCA_009831015.1 Picea engelmannii
CATTTAATCAATAAGTAGGAATATGCTGACCATTCACAGTGTTGTAGCAATTGTTCTGGCATTTAGTAAGGCAATTAATATAGCATTTAACATTGCAATTAACAAGCCAATTAACTGTAGCAATTGTTCTGGTAAATTTGTGTTCATTTGATGCCGACTAGGCCCCTCTACCTCGGCCACAGTCTCTGCGCTAACCTCTCGATCTTAATGGATCGTTCTGATTTCACCTTCAAGCCAAAGTCACTCTTTCGATTCCTCACTAGAATATCTGTTAAAAACCTGATTCACAGGTCCTTCCTTTTCCCCTGTCACGTCTTCTATGCATACCTGATCTCTTCCCAACATAAATTTCAGGTTTCAGGGTTTCGTGATTCCCATTGTCGAGAACCTCAGTCTTCTCAATCCCCCGATATCCGATATGCCAATTTACCGAAATGGATTTTAACTTCAGTTATCCCCCTGGGCTATACCTTGGGTCCACATGACCTCCCCTTATATGACCGCAATCCCTTTCGGGTTTTCGCGACTCAAGCGCCCGACCTCTTGGTCTCTTGACTCCGGAATTGTCAATTTCCGAAGTGTCGAAATGACCTTGCCTTTCAGGATTTTCCCTGAACTCCTAGATTGTTTCCACAGTCCCCCTCAAGATGGACGGTCCTCATCACTTCACAATCTTGGGAAATCAAATTCTTATGGGTTCTTTCCCTCGAAACTCCCGAAGTTCCAATTCCTGACCTCCTATATGATGAAGTGACGCCAGTTAGCCCCACAACGGAGCTTTCCACCTTGTCCAGGTTTCGAACTTCACAGTTCCAAAATGTGCGTGCTTCCTGTCTTCAGGATTCATGAAACGTCGAATCCTGAAATTCCGATGGACTCTCCTATCAGGATTTTTCCCGAACTCTCAAATTTCTACCACACATCCTCCTATGATGGACGATCTTCGATCATTTCGTGATTTCGAGAAATCAAATGTCAATGTCCTCCTTTCCTCTTGAACCTCAAAGTCCCGACATGAAAAATGTTGATGGGCTCTTGGTCGTTGCCACGTGTCTCAACTGACGGACGGTCCTGATTCATTCTCAGGATTTTGCGACTTGCAATTCCCCGATGTTGCAGTTTCTCTGTTAACTCAAAACCTCAGTAGCTGAAATACTGATGGGTTCGAGATCTCTGCCACGTGTCTCAACAGATGGACATTCCAGAACAAAATCGGGTTTTTCACTATGAAGTGACCCGATCTCCTGTCCTCGAGA
Source organism: Picea engelmannii (assembly GCA_009831015.1). Lineage (NCBI taxonomy): Eukaryota > Viridiplantae > Streptophyta > Pinopsida > Pinales > Pinaceae > Picea > Picea engelmannii. The sequence continues at coordinate 51,182 of ML790840.1, forward strand.
CTTTCGATATCCCGAATTCCGAAGTCCCGATATCCCAATGCCTTTTGGGGCTTTCGCTCTGCTTGCAAGAGTTTAACCCTCGTGAAACTCCTGTCAAATCCCATGACTGACGGGTATCTAAGTGAGGATCTGACAGCTCACGCTCTCTTGAGCTTGAAACTTGGAAACAGTCATAACCTCCTTGCTTCTCTGTCAGATCGGACAGCTGGTGAGATTTCACAAATTCTCTACGAAGAATGTTGACCATTCGTCTCTTCCCTTCGATGACTTCACAAGTTCGAATCCTCCTAAGGTTTTCCATGACTTTGAGTCTTTCAAGAAACGCCTACACACACTCCTTCTGGCAAACCTTCAAACACTTCAGTGTTGAACGCCTTCGACTCCGCGCGCTCCTTGTAGCAGCAGTCCTTCAATAGTTTCTTGGGTTTCAAACCCTGGATTCAAGATTGGTCTATGTGCACCTTGCAGGACTCCTTTGTCAAATATGCCCTTCAGAGGAAATGAGAACAAAATATAACCTATCTGAGCTTTCAGAGACAAAACCTATGAACCCTTTTGTCAATGCACTCCTTGCGGACAATTCAACAACACTCCTTGTAGGAACTCTCGCTCAGACAGAGAAACAATTGAAACTCATTTCCTAACTCTTTCTCTCTCAGACTTCAAAAACAATCCTGAAATCATTCATAAGCAAATGTATAACAGAAAGAGTAAAACCATGAACATACCATTCAACATACACATACAAGAAACGAATACAACACCATGAATTTGAATTAAGACTTCTTCTATTAACTCAAATCTCTGTACATGGGTGTTTTTCAAACACAGTTTCTCTATTCCAGATCTGTAAGCTCTTATCTTGGTAATGTTCTTCACTATCATACAATACTACAATGAGGGTGTCTATATCCGTTTTCCCTCCACTCCTAAAACTGTCTAATCTGAGAATTCAAAGCTACCTACTAACATAAATGCCTTATTAGTCCTTCATATGAGAGCGGGTCGCTCAAGGTCCTTTACAATATATAAGTACGCCTCTCCCTAGCTATGACATTTACGTTTGGCGCATCCATCTTCAAAAAAAAATTTAAACAATTTATCATGTGTCTAAAATGTGTTGGCGCTTTCCCCACGCTCGCTTGACGTTGGCGATGCTCCTGCATCATACTCCCTTTCTTGAAAATTTTCATGGGCTCTTATCCATGAGCTCTCGCATGATCTGTCCATGCTTCTGAATCTCTGCTTCATTCTCCTAACTGGCATCTTCAACTGGATGTCCCTTCCACTTGACCAAGTATTCAAAGTATTGTTTTCTTCTAGTCTTCTTGTTAACTCTTTTGTCTAGTATGCTTTCCATCTGTGGCTTCTCTACAACAAGCATCTTCTTTGTCCACTGGACCTCTGGTTGTTCATCACTTGTTCTTGCTTCCTCAGTTTTGTATGGGTACAAATCTGAGACAATGAATATCGGATAAATTTCGAACCCATCGGGTAATTCAATCTCATAATCATTTGCCCCAAATTTCTTCAAGACCTTACATGGTCCGATCTTCTTCATCTTTAGTTTGTTATATGTCCCCTTCGGGAACCTTTCCTTTCTCAGATGTGCCTGAATCAAATCACCAACCTCAAATTGAAGTTGTCTCCTATGTTGATATACTCTACGCTTATACTCTTGACTCGAGTTCTGTAAACGCTCCTTCACCTGGCTGTGAAGTTCTTTCATCGCCTCTGTGAAATCTTCTGCACTAGTGCTCCTAGTCGCAATCTGTTTTGAATCCCTCAGTTTAGAAATTCCTCTCAATTGCATGCTATAAATAATTTGAAATGGACTTTGTCCTGTGCTTCTGCTAATTGGATCATTATAAGCAAATTCTGTTTGTGGTAATATGTTGTCCCACTGGTTGTGGTGTTCTGTCACCAAGCTCCTCAGCAAGTCTCCTAAACTTCTGTTCACGACTTCTATCTGTCCATCCATCTGAGAATGATATGCTGAACTGAATGATAAATTTGTTCCCAACTTTTTCCATAAGGTTCTCCAGAAGTTTCCCATGAACTTAGTGTCTCTATCTGAAACTATGCTCTTTGGTAAGTTGTGAAGTCGAATGACTTCTTTGAAAAATAGATTCGCAATGTGAGTTCTGTCACTGGTTTTTTGACATGGTATGAAGTGTGCCATTTTGGAAAATCTATCCACTACCACAAAGATTGATTCAAATCCTCTTTGTGTTCTTGGAAACCCCAATATGAAATCCATGCTGACTGCATCCCACATCCTTTCAGGTATTGGCAATGGTTGATAAAATCCTGCATTATGTCTCTTTCCCTTCGAATGTTGGCAAATTTTGCATCTGTCCACGAATCTCTTGACGTTTTCTCACATTCCCAGCCAAAAATATGACTCATTCAGTTTTTCGAATGTCTTGTCATGACCGAAATGTCTGGCAAATCCTCCACTATGTTTCTCCTTCAGCAGATTCTCTCTCATGGAGCATTTTGGAATACAAATTTGATTACCTTTAAACAATAATCCTTCTTGGATCATGTATTCTGTCCATTGACTTCTATCTCTAAGAATTTGATTCTCAGCTACTTCATACGCCTCCTTAAAATCTGGATCATCTCTGTACATGTTCCTGAGATCATCAAAACCCAGTGTTTTGACTCTGAACTCCTGCAACAACAAACATTTCCTGCTCAAAGCATCAACAACCTTGTTAGCAATTCCAGAAATATGCTTAGTTACAAAAGTAAAGTTCTGCATGTATTCAACCCATTTTACATGTCTTTGATTCAACTTTTCCTGTTGAGTCACAAACTGTAGTGCATGATTGTCACTATATAAGATAAACTCCTTCGGGATCAAGTAATGTCTCCATTTCTTTAATGCCTGAATAATAGCATAAAACGCCTTGTCATACGTGGAGTATTTCACCTTCACTTCATTCATCTTCTCGCTGAAGTATGTTATCGACCTATATTCTTGACTCAAGACTGCCCCTATTGAAATTCCAATTGCATCGCATTTCACTTGAAATGTCTTTTGGAAATCAGGCAACACCAGGATTGGTTGTTCCGTGATTTTCCTTTTTAACAGATTAAAACTCTTCTCAGCCTCTTCTGTCTAGTGAAAAGATTTGTGTCTCTTCTTCACTGTGTCAATCATCGATGCACTAATTACACTGAAATTCTTGATGAACTTTCGGTAGAAACTATCCAATCCGTGAAAACTTCTCACCTCAAATATGCTCTTCGGTGATTGCCAATTCTTGATCACCTCCACCTTATCTAGATCCATCCTCAATTTATCTGCAGAAATAACAAAACCCAAATAGATGAGTTATGTCTTCATGAATGAGGATTTATTCATGTTTATCAGTAGCTTCACTTGTTGTAATATTTTCATCACTGTAGCTAAGTGTTTTAGATGCTCTGCCTCTGTTTTACTAAAGATCAGTATGTCATCTAGATACACAATGACAAATTTTCCAATGAATTCCTTCAGGACTTCCTTCATCAATCTCATGAAGGTACTTGGCACGTTTGTTAAACCAAATGGCATAACAGGCCATTCATACAATCCTTCGTTAGTCTTGAAGGTTGTCTTCCATTCATCACCTTCTCTCATATGAATCTGGTGATATCCACTTTTCAAATCAATCTTCGAAACAAAATTTGCTCCACTTAAGAAATCCATCAGATCATCCATCCTTGGCAATGGAAATTTGTACCTGATGGTTATCTTGTTGATTTCCCTTGAATCAATACACATCCTCCAGCCTCCATATTTCTTTGGACTGAGTACTGTCAGAACAACACATGGACTCAAGATTTCTCTAACCAACCCCTTGTCCAACAAATCATGGACTTGTCTTTTGACCTCTTCATTCTCCTGCGGCATTAATCTATACGCTGCTTTGTTTGGTAAACTAGCTCCAGGTATGAGATCAATGTGATGACTCACACTTCCAATTGGTGGCAACGAACGAGGTAGTTCATCCACTACTATGTCAGTGAACTCTTCCAACAGTTCCTGAACCTCTTCTGGTAAATCATCTACCCTTGTGATGGTTAAAACAATCATTGGCTTCCTGACCACAATGAATTGTGGTTCCTCCTTCTTCTTAACCTCTGTAATAAGTTCCTTCCCGCTCATGAGAAGTACAATGTTGCTTATTTCAAGTTTCACCTCCTTATCTTTGATTGGAAGCAACATGTGAGTTCTCCTATTCTTCTCTAGGGTGTATGTGTTCATCCTCCCATCATGAGTCACATTTCTGTCATATTGCCATGGTCTACCTAGCAATAGATGACAAACATCCATGGGAATAACATCACAGAGTATCTTATCATTATATCCTCCTATCTTAAATTCAACTAAACATTGTTTTGTGACATTTACCTGATGTTCTTTTTGTAGCCATGAAACTCTATATGGAATTGGATGTTCAATCGTCTCCATCTCTAGCTTTTCTACCATCTCCATTGAAATGAGATTATCCGTGCTACCACTGTCCACAATCACCTTGCATACCCTGTCCTTGGTCTTGCAAGTAGTCCGAAAAAGTCTGTTTCTTTGGACTGAACTCTCCACCTCCTTCTCTAGTGTTAAGAGAAATTTTCACATCATCAACGATCTTCCGCCTTCAACATATTCTACCTCAACATTCTTCCTCTGTGCTTTGGAAATGTGAGCCTCACCACCTTATTTCTTCTTATCTGGACATTCATAAGATTTGTGTCCATTCTTTCCACATGTGAAGCACTTTATTACTCCACCTCTTCCTCTTCCTCTACCTCTAGTACGAGGAAAAATGTTTCCATCTGCATACTGACCTCTATGTTCGGTATGCTTCCCTCTCTGTGAACTTCCACCTCTCTCAGTCTGAGTCTGAGGTGTTTTTCTGTCTTCTTTGTGTTTCAGATTTCTATCCTGGGCAACTAATTTGCCATTGGCTTGACTTCTGCCTTGACCTCTCTGACCTTGTTTTCGGCTCAGCTTCTCTTCAGCTTTTAGGGCCATCTGATAAGCATCTTCCACCATTCATATGGTCATCATGCTCATCTCATCCTGAATGTTGTATCTCAAGCCATTCATGTACCTGGCAACCTTTTCATCATCGCTTTCCTGATGACCTGCCCTAATGTTCAGCTTGTAGAATTCTTCAGTATATTCCTTCATTGTCATCAGCTTCTATCTCAAATTTTGCATTCTTCGAAACAGAGTAATCTGGTAGTCCATGGGAATGAATTTTGCCTTCATCTTCACAATCATCCTATCCCAACTCTTGATTTTTTGTTTGCCTTTGCAGCGTCTGTCAGCTTGTAGTTCATCCCACCACAATGTTGCATGTCCTTTCAATCTTGTGACAACATGTCTAACCTTCTTGTCTTCTTCGACATCTTCATATTCAAAATAAGTGTCCAGAGCTCTAATCCAGTCTAGAAGCTCTTCTGCATCCAGATTTCCCTCATAAAATGGAATGTCCATTTTCTCTCTTGCACCCATTCTTGAAATAGCCCTAATAAAGCGTTTGTTTGTTGCATCTTCGGCTACAAATTTGTCTTCTTCATGTTCAACCTCAATTTCACTTTCGGAATCACTAAGATCCCTAGCACAGACTGTGCATCTCTGTGTTGTCTCCATGTCCTCAAGTCTGGCGTGTAATTCACACATTTCTCTTGCCATGGCTGGGTCAGGCATCTACCTACCTCTTCTTCTTGGTATTTCCCTTTCCTCTAGCGGATCAAGTGTTTGTCTGTCCCTTATTCTTGGAAGCATGGTGAATCTTCCTTTTCCTTGCTACAGAAAGCAAAGAAACCTTTATGTTCTTTGATACCAAACCTGACGTCAACTAGGCCCCTCTGCCTCGGCCACAGTCTCTACGCTGACCTCCCAGTCTTAATGGATCATTCTGATTTCACCTTCGAGACAAAGTGGCTCTTTCGATTCCTCACTAGAATCTCTATTAAAAACTTGATTCACAGGTCCTTCCTTTTCCCCTATCATGGATTCTATGCATACCCGATCTCTTCCCGACAGAAATTTTGGGTTTCAGGGTTTCGCGATTCCTGTTTTCGAGAACCTCAGTCTTCTCGATCCCCTGATCTCCGATATGTTGATTTACCGAAACGGCTTGTAACTTCAGCTATCCCCCTGGGCCATACCTTGGTTCCACATGAACTCCCCTTATATGATCGCAATCTCTTTTGGGTTTTCACGACTCAATCACTCGACCTCTTGGTCTCTCGACTCCCGAATTGTCGATTCCCAAAGTGCCGAAATGACTTTGCCTTTCAGGATTTTCCCCGAACTCCTAGATTGTTACCACGTGTCCCCCTCAAGATGGACGGTCCTCATTGCTTTGCAATCTCGGGAAATCAAATGCTTATGGGTTCTTTCCCTCGGAACTCCCGAAGTTCCGATTCCCGACCTCCTATATGATGAAGTGATGTCAGTTGGCCCCACAATGGAGCTTTCCACCTTGTCGGGGTTTCAGACTTTGCAGTTCCAAAATGTGCATGCTTCCTATGTTCAGGTTTCACGAAACACTGAATCCCAAAATGCCGATAGACTCTCCTATTTGTATTTTTCCTGAACTCTCGAATTTATGCCACATGTCCTCCTATGATGGACGGTCCTCGATCATTTCACCATTTTGTGAAATCAAATGTTGATGTCCTCTTGTCCTCTTGAACCTTGAAGTCCTGACATGCAAAATTCCAACGAGCTCTTGGTCGTTGCCACGTGTCTCAACTGACGGACGGTCCTGATTCAGTCTCGGGATTTCGTGACTTGCGATTCCCCGATGTCGTAGTTTCTCTATTAACTCAAAACCTCGGTAGCCGAAATACCAATGGGTTTTGGATCTCCACCACATGTCTAAACAGATGGATGGTCTATAAAAAAATCGGGGTTTTCACTATGAAGTGACCCAATCTCCTGTTCTCGAGACTTCCAATATCCCAAATTTTGAAGTCCCGATATCCCGACACCTTTCGGGGCTTTCGCTCTACTTGCGAGAGTTTAACCGTCGTGCAACTCCTGTTAGATCCCACGACTAATGGGTATCTAAGTGAGGATCCGACAGCTCACGCTCTCCTAATCTTGAAACTTGGAAATAGTCGTAACCTCCTTGCTTCTCTATCAGATCGGACGATTGGTGGGATTTCACAAATTATCTATGAATAATGTTGACCGTTCATCTCTTCCCTTCGACGACTTCGCAGGTTCGAATCCTCCTGAGGTTTTCCATGACTTTGAGTCTTTCAAGAAACTCCTGCACGCACTCCTTGCGGAAAACCTTCAAACACTTCAGTGTTGAATGCCTTCAAATCCATGCGCTCCTTGCAGCAGTCCTTCAATAGGTTATTGGGTTTCAAACCCTGGATTCAAGCTTGGTATGTGCACACCTTGCATGACTCCTGCGTTAAATCTTCCCTTCAGAGGAAATGAGAACAAAAGCTAACCTATCTGAGATTTCAGAGACAAAACCTCTGAACCCTTTTGTCAACGCACTCCTTGCGGACAATTCAACTGCACTCCTTGTAGGAACTCTCACTCAGATAGAGAAACAATTGAAACTCATTTCCTAACTCTTTCTCTCTCAAAATTCAAACATAATCCTGAAATCATTCATACACAGCATAGAAAGAAAATGTATAACAGAAAGAGTAAAACCATGAACATACCATTCATCATACACATACAAGAAACGAATACAACGCCATGAATCTGAATTAAGACTTCTTCTATTAACTCAAATCTCTGTACATGGGTGTTTTTCAAACACATTTTCTCTATTCTATCTCTGTATGCTCTTCTCTTGGTAATGTTCTTCACTATCATACAATACTACAATGAGGGTGTCTATATCTGTTTTCCCTCCACTCCTAAAACTGTCTAATCTGAGAATTCAAAGCTACCTACTAACATAAATTCCTTCTTAGTCCTTCAGACAAGAGTGGGTGTTATTGGATAAATCCGTAAGTGCGGACACAAACCGATCTCCCTAGATCCACCTGGATCTAGAACAAAGCAAGACAGAGAATTACTCTTTCCCTAGATTCTAACCATTGAATTAAATAAGAGGCAAGAACAAAGAACATACCTTATGATCACTTCCTTTGGTCTTTTTTGCTCTCGCTTCGCTCCAATTCTCTCGTACAGTCAATACCAAAACAATACAAACCAACCGAAGTGAAGAAAGCACAATCTATTCAACAGTCAATCTATGTATATGATCAAGGAGTTATACAATAAAGTGGAAATAACTTTATGGGAAAGGGACATATTACTGTATCATATTAATGGAAAGTAAAGATTACAACCCGAGCCTTGATTTCGCAAACTTCCTTTCGATGGCCCTTGGCTCTAACACACACACTTTCTCACTTGCATGAAGAAGATCAAAACCCTTATGATGTCTTTGCTGGAGTTTCCTAGCCTGTTGTTCAAGCTTCAATCCTTCACACAATCTTTCACTAATTCTCCAATAGATCTTGCTTAACCTTGTTTGCTTAACCTTTTCCATGATAATTCATTCAATATATAGGAGAGAATGAATTGGTTACTTGGATAAGAATGATCCCAAAATATCAGGGAATCTAGTACTAGGATAACCATTCGAATACCATCTCATCCTTCTAGAATATTCTCTTCTAGAAGCTTCGATAATTCATCTTTTTCCCTTCTTTAGAAAGAGTTTGTACCCTAGCAGTTCAACACAGTGCGAAATTATCACACCCTGGCTTAAGGCAGCCTGCGAGAATCATACATTCTCGCAGGCAAATATACTAGCAGCCTACGAACAGTCCTCAAAAATGTGATTTCTGGAAAGAGATGAAGGTAACTTTTCTCAGGATAAATTTCTAATGAAGATCCTGAATACACCATCATCAATACATCATCATGACGACCAAAATAATGGGTAACAGAATGCCCCCCAAAGTATGAGGTTGGAACCAGTGACAGCCGATAGACTTTGTAAGCTGCATGTGTGTGTCGAAAACCAGGAGCACATCTAATCGGAAACCTGTGAACAACCAAGCATCTGCATAATATCATATATATCAATTATGAGGAAGGCATTCCCATACTCATATCATAGATGGATAACATTATTGACCTAGGTCATGGCCACCAATCATACACTGTGGATCCATGCCGTCAAAATATAGCATAGCCACCGGAATACACTATGGATCTATGCGAGAAATTTCAAATCAAGACGACATAGCCACGAGACATACACAGTGGATCTATGAGTCGCAAATTATACATACTCTATCGCAACCTGGATCAMAAAAATGATATCCARGGTCTTCAATCTCGTCGCCCAAAACTATGAATCTAACCATGTGATTACATGTGTTGAAGTCGAACATGGTAGAAACCACTTGATTACCGGTCATTGATGAAACCGTTAACAAGTGCGAGGGAAATCACCATTAATGTCAATGACTCCCAAGGTACCATAGTACAATCCATCGAGTGTGAATAAATGAGTTGATGTTGAACATCCAATGGAATCTTTCGATCAGGGGTCAATGATGTAAACCCCCTGTTGAAAGCGAGGAAACTTGTCATTGAGGCATGCAAGCTCCAAGGTACTAAATAATTTCTAAGTCTTGATTCTGGATAATGAGCTGAAGTCGACAGAATAAAACTTGTCACAGGAGGGCCTTAATGTATCCCCCATCAATGACATTAAATGAGTAACATAGTTTGAAGGTGAAACAAAGCATTTTGCAAATTGAACTAGACACAGGGAAGGCCGACACGGAGAGAATGGATAACTGTAGATGGCTGACTCAATATAGGTTTCAGATGGACTTCTCTTGAACATATGAATGACATGACCAACGATTTGGCAGCATTGATTCAAATATGACATATGGAATGACCTTATAGTAAATCGAATAAGAGACAAATGGATTTCCCAAATCGACTTCAAATGATGAATAGGGGGTGTCATGTTCAAGAGCTACACTTACTCCCAATCAATACGAAAATGAAACATATCCCTTTCCCAAATTTTCCCCCACCATTTCTGGTGAGTACCGCTTTATTTTTACGCAAGCTTGAGGAGGATAACATATGCTTATTGATATAAGCTCATCCTTCGGATGAGTCCCTCGGAGTATATTTAACGAATCCTAAGAAGGAGTGGTTCGGTCCCATCACGGGTCTGTCAATGTTTGTTTAACGAGTCCAGAGATAGTAAACTCGAAGGTTTTTCAAGATTATAGAGTTTGGAAAAACACTTAAAAGAGAACTCTCTCAGTTCCTTTTTCRTAAAATAGTCTGGACGAGACCAAAAAAGAGATAAATTATCACTCACCAGACGCTTACTTCAAATACTTTATCAAGCGTGAAAATAGCAAGGTCACTCGGCGATCTTTTCATGTTTAGAGATTCTAAAAAGAGCTTAAAGAGAACTCCAGGGGGGTTCCTTTTTTGTATAACCTTGTTGAGCCTAAAAAAGTGATAAAGGTATGCTCGATCACGTTCTCATGTATTTACGAGCGCAAGAACAGACAAAAATGACGCTCGAGGTTTTTATATAAAAACCATGAAAAACAATCAAAAACACGCGATAACAAAGAAAAACGTGTCCGTAACCCTGTATTGAATCATCAAAGTCATCACACCTGCAAGAAATACACTCGACATGACATTAGGGATTAGGGTTTAGTCGATAAATAATCCTAAAAACCCAAAATGATATAGTAAAAGTAAATAAAATGAGTAAAAACTCTTTTTTACCACACCATTTTAGATTTCCACTATTGAGCTCCAAAAAAACCCTCTTTTACCCTTTGAGTTCGGCGTTAGATTGTGGGAGCTAAGAGAGACCATTCAGCGAGCCGTCTTCGAAATTAAGGTAGGTTCTTCATCCTTAACATTTTCATGGTTTCATTTTGTCATTTCATTGGTTAAATTTCCATTTTTAAGATGTTTTTCTAGGCTCTATATGCGCGTTGTCATTCTCACAGGCAGCCCATACGGGGCCTGCGAGAATGATGCATTCTCGCAGGTGAGACTTAAGCCACCTGCGAGTTTCTTGCACTGTGAAAATGGGGCACCTGCGAGAACCGCAAAGCCCAATTTTTTTTTAAATTTTTAGCCAAATGAAAAAAATCTAAAGCATGAAAAAGTTATTAATTCTCCTTTTATGTTCCTTGTGCAAATAATTGGCCATAAACATGGTGCTTGAGTGGCATGAAATGGAACATGAAGAGGATAATGCAATGGCCGAGAATCATCCTCCTACCATAGCTTCATTGAGAGATTGTGGGCTCTTGAAATACTTTCACATCCCGGGCATGAGGGCCCAAGTCAGACTACTAGAGTACCTCGTCCGTATGTGGGACCCAGATCAACAGGTTTTTCATGTGGGAGCTCACACACTGTCCATAGACATTGAGGACATATAATTTTTTACTAAATTGTCCAGGCGCGGGTATTATGTCAGCCTGACCGGTAGTAGAGGTGGTGGGCTAAAGATGAGTGAGTACTGCAATCAATACTGCGTACCCGAGGCTGAAAGGAAAAAAGGAAAAGTGGTTATCTGGGGGGTACAAGACTTAACCCTTCGTACTATCCTTTTCACTATATATTGGATGGCTGGGAGTTATGCTCCTCATATGGCATTACAGAGCTACTTCCAGTACGCTATCGAGTGTACTGAGCCTCGAGTATTCAACTGGGCAGATGTTGTGCTTCGCAGTATAAAAAAGAAATTAACCAAATGTAGGGGGGTGACCTAAAGCAATTCGGGTATGGATATTTACTGGTATCCTTCTTCCTCGAGTGGGTCCCATTACTGAGGCTACAAGTGGAGTGGAACATACCGGGTCCCAGGGATCCGCGGATCCTGAGATGGTGTCGGCTTATGGCCCGGCATGTAGCAGGACCGATTATCAAATATGATGATACTTTCTTTGACTGGATTCAACCACAGATGTTGATGGTTGATGACTACGCTTATGTTGGGCTAGATTTACGAGGAGATCTGGATTTGTCATTACCAGAGGATGCTCAGTGGGGGGACCTTGGTAAGAAGGACACATATTTTTTTCCTTTTTAAAATGTTTTTGATTTTTTTTTTATCATATTCAAATGTTTTTGTTTTATATGTTCATCCAAATATTAACACAAAATTGTTTGTTGATAACACAGATGTTGGACCGTATAGACCTCCCGACACTTCTCCCATCTAGAGGCGAGGAGAGGTAGCAGCAGCACCACAATATGTTGAGGATTATCAGGTGGTGGAACAGAATTTAGACGGTTTGACAGTAGACATTCCAGATATGACTCTGGAAGAGGTTCCACGATGAGATTAGCATCACACTGTAGGGGTATCAACATCTATGAGTTGACTGCTCTGTAGAGTTGCTAGAGCAGTTGTGTGTTACCATGAACGTCATCCATGACGTCACTTTGTAGAATCTATAAGCTTCAATTTTTGATATTTTGGTCTTTGGACAAACTTTTTGTAAAAACTCTTTTGATCGTTATATATACAGATGGCTTCTACCAGTTTACTTTATATTGTGTGAATTTCAACATGTTTGATTTATAAATGATTCAAATGTATATCCAATACATAATTAGACAATGCATCTATTAATGTATTTCGACATCTAGGAATATGTTGATATCCAATGTGATCAAAATAACGTTCCAAGAGGCAAATTCGCAAATACACCCGTAACAAAGTAGGACTTTGAATAGAGTAGATATTACTTAACTGTAGTACTACAAGTTGCGAGTCAAGTCGCACAACCAAATGAATAATTCCGAGCGAGATAGCATCAACCAATAATTCAATAATGGTGCTATACTCTGCAATGTTGTTGGTCGCACGGCCGAGGCACACACCTCGTAAATATACAAGTTCGTTTGTTGGGGCATAGATTGCCCACGCAGCGGACGCAAGGTTCCGAGTACTACGGCTAGCGCCATCAGCGAAGCCAATATAGGGTAGCGAAGACTCCGACATATGGAAATCAAACACAATGTCACATAAGGGCAGAGACCGTATAACGTCAAAAGCAAACTAAAGTAACACACACAAAGTATGATACATAAAATACAAGTACTTGTGAATAGATGATTTATGCATAGTACTTCTTCAAGTACAACCCATTCCTGGGTTCACTCAAAGGGATACCAATGTTGTCAAATGTTGGCATTGCCTCGGCCCATTTCGTAAAGTAATCAACTGCTACAATGATGTAACCATGCCCCCCGGTCGAGTGAGGGTAACATGTCATGAAATCGATGCCCCCTTTCGTAAAGGGATCAATGAAGACCACAGGAACGGGCGAGATGACAACACTGGTCGACGGAGTCAGAATCCGATGGTAGTTCTCAAGATTATGTGGCTCCAAAAATAGTATGGAACGATGATTCCCATCATCCCAAGGTGTTTCCTCCATGACGGACATGATAATATCGTCAGTGGGAAAAATAACACGAAAAGGATCAGGAGACAACTCATCAAAAGAGGGGGTAGAAGATGTTGTCGATTGAATGGCTTGATAGGAAAATTCAACCAGACTTAACGACGTTGCATCACCAAAACGAAGATGATCTCCAGGGTCAGGAACAATCCAAGGGTCATGTGACTCAGGAAGCTCGTGAGGCACGTTGGAAATCATATTGATATAAGCAACTGACGGGCGTGGAACATCAGGCGGTGGAATGGGGAAAGTACCCATTAACGAGGAGTCCTTTAAAAGGCCTACACCGACATTCTCATAACCTGGTGGGGTTTTAGCAATAAACGACACATTTCCATTACGGGTATCGGAATTGAAAAAGGCAAGTTGGTCAACGGTAACAACCTTTCCTTGATGAGGGAAATGTACTACACGGAAAAGTGTTGACACAACAACGCACATGGAATCGATCCAGCTGCGACCAAGCAAAATATTATAATCAAGGGGAGCATCGAAGACTTCCACTTCAACTTGGACCGTTTTACCTTCCAATGTGATAGGAAATGAAGGGAGAATGCCATAAGGCTTAAAACCAGAGCCATTGAAGGCTTTAAGAGTATTTTGTGATTCGTTCAAGGGAGGAGAGCCAATGGCTTTCCAGCAAGCAAAAGACATTACACACATCAAAGCACCCTCGTCGATAACAATTCAGAAAATTTTCTTGTCAGAGACAACAACTTGTATCTGGAATGCAAGTTGAGGGGGTAACCTTGGAATATGATCATCCAAGTCAAAGACTATCAGATTTGTATCTGTCGGGTCAATTCCACCTAGAGCTTTTAACAGTGCCTTCCATTGTGTAGGACAAGACTAAAGGACTTCAAGGGTTGACATCATTGTAGGTGCCTGGGCCAGATCTTCAATAATGTTGTAGTTTTGGGCCGCACGAGCATGAGGATTGAAAGTCGATTTCCTAACGACACCTTTTGGGGGTGGTCATAGAACTGTATCAGATCTCGATCATTCGAGATGAAGAGGACCGTTAGTAGGTAGAGTCGTGGGAGATGGTTGTACCAAAGCAAGAGGTAAATTGTCAACCTTCTATTTATATGGAGCATAATCTCTGGCTCTAGTCATGAGTGCAACGTTGTTCTTCTTAGAATCACTAGTACACATCAAAACATATGATGTAGTAGAAGAGGAGGGTTGGTCTTGAATGACCAACTGAGCCTGTTGTTGAGATGGGAAGGGTTGGGACAAGACAGCCGATGTAGATGGTTTTGGGGTTCCTTGAAGGAACTTAGTAACCTCGGCACGTCGTGGACAATCCTTTATGTAGTAATCGTCACCACAGATAAGGCAAGGGTATCTTGGTTTGCACTTATCCCGATCTTCAACAGGAGTATTTTTAGTTTTCTCTATTTGATTATTATTTTTTCCCTCCTTATTCTTGCCTCTCCCCTTTTTAGATTTGTTTTTATCGGCTGGGGTAGATTGTACAAAATTAAATTCATAAGTTTTTCCGGTGGGAGTGGTAGGATACGGAGCATTTTGAACATTAGAAGAAGTAGATTTAGGGGTTGTACTTGAAACAGAATGTGAGCGGGCTTTGGCAGTACCAATCACACCGCTAGCTGCATGCGAGGCAACTGGAGTAGTTGAAGTGCTGGAAGTACCAGGACGAGGTAATTCAGGTAGCAAATCATAAAATGTTCCCGTTTGCGAATAAACGAGATCAAGATATTGAGCACGACGTATAGCCTGCTCCTTTGTGACAACACCACCCATGGCAATGTCTTTACCAATTTCATTCACAAAGGATTTCGTAAACCATTCTGCCAGTAATTGATTGGAGAGTTCAAGTTTAATGAGACATTGACGTCTTCGCCACTCATGGATATGATCAGATATATGAGTGCCTTTAGTCTGTTTGAAGGAAGTCAAAATCTCAGTCCCGGTATCATAATGGATTGGTAACTAGTAATGTGTAAGGAAATCCATAGCTAGGGTGTTGAAATCAGAGAAGAAACCTCGTGGCAATTCAATATACCACTTCGCAGCAGAACCGGTAAGGGTTCGTTGAAAAAGACGTAAATGAATAGAATCATCCATCAATGAGTTGGATGAGCACCATAGGTGAAAAGTCATAACGTGATTGTTCGGGTCCTATCCCACTTTTTTTTCGAATTTAGGAATGTCCGATGGAATCTTGGTTGGAATAACAGGCCATTGGGGAGAGTGATGAATAGGATCGTTTAAAATCCTAGACAAATCCAGCAAATCCAAAGTAGCAAGAAAAGGTAACTGTCAATTCACCTACGGGTACTGATGGCTTTGGGGTGGAATCCCTGTTGGCAAACCAGTAGGACCATAAGAAGTTTTCCCATAATGGGAAGATCCAGGCAGATTCGGTGGTGGTTGGAGAGGATAGTAATTCCAAGGATTGTAACCTTGAGTTTGAGTAGGGACCTGAGTTTGAGCATTCTGATCCTGACCCCAAATAGGATTGGGTATACTCGGATATGGTTGGCCTATAGTAGGGACAGGCTGCTGCCCCCCAGTCATTTGAGGAAGATTTTGTATCATCTGATTCCAATATTGGGCCAAAGAGGCAAGTATATTTTGTCCAAAAAGTGGGGTTGGTCCTCCTATCGTAGGTGATCTTCCAACCGGAAATTGTGTCCCAAGAAAAGGTTGTGTAGTAAGTGGAATGTGTCCAGTAAGAGGAATCGTACCACCTGGTCCACCAACAGGAATATACAAGTTTCGTGTAATGGATGGGATAGTGCCATTAGGATTAGGATTGCCAGAAGGAACTTGAGGGAGTGTCGGAATAAAACCGGGAATAAGGTGCCCATGAAAAGAAGGACCACCAGGAGTACCAGCTGGGGTTTGCGGAGGTGTTGGAGCAGAAGCATTCAACAAATCATTCAACGCATGGTATCTGGGTGGTAGTGTTGGAGTGACATTGGGCGTTCGTTGTGTGTTTATAGGAGCAAGACCAGTTGTAGTGAACCCGGTTGGGACACTCATAGTGTTTGCGAGATGGGCCATCTCAGCAGGGAGAGTAAAGTGATAAGTGGTATTCATCGGTATAGTTTCCATCTTAGAAAACACCGGAGGGTTGATTTCGGAGACCACAGGTGAACCAGGACTAAAAAGGGTCCCGCGGAAATCACCTGCAGACCAAAAAGGATCTTGGCCTTCTACATCGGGAAAAGGCCCAACGGGTGATCCAGAAGAGGTAACAATTAATTCTCCGGAAGAATTTAATCGCATAAAAGGTCATTCACCATGGAGAATTCGAAAGTCCTCTCTAGTATTGGTAAGTCGAAAAGGTTCTAGAGAATCAGTTGATTCCACTTGTGGTGTGGTAACAACTGCGGCTTCACCTTGCTGAGGAGAGCCCTCAGGTGTAGCTGTAGGCAAGGGTTGTGAACCATCCAGATGCTCTGGAGATAAACCCTGCATTATACGTGAATGACGTGGGGGAGCTATTATAAACGAGTGTCAAATTTCATGAAGAAAATCCTATGTTCAACTTTGAGAAACAAACAACACGCGCTAGTAAACAAAAGTTAGGAAGCAACACCAAGCAAACAATACCTTCTAATTTTGAAGCCACTAGTTGGTGATGAAATACTACATCGCAAAAACAAGACGAGAAGGGGCGGGGATAGGGTGGAAAAGTTACGCTGACGACATGCTTAACGGACTTACACCTTGGTGCAAGCTCCCACACATAATCGTGGGTATACCCTCCAAGGAGCCCGAGTGAGTTTAGTCAACGTCAATTCCAGGTACTGTGAAGACTTTCTCCTCCACAGTCACCTTGGGTAAGAACCTAGAAATATAAGCCACTAAGGTCACCACCAACAACCATAAAGCCTAGGGGGACAGTCAACAGTCCGATCCACATGCAAGGGCAGGGTATCTAGCCCGAAATCAACTCAAAAGGCTTCCACTCATCATTGTGGGTATACCTCCAAGTGATCCCCGTAATACATGCAATCTCTACACTAATACCAGCAAAGAAGGGTGAGTAACTCTACCAATACCAATGCGACCTCATGCTTGACCCTTGTGTGAGAAGGGCTTCCCAGGACAAGATGTTGTAAATGGAATTTAACACTCCCTAACACAAGATGCTACTATGTGTTTTGTGCTTTTGGAGAGTGTATCTCTCTTCCTACTCCAAATCGTTATCCTAGCTAAATGTTGGTGTAAAAGAGCCCTAGAAAATATTTACTAGATAAATTTTATGATTACACAATGTTCTTAAAAGCTGTTGTTTACTCAAAGGTAACGGAAATGAAACTTATGTTGTATGACTCTGAACCAAACAATGCAAGGATGAGAATGAAATATATTACTTTTCATTCAATGAACCCTATGTATGAGAGAGAGAGAAAGTTTTCCAGATCAACCCTGTACTACCATGCACAATTTCCTTTAAAATGCAAATACAAACAATCACTTATCTAATGACAATGCTCTATTGTGTCTTTTTCAAATACTTTAACAATCTCAATAATTTGATTTTCAAAGTTTTCTAAAACGAAAAGAATTTTTGAAAGAAAAACCTTTTGTTTACTTTTCAAAAAGGATCCTCACTATGCCAATGAGAATACATAAAATCAAAACGCAAAAAATCAAGCAATGACAAACCCAATAAACTCTTTCAATGAAAGCAAAAATAAAGAGCAAACCAAAGTAGTCTTCTCAATTACACAAGAAAATGATCTTTCAAACCAATAAGCAAAAGAGAAAAACAAAGTACTCTACTTTCAACCAATCACTGGTTCTCAACTAATCAAACACACTCAGAATCTGAAGTCAGAGAGAATGGTTTTGCCAAGAAGAGTCAAGAAATGAAAGTCAAGACACAAAGGACAAGAAAAAACCTTAAAATCCTAAGACTGTTCACGCATGCAAACTAAAGCAAGAAATATATCAATCAATGTTCCAAGAAACTCATAAGAGGTAATCCAACTGAACTGAGCAGTTAGAAAGACCAAAACTCAAATTCAAAATTTTGAAAAATTGTGTTCGCAGGCAAGCAATGTTACACAGTGCGGGAATCACTGATTCTCGTAGGTGACCCTTGAGAAGGGTGTGAGAACCTTGCACTGAAACCTATAGGTAGGGTGTGAACCTTACCAATTCTCGCAAGCTACAATGAAGTGCATTGCAACAATTCCTGAACATAATTAAAAATTTGAAAATTGAAGCAAAATTGACAAAGGCTTCTGGACCCAGAAGGTTTATCAGGATATCCTGAAGACTCAAAGACTGATAGGACAGGAGAAAAATGAAACCAGAGAAAATGGCCACAGAAAAACACAAAAAGCCACAAATAAAATGGGATTGATCCCCAGTGGAGTCGCCAATTTTGTTATTGGATAAATCTGTAAGTGCGGACACAAACCGATCTCCCTAGATCCACTTGGATCTAGAACAAAGCAAGACAGAACATGACTCTTTCCCTAGATTCTAACCATTGAATTAAATAAGAGGCAAGAACAAAGAACATACCTTATGATCACCTCCTTTGGTCTTTGTTGCTCCCGCTTCGCTCCAGTGCTCTCGTACAGTCAAGACCAAAACAATACAAACCAACCGAAGTGAAGAAAGCACAATCTATTCAACAGTCAATCTATGTATATGATCAAGGAGTTATACAATAAAGTGGAACTAACTTTATGGGAAAGGGACATATTACTTTATCATATTAATGGAAAGTAAAGATTACAACCTGAGCCTTGATGTCGCAAACTTCCTTTTGATGGCCCTTGGCTCTGACACACACACTTGCTCACTTGCATGAAGAAGATCAAAACCCTTATGATGTCTTTGCTGAAGTTTCCTAGCCTGTTGTTCAAGCTTCAATCCTTCACACAATCTTTCACTAATTCTCCAATAAATCTTGCTTAACCTTGTTTTCTTAACCTTTTCCATGAGAATTCACTCAATATATAGGAGAGAATGAATTGGTTACTTGGATAAGAATGATCCCAAAATATCAGGGAATCCAGTACTAAGATAACCATTCAAAGGCCATCTCATCCTTCTAGAAGATTCCCTTCTAGAAGCTTCGAGAATTCATCTTTTTCCCTTCTTTAGAAAGAGTTCGCACCCTAGAAGTTCAACACAGTGCGAACTTCTCACACCCTAGATTAAGGCAGCCTGCGAGAATCATACATTCTCGCAGGAAAATATAATAGCAGCCTGCGAACAGCCCTCAAAAATGTGATTTCTAGAAAGAGATGAAGGTAACTTTTCTCAGGAGAAAGTTCTAATGAAGAGCCTGAATACACCATCATCAATACATCATCATGACGACCAAAATCATGGGTAACAGTGGGTCACTCAAGGTCCTTTACAATATATAAGTACGCCTCTCCTTAACTATGACATTTACATTTGGTGCATCCATCTTCAAAAGTTTTTTTAAACAATTTATCATGTGTCTAAAACATGTTGGCACTTGCCCCATGCTCGCTTGACGTTGGCGATGCTCCTGCATCATCATTCCAGCAAGCTTAGTCAACATTCTAAAGGCAAAAATCATGGGTAATTACAGCAAGCTCTGGCAACATTCTAAAGGAAAAATCGTGGGTAATTACAACAAGCTCTGGCAACATTCTAAAGGCAAAATTGTGGGTATTTAAATAGAAATCTAAGTCAATCTTTAAAAGCAAAAATTTGGGTAATTTTAACAGCAATCTCTTCGCATTTTAAAGGCAAAAATCATAGGCAATTAAAAAGCAACTCAGTCACGTTTTGGATGTCAAATCATGATCATTTAAACATCGATCTCGGTCATGTTTTGAATGGAAAATTCGAGAGCATTTAAACAACAATCACAATCTCAATTTAAAATGGAAAAACATGTACAGGGACACACCAGAAGGACATTCATGGCTATCCGTATTTTAAATATGCAGAATGATGTGCCCAAAATGCACCAGAAAGAACTCCATATTGCCATCATCATTTAAAAGGGAAAAACGCTGGCAAAATGAAAACATGGAAACGAATTCATTTTCCATTGCCAGGATACCAATTCCATGCAGACAAGAATACAAAAAAAACGTTTTTCATCTCTTGGACACCAATATAAAATACTGATAGGAAATCAAATGTTCTTCCCATTGCCAGAGTACCAATACAATGCAGACAAGAATACAAAAAAACATTTTTCATCTCCCAGACACCAATATAAAATGCAGATAGGAAATCAAACACTCTTCCCATTGCCAGAGTACCAATACAATGCAGACAGGAATACAAAAAAAACATTTTTCATCTCCCGGACACCAATATAAAATGCAGATAGGAAATCAAATGTTCTTCCCATTGCCAGAGTACCAATACAATGCAGACAGGAATACAAAAATGTTTTTCATCTCCTGGAAACCAATATAAAATGCAGATAGGAAATCAAACGTTTTTTTTCATTGCCAGAATACCCAAAAATTTGCAGACCGGAAATCAATTCATGCTTCCAATGTTATAACCCCAATACAGCGCAGACAACAGTAAGAGAATGTAAGGATCCAATGGAAAAGGTCATGGAATGATTGTTGGGGTTTCTATCAGTCAAGGCATAGAGAAAACCAACCAAGACACAAGATAATCCACACGCAGAGGTCATTGCCAGATGGCAGAATCAACAATCATCCAGGGACAAACATCAAGGGTGGACAACTAATAGGTTCGTCCTTCGTTCATCATCCTCGCACAGAAAAGCAAGGCATTGAGATCCATAGGTCTTTTAACACTAAGGCAACGACCGTAGATCAGGCTCCTAGCCAACTTCTCAGGTGAGGACTGGTGAGCTAGGGACGAAGGCTAAACAACCATGAAGGTCACAATAAACACAACAAGGTGGTCAAGACATGTGGGAAAACAAAGGCCATGGGAGTCAACAACCATCGATCTAGGCTAAGGAAATTCCAGTCGTCAATTTAAAAAAAAAAACATCAGTTTACTTCTCCATTAAATAAGCAAATCCAAGCATAAGTCCTAATACATTCTACCATACAAAAATGAAGAGAGTGTTATGTTGCCTGATCACCTTCTCTGAATGATGTCCTGCGCGCTCTGTGCAACTCCCTCTCACTGACCTTCGACACTTCACAGGTACCTCCCAGCCAATGCTAAGGGTACTCTTCTTCCCCCTTAGCCCCCCGAGCTGCAAAGGACCCACACACTCACTATCCAGATATTTCGACTAAATCCCAACTCGCCTCGCAAGTCCGAGCTACCACTCCTTACCAAGCTGGGTATCCCAACTCCCACAAGTTAAATCAATCAAGTAGATATTTCTGTAGTGTAACGTTACGCAAACAAAAGATCATCCAACCTCCATCACCTCCCTTCATTATATAGAGTTTCGTGGTTCCTTACTTTCCAAAAATTCTCTTTTAGTTAATTTTTTATAATTAATTTCCTAAAAATTCCTCCCCGTACAAGTGTCACACATCCCCTTCCTTCCTCCATAAATTAACTTCTTTAATTAATTAATTATTTTTATTTCCCTCACCCACCTAGAGTTACTGCTAGAATCACTCATAGGTGTCCCCAAATTCTCTTTTGTGTTTTAATAACTTTCTCTTTTATTAAATTGCTAGTTCAGTTTAAATTAGAAAGCTCTTAAATGGTAAATGCTTCACTAAGTTTGACCTTCTGCTTTTCCCCTTAAGTTCCCCTTTTTCCCTTTTTATGTTTACCTCTTTTCCTAGTTTCCTAAAATTTTAGGTTTTCCCTCTTTCCCCTTTTTAATTAGAACTCAAAAAGGTAGGTGTGGAATTTAACCCTTTTCCCTCTTATCATTTAGTTAATATATTTTAAATTATCAAAAAGATAAAACAATTAATTCCAACTAATTTTTTGTGAATAATTTAAATTTCTTACTCCCTTTGTGTTACAAGATTTTAAGAAGATCATAATTAATATTTAATTTTTTTTGTATTTAAATTATTATTATTATTTTTTATAGGTAGACAAAATTTTACCACTAGCGTAATTTATATTTAGACCTTAAATTTTGTACTAGGCGACATTTAATTAGGGAAATTGTTTTTTTTTTATAAATACTTAACACGTTATTTGTCCCAAGGCAGTCTAGGTTCATTCATTTATCAAAACAACATGACATTCCCTTCATGATGCACTAGGTGCTCCAAGGGTGCCACTCACCTCTTTCCATTTTTCTTGCACGACGTGCCCTTCAGGATGCACCACGTGCTCCAAGGGTGTCACTCGCTTCTTCACTGACTTGGTAGACATAAAAAACCACTGGAGTCAATACTCCGCTAGGTGCACTTGTGGGAGACTAAGGGCCTATAAGGAATAAGGCCCCCACCTTATTGCACACCCCTTAGAATCTTTGTGAGCGACTATCACAGTCTGCCCTCACGGCATCATGGGTCCTCTCAAACTAGGTAATCGTTAACCTACAGTTCGAGCCACAGTGGGAGTGCTAATAGGTTGTGGCAAGGCTGTTGTCCACACCTCTCCCTCTACATCTTTGGTAGTCGTGCATGACCCCTTTACTCCACATGTGAGTCTGGTCGGCAAGCTATCGCCAGCTTGCATCATCAACAAATCATGTCAGAATATATCCATATCTTATCATCTAATCAGATGCACTAATATCATAGTAAAAACAATCAAACCCCAATATTACATTCCCCGAATCCATCTGGAGTCTAAGGGGTTCCATCGATGCCTCTACATCCTCGAGGTCCAAAATCCTGCACACTCAGTGAAACCGAGTCAATAGCACTTGTCTATGTCAATGCAGTAAAACAACATGTCGTCAACCCATAACGCCTCATAATCAAAATCAAAATTTTTAATGGCATAATAATCTGGATCACTTGTGAGCAAGTGTCCTCAAAGAATAAGTTCGCTCAGTCCACCAAAGCGGGATGTTACACTGAGTACATAGAACAAAGCTCTTCAAATGGATTGAAACCATCAACTACTAATGAAAGTCTAACATTACGAGGTTCTTCTTTAAAAATTGACCAATTTTCTTTGATGTAATTCAATGCAAAACCATCTGTAGGCATTCGAAGAACATCATCTTGACTTCTATTCTTTGCATGGAAATCCATAAACTGTGTTATACTTTGGCAACAGAACAACCACTGGAAACATGGAATTATCATAATATAACAAAGAAATTTTCGAGACACCTTCTTGGACGCTTAATCGGTTCAATATCTACTTATTTGAAATTGTTGGCATTCATTTTCTAATGCATATTGTATATAATATATGATATGATCATTAGGACATGCATCAATAGCCTGATAGTCCATTCCAATTTCTTTCATAATCACGGATATTTCTCGATATGTGCGTGGAAAAATATTTGACGTCTGTAATAGAACATCACCTAAAAATCTACAAAATTCTAAACAATAATTCAATGTAAACAATATTAATCATCAATCTATCATCCAATATACTAATTTACAAATTAGAAAACAATAACAATACAGGGAAAAATTTAACCTTTTAAGTATTTGTGAACATGCAGGCATAAATAATTAACAAATTAAATACCTTAGTATTTGTGTGAGACATGTGTTTGATAAACCATTCAAAACCTTCAGGTTCACCAACAACAATATAGAAGATAAAAAAGATTTGTTGTTGAGCCTTCACAAAGAGGTTGACGTGACTTCTCAAGTAGAGGATCAACATCATGACTATCATCATGATTGTCCACATCCATTGGAGAAAATGTGTCTTGGATCAATCTATGTATCTCATCTTCCTGATTTGAATCACTAACGTTATATCCATCCATATCATCATTAATAACTTGATCAACAACTTCAAAATTATAATCTCGAATTTCATCTCCATGTAAAGTAGTATTTCTGCTAGTACTTGGCAAATAACTCTCTGGAGGTCGACACTTTGGGGGAATCATCTATATATTTAAAAACAACATAGAAAATTTAGTGTGTATAGAAAATATAAAAATCTTTATAAGAAATATTACTAAAATTCATGACATACTGATTATTACAGAGAATACATTAAATATCGAATCCTCTTACCAAGGGACGATATTCATAACCCCCTTCGGTGTGCCCCTTCTCCCTACAATATCTTTGGGTTGTTGTTATTAAAAGTCTTCTATTTTGCAAGCCTTTGCAATCATAGCAAGGGCAATAACATTTTCCATCACCCCTTGCCTCTAATGTCTCTCTTAACCGAGCAAGCTTCCTGTCATTTTCGTTCATTGTGACAAATCCTTGTTCTGACAAGTAATTGTCTTACCTACACAATACCAAACATTAAGTCATCAATTTTTTATATTTTGGCTACTCCTTTCAATTATGATATGTTTATTTATAGTGACCTACATCTTTATAATAAGTTCAACGTCTTTATAATAAGGCGATCATATGTGTAAAGGATCAACATCATGATGACATAGATAACATCTTTATAATAAGGTCATATGTGTACAAATGTTTTATTTATATAATAATGACATATATACCTAACATAAGTTTAGGGTTAGTGTTTATGTATCTTATTATTCCCTGCTAAAGAAGGGAATATAGCAATCAATTACTATCATTTCACCGATCAGGGTTGAGTTTCAAGAGAAATTCCATATCTTTATCAATGAAAAAAGAGAGAGAGATTATAGCTACAATTGAAGGGAAAAGGGTATGTGGATTACATAAACCTAGAACATTATGGATTCCACGTACCCTTTTCCATAGAATATAATAAATATATCCAAAAACCAAAGACATGAAATATGGTACTACACATATTATAATATATTTTCAAGGAAAAAACAAGCTAAATGCAAATTAGACATTTGAAAAAAAAATTACAAGTTAAATGAGTACATCAATAAAAAATAGCATACTAACCTTGCAAGTTCAAAATCTAAGCTATGTAGATTGAGAATTGGATTTGTTCAACTAGTGGGTGACGGGAAAAATAAACAACTCAAACAAAATCCAAGAACAGTGTCGCAACTATAGAAATTGTGTCGCAAAGTCTCTTAAAGTCACGTATATATAGATAAAATAGTCAACCAGTCGTTAACACCGACCAATGAGATAGGAAAACTTTTCATCTCTATTGCCACGAAAGTTCGTCGCTATAGCGACGAAAATCTAGACTATGTTAATTTAAGATTTTCATGGATATTGCAACGAACTTTTGTGGCAATATCGACGAAAATCTCGTCCTGTTTAAAAAAATGATGAAACTAGTGGAAGCATGGAAAAAATTTCGTGGAACAATCCGCCCATATGTAGTAGTGGAACTTCGGTATCTAAATGCAACAATTTTATTACAATGATGAACAAGCTCGATTCTAAGGACTAGAGTGTGGTTTGTAAAATGCTAAATCGTGCGCGTCAATTGTCAAATTTTTATAAGGAAGCCATGCATCCAATACTGAGCCCTTGAAGAATACGAGAAGTTCTTTTTGCAAAAATGTAATTATGGTTTCAAAGAGTACCAAGATCAAATGATCGATTTCTTTGATCCAATGCTTTTGAAATATTTTTCCGAAGACTTCTCAAGACAAACACTTTGAGTGTTCATTGGCTGGGTGTAGAGGAGATCAAAGAATACGGCTTAGATGCATTAATCCAAATGAAAATGCCCTCTGTCAAAGAAAAAAGAGAACGGAAGCCGAGCTTCTGAATATTCACACACATGTGGCAAATGAACAGGTGATATAATGAGACCATCCATGAAACATACATGCCATTTGTCAAATCTATTAGCATCGGTTTTAAGAAGGTGGTGGAGCACCTGGCAACTACAGAATTCTAGGAAGGCAAGTCGTTTTCATATTCCTCGAAACAAATTGAGATTTCTTTTAGATTATTTTTGGCACAAATATTGAGTAATGTAACGAGTTAATAGTTAATATGGTATTGGTGATTTAAATAACAATTTTTGGGAGAAAAAAAAAGGGAGGAACAACCCAAGAGCCTTTTGGGCTTTGTGCTTGTAATGCCATTTCTTTCAGAAAATATAGAACAAAATGCCAAGAGATTCTATACCTTGTCACTGTGTAATTCTGTATTTTCTTGTATTGTTTTATCAGGTTTACATTCATTCGTTCTTCCCTATTTTACATATTCATCTTGTAATGACTCTAATTCAGTAATACCTCTGCTATAGTCATTTATTGGGCAACCTATTAGGTTCAGCCTTTCCTCGGTTTATGTTGTGAGCAAAACAAGACATGTAGCTTGACTGTTTCTACCTAGATTACAAGTTATATATATGCATGTTTGTCTTTCAAAGTTATTTTTCATTCCTCTGTTGAAATAAATATTAGACTTATCAGAATCAGATACCTAACTCTTTGTTTCAGTCTCTTTCATCCTCTATTTTCTATCCATCTTCCTTATTCTAATTAAATTAGGAAAATGAGGTCATGCCTCTTTGTTTCTGATTTATAAATGATTGAAAGGTTTGTTTCAGACCTGGTTCTAGAATCCTTATATGACTGATCAATCGAGAAATGATTATTTCATTTAAAATGTGCTAAGGCTTGGCTCTATTACAGCCTAGAGTCAATTTTTGCGACAACATTTTCTGGCATTATTGTCGGGGACAGAGGAACGAAGTTATCTTCCCTGGGATACGACAAAAGTTTAGAACTATTCCTTGATGGTGAACAAGGGATAGTCATTCAATTGGTTGTGATCATTCACCTAGCAACTCCTTGGTTCGAAGAATCTACATGATTCACTGGCGACTCCACTGGTCTCAAAATGTCAAACTTGTTCATTGCTCAGATTACTATGAACGAGTTCGACATTACAGAGATTTGCTCCTCTGAAATTTACAAATTTTTATGGTTTTCCAAACACTGTTCTAGACATTAAAATTTGGGAAGATGTCCTTCCTAAATTTGGAGGATATGTGGACAACAATCCTGCTTAACACTTGTTTGAATTCCACAAGCTCATGGATGAATTAAATGTACATCATGAATATGTCCTCATGAAACTGTTTATGTTTTCGTTGGAAAGAGATGCTAGACTCTTGAATAAATCTTTACCCCATTCCATTATTCCTTCATTGAAATATTTTCACACACTTTTTAATCAACATTGTAAGAGGATCTATTCAGATGAAATCCTTTTTGAAGATTGTTGCAATATAGAATTCATAAGAGAAAAAAGATCAAACAAATCCTCTTGAAGACGAGGAAGAAATATCATAAATTTATCAAGTTGATGAAGATGATCAGTATGAGGAAGAGTTGGTTGATAAAGAAGCAAAATACGATAGCTCTTGTGATCATATTCAAGAAGAAGATCAAACCAAACTCCATGAATATGAAGCGGAAAGGTCAAAAGGCCTTCAAACCGATCACAACTAGATTTTCTACAGCGATGAGGAGGAAAACACATTTTCAGATGAAGAGCTATATTCAAGCTCATTCATATATGACTCTATTTTTAATCCTACTATTCAAGAGAAATACGTTCATAATGATTTTTTTAATATTAATGATGCTAAAAATAGTTCAGTTGTACAACATGATGATGAAATCCCTATTGTAGAGCTTCATGAAGACCAACAACTCATGGAAGGCCATATATAATCATTGTTTACTGATATAGAACATAGTCATATTGTTATGGCAAAATCTCTACCTTATCACTTTCCTGATCAAGTGAAGGCCCTGAAATATGATGAATTGTATGTTGCCAAAGGGCCATTTCATGAAGATTTTCAGGAGGATTGTAATCATCCAAATGTAATGGAGATTTCAGGTATGATCACTGTTGTAAATCCTCATGAAAATCAGTCTATGGATATTCAGCCATCTTTTCTAGACCCTCACAAAACAGAAATTTCTAAAAGTCAATGTTCTAGAACATGCTATGAGAAGCCTGTTTATGATGAATATCCAGAAGAGAAAGAAGAGAAGATTTATTTTTCATCGCACACAAAAATTTATGAAAGTCCTCCTTTGTTTGATGAATATGATGAAAGTGTTTCTGAAGATGACGAGCAGTAATAAACATTGGTTCAACAGGAAAGTAATCAGCAACATCATGAAAGAAATCAGCCTATGTATGACAGTTATCAAGAAGATATTTGAACAGTATATGAAGGACATAAGAAGGGGTTACTGAAACAATTGATCTCTCCTCCCTGTATAGAAACTATTGAGCAACAAACCAGTAAGCTTCAATGTGACATTTATGCACTAGAAGAAGAAAAATTCAGCATTACACAAAGGCATTTCATACAACTTGCCCAGCAGAAGGAAGTATGGATTAACTACAAAAGCGGTATATCTCTCACCTTATACAACGACCCAATAGCAGTTTATATGGAGTCAAAATGGGGCATTGAATTTTTTATTTTCAATTTCTTCAAGTCCAAATTTCAAAACTGTAAGTGCCTTCTCGGAGGGTATGTTTTGAAATTTGCAGTTGCTCCTGTCATTTTTGCACTCAAATATGGAAGCATAATTAAGTTTGTTAGTCGAACATTCACTTGGTTGATTTGTAAATTTTCCTATACTTGAACAAAGCAGTGATATTAGTTAGAGTAGGTGATGTATATAAATAAGCTTGAATTCAAGTATTAGAGTACAACGGTGGTTTTCAGTATGTTTCCAGTTTAGTTTGGCATCTAGTATGGTTTTGATTTAAGGCATTATGATTCCATATCCCAATGAATGCATAAGTGGTTTTTGTTTCGAAAAGGTGCAAGTAAAGTGACAGGGTTCAGAGTTTGATAAGGATGATTTTAGGTCACCCAATGGATGAAGGAACGTGGTCTATTCTTCTTGGCACTTTACAGGAAATCACCATCCCTAGATGCAGCCTATGTTGGAACAAATATTGAAAATTTCTAAACTTGGTGTCTTTCGCCAAAATTTATGTCAGTTGCACCAGTTAGTTTTAGAACCTTGTCACCTAGCATAATCTTGTGTGACCATTAAGTCCTTGTGTCATTCAGTGCAAACCTTTCTGATGCAGTAAAAACTCTAAACCTATCACCATTTTTGTCAAATTTCTCTACCGTCAAAATCTCAAAGCCTTGCGTCACAATTGGCCAAAATCTCAAAGCTTTAAAAGTTTCCTAAGGTCTCCTATTTTGTCTTACTTCGCAATTCCTTGATTGTGAAGAGTGTCAAGTTATAAAATCAAACTATAAGTTTTGTTCTTTCTATATTATTGTAAAATTATTTTATATAATTTTAAAATTAATATTTTATTTCATTTTAAAGTTTGGAGAAAAATCGTTTAGCCAAGCCCTTTGCATTGTTGGGTCCACTACATTTCACATCCCAATCTCCAAAATATCCACCGTAAGCCACACACATGACAACGTGCACAAGACTCCAAGGAGAGGGTCAACGTGAGGATCAAAAGTAATACACAATTTGTCCGAGCATTAAGTCACAAGGAGAATGAATGGAAGCATTAGGAGTTGAGAGATCACATACACCGAGTGTTAAGTCACATGGAGGAAGAAGTCCCTGTTGGCCCTTGGTTATGGAAGTAAGCGTAGACCGAGGGAGAAAAGGAAGAATGTGAGCTGCACGAAAGACATAATAACTGTTACTGGGTCGAAGTGAGCAAAAGAGAAAAAAAGACGGAGCGAAGAAAAAGGAATCAAGTTGTTGGATGAGGAGATCGAGGATGACAGATCAGCAAGGAAGAAGGATCATGGACAAATAAGCAAGAGAAAAAAGGCATCGTTGGATGCTTTAGAGCACCGTGCGAAGAAGAAGGAAAGATAGGTTGGTGAAGCCCTAAAAATGTGGGTGATGCAGGAGCATCGTAAACAGTCAAGCGAGCGTGGAGGCGAAAGACAGCTGGAAAGCGCAACACGCATTTTTTTCACATTTTGAAATGTTTTGAAAGTTTAAGGGAGTGGATATTAATGTAATAGTTAGGAATAAGGCGTACTTTTCATTTATATATTGGAGGATGTAAACAGATCATGAGCGATTTTCTCTCATCTCTCAATGTAAAAGGCATTTAAGCCTAGTTAATGAAAGTAGGTAGGTTTGAATTAATAGATTAGATAGTTTAGAGAGCAGGAGGGAAAACGGATATAGACACCCTCATTCTTGTATCATTGTATCATTAGCACAAAAGGAGAGAGTTGTAGAAGAGATATGTGGAGAAGAACTCATGTCTAGAAGCAATCTGAGTTAATATATGAAGCTTTGATTTAGATTTCATGGTGTTATGATGTATGGTGTTTACATATGCTGAATGGTATGCTTACAGTTGTTTTATTCTCTTTGTTATGCCTTTATTGTTATTCTGTGTTGAATGTATGATTTCATGCTAAGTATATGAATTCTGAGAGAGGAAGAGAATGAGTTTCAATTGTTTCTCATCCTGAGAGAAGTTCCTGCAAGGAGTGCAGTGAAACATCCGCAAGGTGTGAGTTGAAAAGGGTTTTGAGTTTTATCTCAGAAAGCTCAGGAGGGATACCGTTGTTCTCATTTTAGTAGAAGTGCAGGTGAAGCACCGAAGCCGTGCAAGGTGTGCGCAGGCTAGTCGAGGCCTTAGAACTTATCAACTAAGCTTGAGGAGTGAAAGATTGTTGTTGCAGGGAGTGCATAGAGTCGAGAGATAAAATACACAGAAGTATTTGATAGAGTGTCGTAAGGAGTGCATGCAGGAATTCTTTCGAGGCTTGAAGTTTCCAGAGAAAGCTCAGGAGGGTTAATGCCTTTGAAGTGTTCAAAGAGACATGGAGATTGATAACGTCTCACAGAAGTTAAGTTCCAGTGGAAGAACTTTGGTTCATTTCACAGAAGCGGTCACGGAGAAATGAGCGGTTAGAATCCTCTGAGGAGAACTCCCGAAGTTGCGAGGACCGTAGGATCCAGAGAAGCTGCAAGGTGGATAAGGGAGGACGAATCCATCACTTTGGTATTAGGAATCAATGTGGACCATTGATCGTGATCTGCTTGGATCCGTCAGGTCATTTCAGGGATTCAAAGTTTGTAAGTCTAGAGTGTAAGAAAAAATCCTTGGTCACTCTAACTCCTGAATCGCGAAAAGAGTTGTCAAGGGAAGAACTTTGAGATTTTGGTAATTTAGGATTGAGAATACCGGAAACCCTGATGACAAGGAGTCAAGCATGGTGGAGTGAAAGTCCCAAATCCGGGAAGAGGGACAGGTGGAAAGAGTTCAGGTCAGAGATAGAAAGCATTTGAGTGTACAGGTGGTGTGTCTTCGTCAATAGGCGGAGTCAAACCTTGTTGACCATTTCAAGGTTTTGGAGGTCGAAGAGCTGCAAGCATTTCATCCGGATTCGCGAAGTCGCAAAGTCTGAAACCCTAATGAAGTGAAAAGTCCATTGGGGAGACAACTTTTGCTGAACACATCGGAATTCAGCATTTTAGGTTTCAGAGGTTGTAGAGGCAGGAACTCTAGACAAAAGGGATCATGAAATCGCAAAACTCGAAGTCCCGGTTAGGCGAAGGACGTGATCTTACTGAGATCGAGAGATTTGAGTGATGATTTTCGTTTTGATCACATAGGCATACTCATAAGGACCTGTGGATACATTGTTGGTGTGTGTGTGGGATTCCTTGTGGAGGAACCTAAGATTCAATCAAACTCAAGGGGCAGATTTAGAACGATCCTGAGTGGATCTCAGCTTCAGGATTGGAGGTCTGTGTCAAGTGTGGTATCAGAGCTAAAAAACAAGTCTTTTCTTTCTATAGTAGAGAATAGGGGAACATTTCTTAGCCATGCTGTCGAGAAGAAGAGATAGACCAATGCCTGATCCAGCAGTGGAAAGAGAAATACGTGAATTACATGTCAGGCTTGATGCCATGGAAACAACACAAAGGTGCACAGTCGATGTTGGGGATATCAACGAGGCCGATAGTGAAAATGAAGCTAGACATTGTTATCGAACTAATCAGTAGGTGCAGACACTAACAGATCTCCCTAGATCCACCTGGATCTAGAACAAAATAAGACAGGACATGACTATTTCCCTAAGTTTTGACCATTGAATTAGCTAGTATGGAGGAACAAGTAACATACCTTTTTATCGCTTCCTAGGGTCTCTGTTTCTCCTGCTTCACTCCAGTGCTCTCGTGAGGTCAATACCAAGACAACACAAACCAACAAAAGTGAAGATATAAAAATATATTCAACTGTCAACTTATGTGTATAACCAAGGAATTACACAATAAAGTAAGAATGACTTTATGGGAAAAGGACATGCCACTGTATCATATTAATCGAAAGTAGAAGATACAACCTAGTCACCTTGATGTCGCAAGCTTCCTTTCAGTGGCTCTTGGCTCCAACACACACACTTGCTTGATCCTTATATGAAGAAGATCAAATCCCTCTTGATAGACTTGCTAGAGTCTCCAAGCTCCTGTTCAAGCTAGGTCCTTCACACAATTCTTTCACCAATTCTCCAATGAATCTTGCTTAACATTTTCCATGAGAATTCAATCAATATATAGGAGAGAATGAGATGGTTACTTGGATAAGAATGATCTCACAATATCAGGGAAACCAGTAAAAGGATAACCATTCGAATGCCAACCCATTCTTCTAGAAGATTCCCTTCTAGAAACATCGAGACTTCATCTTTTTCCAAGCTTCAGAACAATTTCGCACCCTAGATATGTAGCATAGTGCGAGAAGTTTGCACCCTAGCTGAAGGAAGCCTGTGAGAATGGGTCATTCTCGCACCCTAGGATATTAGCAACCGTTGAACTCTCTTCAAAAGTAAGTTTTCTGGGAAGAGATGAATGTCACTTTTCTCAGGAGAAAGTTCTTATGAGGAGCATGAGTACACCATCATCAATACACCATCAATGTTAAGGTCCTAACCCGCATATAGGTAGATCAATGTATTCAGATGTAATAAAGGTCAATATTAATAAGACCTTTCAATAAAATAGAATAAGGCGGATGTAAGAAGACCTAATAGAAGCTTCCGCTTCTAGAAGGATCTTCC
>ML790840.1:97742-111659 GCA_009831015.1 Picea engelmannii
TGTCTGCTGAGATATTGGGGCTATTGTCCTATCCATCCAGCTGCCTATCCACTACACAAGGGTCATCCTCCTCCTCAAGCATGCAAGAATCACTAGCCTCTGTACAAGAGTCATCATCAATATCCTCTGAGGTAGAGTCACTATCACTAGCCTCTGTGAAAGAGTCACTGTCATCATCCGACTTCTCTGAATCCACATCTATCGCTCCATCCTCACACACCTCACCCTCACTATCATGACATGCCTCAATAATGCGCTCTTGATCTTTACCCCTCCACCTATGATCTAGTTCCCACGACCCCTTGCAACTATGGCAAGGTTGCATGCTCCTACTGGGTGTGGGATTTCTCTATTCTTCTCACCATATAGCTACTTCTTTTTTCTTTTCACCTGATATGATCATCGCCTGTAAAATATCCCATTTGCTCCAATGGGGATTTCTAAAGGTTGCATATTGTAGGAAGGTTATTGTAGCCTTAGTTTCCTTGCTAAGGTCGTCATACATGATCTCCAACCATGGTATCTCAAAGAAAAATCTTATCCACTTCTTTCCAACTATCCATTTATCCCTATGGAAGACCCCCTAGGTTTGCAGGATTTAAGCTCTGATACCATTGTAATGATCCCAAGCCATTATGCAAGGATCATCACTATTTTGGTGTCTTTTAAACTTTTTTCTGGTTGTGTTATTTCATCAAACACTTTGTTAATCTACCTTTTAGATGTGTTTATATGTGTGTATGCAGCAAATAACAGAAAGAGATAACCATGGAACATACCTCAACCATATGCAATAAGATAGACAAGCCAAAACAACTCAATTCTTCTTTATTCATAAAATAGAGAAACCTGCTACAATGAAGATGTCGATATGGAATGCTCAACAGATGGCCAAGAAGATAGATAATAGATAAGAGCTGCTACAAAATGCTCCCACTAATACAAAAGATGCCTCCAAAGGCTGAATAAGAAATGAAGATCAATACAAGCAGATATGAATGCCAAAATCTCCAGCTGAAGAATGTCACTCTCCAATAAAAGGCTGAAACCCTCAATAACTCAGCCCTACTGCTAAAAGTGTCCAATCACCCTAATAAATATGCCAACTAATAGATCGGATGATGGTAAGAACAACCCAGGTGACCGAATCCCCAAGATCCCTCTCAATCTCTATAGATCTGAAATCCCCCACTGAATGGTGCACCCCACTTGATGACTGAAACCCTAGATAATTCGGCCCTGCTGAAGGAGGCCTCCAAATGCTCTGAAAATATCCAAAAATATAGATTGGGACACTGCAAGTCACTAGGTAAAGTCTCAGGGTCAGATCTGAAGTGTAACCTCTCCAAACGGACTAGATCTGGATCTCAAAAATGCCCTCCTTCTCTTCAATTCGCCCCACTGCTCAAGAAATAATTTGAGCCATAAAACTGTCTCATAAAGCACTAGATCTGATGTCCAAGGCCCTGCAATGAAAAACCAAGTGATAGAATCCCCAATGGCCCTGCCAATCTCCTACAATGAATCTCTCTCCAAAGATGGTGCGCCCCTCTTGCTGGAATCCCTTAACTGGTGCGCCCTCTTTCTATTTGCACATGAAACTGATGTAGAATCCTCCTATAACTGAGTAGATCTAGAACTATAATGGTGTGGGAGAGTATTGCATCTCCGAGAACAATCTTGGGACAAGATAGGTGGAATCTTTCACCACTGAATCGTTCTCTAGGGTTTGTTATGTCAAAACCCTCAAAACCCCCAATATTGGGCTCACTAGCTAGAAGCTAGAAATCAAAATAAGATCATACATGAATGATTGAGAAGAGGCCCTTTCCTTTCCTTTATACTTTTTGGCTCACCTTGTCCCTCCAAAGTGATTTTCATTTTATTAATATTTAATTAATTAATTAATTAACCATTTTACCTTTGAAAAGCTCCTTATCTCTCCTTGTGGCTTCCCTGGCCAGTGAAAGTCACTTCTAGCCATCCCATCATGTAGTTTTTCTCCTCCTGATTCTAATGAGCCATTACACTAAGAGGTTCCTCCAAGTAATGTGCCCAAAATGACCTCTTCAGTGAATTCCATTGACTTATAGCTCAAAATAGTCAAAATCATGGAAATTGTCGGAATGCAACGAAACCAAATCCAACCTATGCGAAATGGCTCATAATGATGGAATATGATCATCAATGCAATATGGACCCCACAATGCCTCTCAAATACCCATGTACACTCTCTAGCACCCATTTGGCTACTCTGGTCATCATAAATCTCTACCCTGTGATGATGTCCCAAAGTGGGGTCATTACATTTACTTCTTGACAGGAATGTCATGGCGTGGGTACCACGTGAGCCTAACTGGTAGTAGAGGTGGTGGGATTCCCATGAGTGAGTATTGTTTCTTACACTGTGTTCCAGAGGCAGAGAGGAAGAAAGGGAAAGTATCTATTTGGGGAGTGCGGGATTTGACCCTCCACACTATTTTGTTCACCATTGCTCGTATGGATGGGAGATCCGCTCCTCACATGGCACTCCATAGTTACTTTCAGTATGCCATAGAGTGTACTGAGCCTCAGGTTTTTAATTGGGAAGATGTAGTGCTTCGTAGTATGAAGAGGCAGTTGACCAAATGCAAACAAGGCGACCTGAAGAAATTCAGGTACGGGTCTTTGTTGGTGTCCTTCTTTCTCGAGAGGGTTCCAATACTGAGGCTACAGGTTGAGTGGGATTTAGTGGCCCCAACAGATCCAAGAATGTTGAGATGGTGTCAGCTCATGGCCCAGCACATAGCGGGACCAATTATCAAATATGATGATACCTTCTTCGACTGGTTGCGACCAAAGATGTTGATGGTCGGAGATTATGCTTATTCCAGGTTTGATTTCCGAGGATATATGGACTTAGTCCTGCCCGAGGGTGCTCAGTGGGGGGAACTTGGTAAGAAGTACACATTTTTTCCTTTTTAAATGTTTTTGTGAATTTTATCATATGAAAATGTTTTTTATATGTTCGTCCAAAGATTAAATACAAAATTCATTGTTGATGACACAGATGTGGGACCTTACTGTCCTCCTGGTACTTCTCCCATTCAGTGACGAGGAGAGGTGGCGCCAGTGCCACAATGGGACGTCGAGGATTATGCAGCGGTGGAACAAAACCTAGAGGGTTTGACAACAGATATTCCAGACATGCCTCTTGGAGAGGTTGCACGACATTATCAACGTCATACAGTAGGAGTGTCAAAGTCCATTGGTCGACTGCTCCGCAGGGTTGCCCGAGCAGTCGTGTGTTACCATGAATGTCATCCATGACGTCATTTTGTAGAAGCTATGAGCTTCATATTTTGACATTTTGGTCTTCGGATAGAACTTTTTTGTAAAAACTCTTTTGATCGTTATATATACATATGACTTCTACCGGATTATCGTGTGTTATGTGAAAATTGATGTGATTGATTTATAAATGATCCAAATGTTTGTCTAATACATAGTTATCCAATGCATCAATTAATGTATTTAGACATCTAGGAATATCTTGATATTCAATATAATCAAAATAACATTCCAAGAGGTGAATTCGCAAATACACCTGTAACAAAGTAGGACTTCGAATAGTATAGACATTACTTAACTGTAGTACTACAAGCTTTGAATCGAGTCACACAACCAAATGATGGATTTTGAGCAAGATAGTATCAATCAATAATTCGATAACGACGCTATACTCTGCAATATTGTTGGTCGCATTGTCGAGACACACACCTCGTAAGGAGACAAGTTCGTTTGTAGGGGTGTAAATTTCCCATGCAGTAGAAGCAAGGTTCTGATTACTATGGCTAGCACCATCAACGAAGAAAATGTAGGGTAGTGAAGACTTCGACATCTGGAAATCAAACACAAGATCACATAAATGCAGAGACCAGATAACGACGAAAGAAAGCTACAGTAACACACAAGAAGTATGATACAATAAAAATACAAGTACTCTTGCATAGGTGATTTTATGCATAGTACTTCTTCAAGTACAACCCATTCCTGGGTTCACTCAAAGGGATACCATTGTAATCTACTAACTCATAAGCCCCTTTCTCCAACACTCGTCGAACGATAAAAGGACCTCGCCACATGGCTTTGAATTTTTTAGCTTCTAGCATATCTTGATCTTGTTCATAGAGGAGAACGAGATCTCCTTCGGAGAAAACACGAGGCTTGACATGTTTGTCATATTGGGCCTTGACACATTTTTTCTGAGCTTCTATCACTATAGTAGCATCACGTCAAGTTTCATCTAATCGCATAAGATACAATAGATGTTCTTCCTCAGCAGAAGTGTTTGGTAGGAGTTCAAAAACTAGTTTTAAAGAGGGTATCTTGCATTCAATCGGGAGAATGTCTTCCAAACCATAGACTAACCGAAAAGGTGTAAACCCAGTAGAGGACTTGACGGATGTCTGGTAAGCCCACAATGCCAAAAACAACATTGTGTGCCAACTTTTTTTGTGAATCCCTATCATTCATCGAAGCATAGTTATGAGAACTTTGTTAATTGCTTCGACTTGGCCGTTGGATTGTGGGTAATAGGGCATTGAGTTTTCATGGCGAAGACCCAACTTTTCAGTAAGTTCAGACATCATGAAGTTTCTAAAGTGGCTACCGTGATCAATGACGATAGCCTGGGGAACACCAAAACGAGCTATGATGTGATTAAAAATGAATAATGTTGTGGTCTTTCCAGTGTTGTCAAATGTTGGCATCGCCTCGGCCCATTTCGTAAAGTAATCTACAACTACAATAATGTATCCATGCCCCCCGGCTGAGTGAGGGTGACATGTCATGAAATCGATGCCCCATTTCGCAAAGGGACCAATGGAGACCACAGGGTGAAGAGGAGCGGGATGGGACCGTATCTTGTTATTATAGGTCTGGCAAGCATGGCATTTTTGAATGGCGATGATGCAGTTGTTAAATAAAGAAGGCCAAAAATACCCTGCTCGTAAGATCTTTTGGGCAGTATCATACCCAGACATATGACCACCACAGGCTCCAGAATGGAAATCATTCAGAGCTTTCTCGGCTTCGTCGTATGTGAGGCAGTGTCGAAAAATCAAGTCAATCTCCCGACGATAAAGAGTACCTACGAGGATAATATATTGACGAGCTTGTTAACGTATTTGACGTCTGTCAGTACTAGACAAAGTTGGCTGGAAATTATGGGTTTGGAGATATATGATGATATCACCATACCAAAGATCATTAGAGCTAATGAGGAAAAGGGATTCATCCAGTAATGAATCAGCTGCTACATTTTCCGTTTCAGAATAGGGAAAGTCGCATATCAACTCAGCAAACACTAAGGACTTCTTGGACTTGGCGTGTTTGAATTCCAAGTCAAACTCCTGGAGTATCACAATCCATTTGGAGTATTTTCCCCCTAGCAATTGACGGGTGAGGATGTGCTGCATAGGGTTGCAGTTAGAAATCATTGTAGTCTTGCGCGAGAGGATATAGTGCCGGAAGCATTGGACGGCTTGGACGGCAGCTAAGGCCAGTTTTTTGACATGTAAATACTTGATTTCGGTAGGCGTTAGACTTTGACTCAAGTAGTAGATAACATGCTCGTCGTTAGAAACATCCTCTTGGACGAGAACCATACCAATGGTGTAATCCGAGGCAGCAAGGTAAAGGAAATAATAGCGACTGTAATCGGGGGGAAAGAGAAGCAGAGCACGTGTTAGGGATAATTTCAAAGCTTCGAAAGAATTGTTGGCAATGGTATCCCATATGAAGTTAGACCCCTTTTTTAGTAGCCACGTAAATCCATGAGTTATCTTGACGTAATTTGGAATAAAACAATGAAGAAATTTTGCTTTCCCCTACAAACATTGTAACTGGTGAAGTGTAGAAGGAGGAGGGAGATTAAGGATTGCCTCAACCTTTAAAGGATCCACACTGATCCCTTGACGCGAAATGATAAAACCTAGAAGTCAGCCAGATTCCATGCAGAAAACGCACTTATGAGGATTCAAACATATAAGGTAGAACCAACAGCAGATGAAAATGGCTCGGAGGTGGGTTGGATGATCGACTCGGTGCATTGAGTGAGCGGGTAAATCATCCAGATATGGTTGAATGATGTGCTTGATATCATGGAAATCATAAGACATAGCGCATTGAAAAGTGGCACCAGCGTTATTGAGACCGAAAGAGAGTTTCCGATAGGCAAAAGTACCCCAAGGACAAATAAAATCAATCTTATGTTGATCCTCGGGAACAATGTTGATTTGATTATACCCAGAGAAACCATCCATCAGAGAGAAGATTTCACTTCCGACGCAATCGTCGACAATCTGATCGACGAAAGGGGTAGGAAAGTTGTCTTTGTGACAAGCTTTGTTGATATCCCTATAATCAACGCATACATGAATTGTGCCTTGTTTCTTGTCGATTGGGACAAGATTGGAAACCCATTCAGTGAGAGCCACCGGGTAAATAAAGCCAACTTTAAGAAGTTTCTCGACTTCGAGCTTGATAGCAGCCGCTTTACATGGGTGAACTAGACGAAGGTGTTGTCGGACAGGTTTAGCATAGGGGTATGTCTTGATCTCATGTATCACAATCTCAGGGTCGATACCCGACATTTCTTCATAGCTCCACGCGAATATGTCACGAAACTCTTTGAAAAGGGAGGTGTAGGTGATGATTTCATCAGAATAACACGAAGCTTCGATATAGACATTTTCGACAATCCCATGTTTGACGGATATGTTGAGGGGAATAGTGGGCGAGATATTGCTTAAGTTCCCTTCTGAAAACACATCATGTGTGGACTCGGGAACGGTTGAGATGACGACAACGGTCGACGAGGTCGAGATCCGTTGGTAGTTCTCAATGGCATGTTTCTCCAGAAAGAGGATGGAATGATGATGTCCATCATCCCAAGGGGTTTCCTCCATAACAGACATGATCATCTCATCTGTGGGAAAAATGACATGAAAAGGATCTGGAGATAACTCACCAAGCGAGGGGGTAGAATGGGTTTCCAATTGAATTTCTTGATAGGCGGAGTCTACTAGACTTAATGGCATCTTGTCATCGTAACGAAGATGATCTCCAGGGTTAGGTACTATCCATAGGTCATGAGACGCATGAAGTTTGTGAATCGAGGTGGAGATCATGTTGATTGAAGCAACGAATGAGCGTGGAACATCGGGTGGTGGAATTGGGAAGGTACCCATTAATAAAGAATCTTTGAGAAGGCCTACACCGACGTTCTCATAACCCGGTGGGGTTTTAGCGATGAACGGTACATTTCCAGTACAAGTTTCAGAGTTAAAGAAGGCTAATTGGTCGACAGTGACTACCTTCCCTTGATGTGGGAAACATACCACACAGAAAAGCGTCGACACAAATGCGCACATGGAATCAATCCAGCTACGGCCCAGTAGAAGATTGTAATCAAGGGGAGCGTTAAAGACTTCCACTTTGACTTGGACCATTTTTCCTTCTAACGTGATGGGCAATGAAGGAAGGACACCGTAGGGATTAAAACCGGAGTCATTGAAGGCTTTGAGAGTGTTCTGGGATTCATTCAAAGAGGGAGAGCCAATGGCTTTCCAGCAGGTAAGAGACATAACACACGTCGAGGCACCCTCGTCGATAACGGTTCGACAAATGTTTTTGTCAGAGACAATCACTTGGATCTGGAACATGAGTTGAGGGGGTAACCTTGGAATGTGATCTTCCAAGTCAAAAATTATTAAATTTGTATCCATCGGATCGATTCCATCGATAGCTTTCAACAGTGCCTTTCGTTGTGTGGGACAACTTTGAAGGACTTCGAGGGATGACATCGCGGAAGGTGCTTGGGCCAGATCTTCAACAATGTTGTAGTTCTGGGTAGCACGAGCATGAGGATTGAAAGTTGATTTCCAAATGACACTCTTTGGGGGGGGTTGAAGAACTGTGTTGAGGCTTGGTCGTTCGAGATGAAGAGGATCGTTGGTAGGTAGAGTCATGGGAGAGGGTTGTACCAAGGAAGGAGGTAGATCATCAACCTTCTCTTTAGAGGGAGAATAATCTTTGGCTCGAGTAGTGAGCGCAATGCCGCTCTGCTTTGAATCGCCAGTACACATCAATACATAGGATGTAGTAGAAGATGAGGGTTGGTCATAAATTACCAACTGAGCCTGTTGTTGAGACGGGAAGGATTTTGACAAAACGGTCGGAGCAGGTGGTTTTGGAGCTCCTTGAAGGAACTTAGTGACCTCAGCACGTCGTGAACAATCCTTCATGTAGTGATCATCACCACAGATAATACAAGGGTATCGAGGTTTTCACTTATCCCGATCATCAACAGGTGTAGTTTTGGTTCACTCTGCTTGAGAGGTATTTTTGTCCTCCTTGTTCTTACCCTGTCCCTTTTTGGATTTGTTTTTACCGGCTGGGGTATATTGAACTGCATTTACCTCGGAAGTCTTTCCAATGGGAGGGGCAGGAGACGGAGCATTTTGAACATTAGAAGAAGCAGGTTTGGGGTTGGTGCTTGAGGCGGAATGTGGTTGGGCCTGGAAAGTGCCAATCACACCGTCGGCTGCATGAGAAGCAGCTGAAGTAGTTGAAGTGGAAAAAGTGGAAGGACGAGGTAAGTCAGGTAGTAAGTCGTAAAGGGTACCCATTTGTGAGTAAACGAGGTCAAGGTATTGAGCACGACTTATGGCCTGCTCTTCCGTGACTACTCCACCCATAGTGATGTCACGATCGATGTCATTCACAAATGATTTGGTGAACCACTCTGCCAGCAACTGATTGGGGAGTTCGAGTTTGATGAGACATCGTCTCCATTTCCACTCATGAATGTGATCAGATATATGAGTGGCTTTGTTTTGTTTGAAAGAACTCAAAATCTCGGTCCCCATTTCATAACGAATCGGTAACTGGTAGTGTGTGAGGAAAGCCATAGCTAGGGTGTTGAAGTCAACAAAGAAACCTTGTGGTAATTCTATACACCACTTCGCAGCAGAACCTATGAGGGTTCGTTGAAAAAGACGTAAACGAATAGAGTCATCCATCAATGAGTTGG
Organism: Picea engelmannii; assembly: GCA_009831015.1. Taxonomy (NCBI): domain Eukaryota; kingdom Viridiplantae; phylum Streptophyta; class Pinopsida; order Pinales; family Pinaceae; genus Picea; species Picea engelmannii. The sequence continues at coordinate 106,819 of ML790840.1, forward strand.
ATGAACACCAGAGTTGAAAATTCATGACGTGATTGTTTGGGTCCTCTCCTGCTTTTCCATCAAATTTAGGGATGTATGATGGTAGCTTGGCTGGTATAGCAGGCCATTGGGGAGAGTGACGAATTGGATCATTTAAAATCCTTGACAAATCTGGAAGATCCAAAGTGGCCAAGAAGGGTAACTATCGATTCACCTGCGGGTACTGGTGGCTTTGGGGAGGAAGCCCCGTCAGCAAACCACTAGGACCATAAGCAATATGCATATAATGTTAAGACCTAGGCATTTTTTTGGTGGTTGGAAAGGATAGTAGCTCATGGGATTATATCCTTGAACAGGGACGTGAGTTTGAGCATTCGAGCCCCAAATGGGATTGAACGTACCTGGATATAGTTGGCCTATACTAGGGGACATCACAGATGTAGTCTGAAACTGTTGCCCCCCAGTTGATTGAGGAGGATGTTGTATCAACTGATTCCAATATTGGGCCAAGGATGGAGGTATGTTTTGTCCATATGGTGGGGTCGATCCTCCTATAGAAGGTGGTGTTCCAATTGGGGGTTATGTCCCAATTGGGATTTGCGTTCCAATAGGAATTTTCCCGTTGAGAGGGGGTTGAGTCATACCACCTTGGTGAAATTGTCCACCAATGGGAATCTGGTAATTTGGTGTGAATGAAGGAATAGTGCCACTAGGATTAAGACTGCCAGTGGAGGACGAGAGAGGTCCTCTAAAAGGAAATTGAGGGAGTGTCGGAATAAAACCGGGAAGAGAGTGCCCAAAAGAAGAGGGACCACCAGGAGAGCCGGATGGGGTTTGTGTAGGAGTGGGAATGGAAGCATTCAACACAGTATCTCGGTGGTAGTATTGGGGTGATGTTGGGCATTTGCGGTGTGTTGATGGGGGCGAGACTAACCACGGTAAACCCAGTGTGAACACTCGTAGTATATGTATGATGGGACATTTCAATATGGATGGTCAAGATGTGGTCAGATCGTGGGGCGTCCATACCAAGAAATTAATAGGCGATAGTAAACAATATTGTCTCTGGACTAGAGATTTTGGAGATCACAGGTGAGATGATTTCAAAAATCACAAGTGAGCCTGGACCAAAAATGTCCCGTCGAAAAATGCTCGTAGACCAAAAAGGATCTTGGCCTTCTATGACTGGAAAGGGTCCAACCGGGGATCCAAAAGACACAACAACTAAGTCTCCGGAAGAATTCAGTCGCATAAACGGTCACTCAGAATCAGGGTGAAGTCGAAAGTCCTCTCGAGTATTGGTAATTTGGAAATGTTCTAGAGAGTCAGTTCGTTCCACTTGTGGTGTGGTGATGATTGGGACTTCACTTTGCTGAGGAGAGCCCTCGGGTGAACTTGTAGGCAAGGGTTGAGAACCTTCCAGATGCTCTGAAGATAAACCCTGCATTCTATGTGAATGACATGGAGGAGCTATTGTAAACAAGTGACAAACTTACGAAGAAAATCGTATGGTCAACGTTATTAAACAAACAGCACGCACTAGTAAACAAAATCTAGGAAACAACACCAAGAAAACAAGACCTAATTCTGAAGTTACTAGTTGGTGATGAAATCCAACGTCGCAACAACAAGACGAGAAGGGGTTGGGCTAGGGTGGAAAAGTTACGCTGATGACCTGCTTAACGGACTTACACCCTGGTGCAAGCTCCCACACATAATCTTGCGTATACCCTCCAAGGAGCCTGAGTGAGTTTGGCCAGCGTCGATTCGAGGTACTGTGAAGACTTGCCCCTTCACAGTCACCTTGTGTAAGACCCTAGAAAGATAGGCCACTAAGGTTATCACTGACAACAATAAAGCCTGGGGGGACAGTCGACAGTTCGATCCACATGCAAGGGCAAGGTATCTAGCCCGAAATCAACTCAAAAGGCTTCCACTCATCATTGTGGGTATACCTTGTTATTGGATAAATCCATAAGTGCATACACAAACCGATCTCCCTAGATCCACCTGGATCTAGAACAAAGCAAAACAGAATAATACTCTTTCCCTAGATTATAACTATTGAATGTACTAGGAGGCAAGAACAAAGAACATACCTTATGATCGCTTCCTTTTGTCTTTGTTGCTACCACTTTGCTCCAGTGCTCTCGTACAGTCAAGACCAAAACAATACAAACCAACCGAAGTGAAGAAAGCACAATCTATTCAACAGTCAATCTATGTATATGATCAAGGAGTTATACAATAAAGTGGAACTAACTTTATGGAAAAGGGACATATTACTGTATCATATTGATGGAAAGTAAATATTACAACCTGAGCCTTGATGTTGCAAACTTCCTTTCAATGGCCCCTGGCTCTGACACACACACTTTCTCACTTGCATGAAGAATATCAACCACCTTTGATAAACGTGTTGGAGTTTCCTAGCAGTTGTAGCTTCAGTCCTTCACACAATCTTTCACCAATTCTCCAATGTCTTGCTTAACCTTGTTTTCTTAACCTTTTCCATGAGAATTCACTCAATATATAGGAGAGAATGAATTGGTTACTTGGATAAGAATGATCCCAAAATATCAGGGAATCCATTATTAGGATAACCATTCGAATGCCATCTCATCCTTCTAGAAGATTCCTTTATAGAAGCTTCAAGAATTCATCTTTTTCCCTTCTTTAGAAAGAGTTTGCACCCTAGTAGTTTAACACAGTGCAAACTTCTCACACCCTGGCTTAAGGCAGCCTGTGAGAATCATGCATTCTCACAGGAAAATATACTAGTAGCCTGCGAACAGTCCTCAAAAATATGATTTCTGGAAAGAGATGAAGGTAACTTTTCTCAGGAAAAAGTTCTAATGAAGAGCCTGAATATACCATCATCAATACATCATCATGATGACCAAAATCATGGGTAATAGAATTCCCCCCAAAGTATGAGGTTGGAACCAGTGATAGCTGATAGACTTTGTAAGTTGCATGTGTGTGTCGAGAACCAGGAGCACATCTAATCGGAAAACTGCGAAAAACCAAGCATCTGCAGAAAATCATGTATATCAATTCTGAGGTAGGCATTCCCATACTTAGATCACAGACTGATGACATTATAGAAATGAGTCATGGCCACCAATCATACACTGTGGATCCATGCCATCAAAATATAGCATAGCCACCGGAATACACTGTGGATCTGTTAAGGTCCTAACCCGCACATAGGTAGATCAATGTATCCGGATGTAATAAAGGTCAATATTAATAAGGCCTTTCAATAAAATAGAATAAGGCGGATGTAAGAAGACCTAATAGAAGCTTCCACTTCTAGAAGGATATTCCTCTAGATGCTTCTCTTAATAGACATATTTAGTATAAATAAGAGGCGAGGGTATGAGAACCCTAGCTTGGAGATTATTGTAATAGAGCGTTGCTCTACTGGAGGTTGCCCCCTCGAAGAGGCCTGTGAACATTTCTATCTGAATCAAAGTGCTATTTCTGTTTCTATTTCATATATCATTTATGTGTATTGTGAAGATTATGCTAGATATTTTACTGTCATTCTGTTATTTCTAGCATTTCATTCATGTTCTGCATATTTTATATATCTGGTATCTTGCAAGTGGTATCAGAGCACTTTCCTTGGCAGAAATTGTGGGTATTTTTTTTTCAGGGTAGAGACGTATTCCGACGTCTTTAAGCCACAGAGATCTATCGTTACATGCATAAACCCGCGGTTGAGGGATTCATACACGCAGGAAATACAATTGGTTCTTAGGCGCACATATGTTGGCCACCCTTGTAACCCCTGTTGGTACCCCTTCGAGTGGTAGCGCATCAGACAGCACCTATGTACGGATCAGCCTAGATTTCCTGAAGCCCTCTTTAGATAAACCTATCGGTCGCTGGACTTCTATAGTGTCACCGAGAACAGAACTCAGGAAGATACTCTCTAGTACCTGGGTAGTCAGGTAGTACGGATAAGGGTACGGTCTATCCTCCTTAGTTAGTGCCCTGAGATATTGGGCCGAGTAATACTGTTGGACCCCGCACGTATACCAGAGAGTTATAGCATAGGGCAAACCCTTTTCTGTAGAACCCTTGAATACCTAACCCCTGGGAACATAAACAACAACATAAACAAATTAAACCAGCGAGATCTATTGACGTGCATTTGTGTTTGCGTTGCTAAGTAAATACTCTCTAGTTCAAAATTTGGGGATTTCAACACTGCAGCATTCTTCAGACCAAAGTATAACCCTCCCGCTGTAAAAAAAAAAAAGTCTGGAAAAATTTTCCCCATTATTTGAGACCTATTCCATTAGACTCATCTCTTCCCCCTTGTCACATTCATCCATATCATTTTTCGGAAAAAAATTCTGACCCCGCCCGCTACCATTTTTTCACCATTATTTGAGACCTATTCCATTAGACTCGTCTCTTCCCCCTTGTCACATTCATCCATATCATTTTTCGGCAAAAATTTATGACCCGCCCGCTCCCTTCCCAGTTCACCCATCCTCATGGACCATATCCGTAGCCAAGAACAGGAGTCTCACCTCAACACCTTGGAATCTGGTTTCCTTAGGACCCAACAAGAAGTGCAACAACTCAGTGCTACTATTGCCTCCCATGATGCCTCCATAAATGCATCTGTCAATGTAGTCGTGCAGTCCTCCATGGCGGAAGTCAAACACAAAATTGAATCTGTCTTTGTATCACTCTGCACCCAACTCAAAATCCCTCTCGATGACTCTTTTCCTGATGCACATAAAAAGACTGAAGGTGAAACTTCTTCCCATTCCTTTCAACCCCATCACTTTCAAAGGGACATACGCCTTCCACAGGTGGATGTAACCAAATTTGATGGCTCA
>ML790840.1:120745-196045 GCA_009831015.1 Picea engelmannii
TATTATCGAATGTCGGCACCGCCTCAGCCCACTTTGTAAATTAATCAACAACTACAATGATGTAACCATGCCCCCCAGTGGAGTGAGGGTGACATGTCATGAAATCGATGCCCCATTTTTCAAAGGGACCAACTGAGACTACAGGATGAAGAGGAGCAGGATGTGACTGAATTTTCTGATTGTAGGTCTGGCAGGCATGGAATTTATGAATGGCATTAATGCAATCGTTGAACAAGGAAGGCCAAAAATACCCTGCGCATAAGATCTTCTGGGCAGTAGCATACCCAGACATATGACCAACACATGCTCCGGAATGGTAGTCATTCAGAGCTTTCTCATCTTCATCAAATGTCAGACAATGTCAAAAAACAGAGACAATTCCCCGACGGTAAAGAGTATCCCCAAGGATAATTTACTGACGAGCTTGATAGCGTATGCGACGTCATTCAGTACTAGACAAAGAAGGCCAGAAAGTCTGGGTTTGGAGATATATAATGATATTGCCATACCAAATATCGTCAGTGCTTATAAGGAAAAGAGATTCATTGGGTAATGAATCTACTGCTACATTTTCCATGGAAGAATGAGGAAAATCGCATATCAACTCAGCAAAAACTAAGGATTTCTTAGACGTGGCGCGATCGAATTCCAAGTCAAACTCCTGGAGTATGAAAATCCATTTGGAGTATTTTCCCCCTAGCAATTGATGTGTCAAAATGTGTTGCATAGGGTTGCAATGAGAAATCACTGTAGTTTTCCTTGAGAGGATATAATGCCAGAAGCATTAGATGGCTTGAACGGTAGCCAAGGCCAGTTTTTCAACATGTTGATACTTGATTTCAGTTGATGTGAGACTTCGACTCAAGTAATAAATAACATGTTCATCGTGCGCATCATCCTCTTGGACCAGAACCATGTCAATAGTATACTCTGAGCCAACAAGATAAAGAAAATAATCACGACTATAATCAGGAGGAAAGAGAAGCGGAGCTCGCGTGAGGGACAACTTTAAAGCTTCAAAAGCATTATTGGCAATGGTATCCCAAACGAACTCGGAATATTTCTTTAACAGTCGCGTAAAACCACGAGTAATCTCGACGTAATTAGGAATGAAACGACGAAGAAAGTTTGCTTTCCCCTGCAAACTTTGCAACTGACACAGTGTAGAAGGAGAAGGAAGATTAAGAATCGCTTCAACCTTAAGAGGATCCACCCCGATCCCTTGACATGAAACGATAAAACCTAGAAGACGGTTGGATACTACGCAAAACACACATTTATGAGGATTTAAACATATACTATAGAACCAACAACGAACGAAAATGGCTTGGATATGAGTGGGGTGATCGACTCGACGTAAAGAATGAGCTGGTAAATTGTCCAAATAGGGTTGAACGATATGATTTATATCATGAAAAGCATAAGACATAGCACGTTGAAACATTGCGCCAGCATTTTTAAGACCAAAGGGAAGTTTCCTATAGGAAAAAGTACCCCAAGGACAAATAAAAGCAGTCTTATGTTGGTCCTCAGGAGCGATGTTAATTTGATTATAGCTAGAGAAACCATCCATGAGAGAGAAGATTTCACTACCAGCACAGTCATCAACAATCTGGTCTGCAAAATCGGAGATTCTGAGTTCGATCCCCAGTGGAGTCACCAATTTTGTTATTGGATAAATCCATAAGTGCGGACACAAACCGATCTCCCTAGATCCACCTGGATCTAGAACAAAGAAAAACAGAATAATACTCTTTCCCTATATTTTAACTATTGAATGTACTAGGAGGCAAGAATAAATAACATACCTTATTATCACTTCCTTTGGTCTTTGGTGTTGAACTACAATACACAATTTCCTTTAAAATGCAATTGCAACGAATCACGCAAAAATAACAATTATCTATTGTTTCCTTTTCAATAATTTCAACAATTGATTTTCAATACTTTCAAAGACGAAAATGATTTTGAAAGAAAAACGTTGTTCACTTTTCAAAAAGGACCTACACCATGATGGTGAGAGTGAAGAAAACCAAAAACTAATGAACAAGCAATAGATAAAAACCCAAACCAATCTTTCAATGGAAACAAAAATAGCAAGCAGACCAAACTAGTCTTTTCAATTGCATGAGAAAAGTAATCTTCCAAATAAGGAGAAAATGATAAAGACAAAGAAGCTCAACTTTCAACCGATTGTCGGTTCTTAACCAAACAAGCACACTCAAATTCCAAAATCAGAGAGTATATCTTTGCCGAGAAAAGTCAAGAAAAAAGTGACAGGAAGATCCTTTGATTTTCTAAGACTGCTCGTGTATAAAAACGAAGATAAGAAGACATCAACCAATGGTCCAAGAAGCTCTTTTAAGGCACCTATACTAATCTGGGCACCTGAAAATACAAAAAAGTCAAATCCAAAGTTTTGAAAAGAGGGTTTGTAGGCTAACAGTATTACACAATGCGAGAATGGGTCATTCTCACAGGCCAGCTTTGAGAAGAGTGAGATAACCTCGCACTAGACCTAAAAGCAGGGTGCGAACTCAATAGATTCTCGCAGGCCACTATGGACTGCAGTGAGAGAATGTCTGAAACTAATCAAATTTTTGGAAAAAGACACAAAATTTGAAGAGGCCTTTGGACCTAGAGGGTCTATCAGGGTATCCTGAAGACTCAAAGATTGATATGAATGGAGAAAGGTAAGGCAAGAGCAAATGGCCAAGGAAAAATACCAAAAACCACAAATAAAATGGGTTATCTCCCCAGTGGAGTCGCCAATTTTGTTATCAAAATAATCGGTAGCTGCAGACACTAACAAATCTCCCTAGATCCACCTATATTTAGAACAAAACAAGACATGACATGACTATTTCCCTAAGTTTTGACCATTGAATTAGCTAGTAGGGAGGAACAAGTAACATACCTTTTTATCGCTTCCTAGGGTCTCTGTTGCTCCCGCTTCTCTCTGGTGCTCTCGTGAGGTTAAGACCAAGACAACACAAACCAACCAAAGTGAAGATAGCAAAATATATTCAACTGTCAACTTATGTGTATGACCAAGGAATTACACAATAAAGTAAGAATGACTTTATGGGAAAAGGACATGCCATTATATCATATTAATCAAAAGTAGAAGATACAATCTGATCGCATTGATGTTGCAAGCTTCCTTTCGATGGCTCTTGGCTCCAACACACACACTTGCTCGATCCATATATGAAGAAGATCAAATCCCTCTTGATAGACTTGCTAGATTCTCCAAGCTCCTATTCAAGCTAGGTCCTTCACACAATTCTTTCACCAATTCTCCAATGAATCTTTCTTAACCTTTTCCATGAGAATTCCATCAATATATAGGAGAGAATGAGATGGTTACTTGGATAATAATGATCCCACAATATCAGGGAAACCAGTAAAAGGATAACCATTCGAATGCCAGCCCATTCTTCTAGAAGATTCCCTTCTAGAACCATCGAGACTTCATCTTTTTCCAAGCTTTAGAACAAGTTCGCACCCTAGCGATGTAGCATAGTGCGAGAAGTTTGCACCCTAGCTGAAGGCGGCCTGCGAGAATGGGTCATTCTCGCACCCTAGGATATTAGTAACCTACAAACTCTCTTCAAAAGAAAATTTTATGGGAAGAGATGAATGTCACTTTTCTCAGGAGAAAGTTCTTATGAGGAGCCTGAGTACACCATCATCAATACACCATCAAGATTGATCAAAATCATGGGTAACAGACATGAAGAAGAAGTCGCATTTGAAGATGTTGTAGACAAATGCCTATTCAAGGTTGTCGCAAGGATAGGTGCTAGAGAAAAGATGAATATTACCATGTATGAAGGAAACCTGGATGATGAAGAGCTTCTAGACTGGATTAGAGCTCTCAATAAATACTTCGACTATGAGGATGTCGAGGAAGACAAGAAGGTCAAACATGTTGTCACTAGACTTAAAGGGCATGCAGCACTATGGTGGGATGAACTGCAGGCTAACAAACGTTGCAAAGGAAAGTAGAAAATCAAAAGCTGGGATAGAATGGTTGCGAAGATGAAGGCCAAATTCATACCCAAGGATTATCAAATCACCCTGTTTCGGAGGATGAAGAATTTGAGACAGAAGCTGATGTCAGTGAAAGAATACACTAAAGAGTTCTATAAGATAAACATTAGGGTAGGTCATCGGGAAAGCGATGATGAGAAGTTTTCCAGATACATGAATGGTCTGTGATATGACATTCAAGATGAGATGAGCATGATGATCATTCGAAATGTAGAAGATCCTTATTATATGGCTCTGAAAGCTGAAGAGAATCTGAGCCGAAAGCAAGGTCAAAGAGGCTGAGGTAGAAGTCAAGCCAGAGGCAAGACTGTTGTTAGGAAAAATACCCTACGGACTAGCAAACTAGGGTCAGACTTGCATGCAAATTTTGACCGTAAAGAAATTGCTTTTTAACCTACCACTCAAAACTTAAACCCCTCTTTCACAATACATGCATGGAAAGGAACTACTAACCTTGTTACTGACATTTGGTGTAGATCCTTTGTTGCACTTTTATCCGCTTGTTGGCGCTGCTCCTTCTAAGGATAACCTGCAATCAAAACAAACAACAATGCATGCACGCTACTTTTCTACTTGAGGGTTAGAAATTAAGCATAAATTAACCAAACCATAGATAACTCATGCATTGGGATGGGAAAAGTATTCTTTTATTATTTGAAAAATGAATCAACTTACAATCAAAGTCGAGACTGGCCACCGCTCCTTGATCCTGATCCTGGGCTCCTCTTCATTTGTCCTCCAACTTCTTTGCGTTAAATATCCTTTGGCATGAGGAAACTCTAAAGGTTTGGGACAATGGATTCGAAAAATGGGTAGAATTTCTTCGCTATATTCTTCCTCCCTCAAATGGTACCCATACCCTTTATTTTATAGACTAGAAGGAGATAGGGTTTTGGATGAACTCTCGGCCATGCATGGTCGGGAGTTTCAATTAACTGACCCATAGCTTTTTGTTCCGTCGGCAACTTTCCTTTTTTTTGTGATTTTTTAGGTACACGCAGGTTGTAGTGGGCCTACCAGCATGCACACGAGTGCAGTAATGGGTTAGGGCACGTGGGCCTTGACACAAGAGGATTTTCAAAGAGGTTGTTCAGTAGATGTTTTGGCAATGAAGGGATATGAACTGGCCTTATGCCAGGTAAGCATGTATGGTGCAATTTAGGGTTATAATAGATGCCCCCTAATGTGTGAGGTCAGAAGAGCATCTGATGGCCGAAATACATTACCAATCATTTACCAATCTGTACTGATATGCTGAATGAGTGAGCCCAAGAATCAGGAACCAGGAGGTGTCATCTACAAAATAACAAATGTCTCACCGAGGCGGGCATACCCATGCTCGGGATAAAATAGAACAATGGCTACCAATCAAATACACTGTAGATCCATGTCAAATAACTATAAAGAGTAGCCGCGAATAATACACAGCAGAGCTACATCTCGAAATCAGAAAGATATACATATAGAGTATCCATCTCCCAGAAGTTGATTCGTCTTGATGGTTGTACTTCAAAGCTTGAGCAACAACTTCAAAATCTTCTAAAACTCGGGTAGGAGTGTAATATGAGTGTACGACTGCACTACCCAGAGGTCTTTGACGGCTCATTGGTTATGGACTTGATAATCTTGATGATCGAACTGAAGGCTTCAGTGATTTCGAACAAGGACTTGATTGGACATTCAGGATGGTCAGGTATGCAGACAAGAGACATATTGCAAAGGGGCCGACTCAGGCTTAGTGACAAACTTCCCTTGGATAATAGCACGACAAGTGATAAGACTCAAGTAGCATATATGTTAATCATAAGTCTACGAAGCAAGAGGCAACGCAAACTCTCCATATGTTTGGAAGAGTAACCAAACAGTGGAGGACACAACTCTATATAGCGAGAAAAATCTTGCTAAGTTCGTACTACATCTCATAGTTTGATGATCAAACGGACAGATGTGCTTTATCCAAGGGAGACTCATTATGCTGCCAATAAAGAAAATACTTTTCCCATCCTCTTTTTGGGGTATATTTAATTTTTTTGTTCTTTTTGATAATTTTTGAAAAAGAATAAAGGAATATTATGTTACAAAGGAGGAACGAGTACTACAAACATACAAGCTCGAGGCACAAGGACAAGACTAATGTTCTGGTAAAATGATACTCGGGAAAAATCCTCCAGTGGCCAAAGGTGTTAAGACGCAGAAGAAAATTGTTACAAGACTGGTGGGTAAGGTATGAAAATGCGGTTGATAGAACACACAATGGTAACATCCTTTGATGTAAGTTTAATGAGCCTAGAGAAGGTAAGCTCGGTGGTTTTTCATATTTAGAGAGTCTGAAAAAGCCTAAAAGGAGACTCCAGTGGGGTACCTTTTTCGACAATAGTCTAGTCAGTTCGAAAAAGGGATAAACTAGCACCGATTAGACGTCAATTCAAAACCATTTTAATGAGTGTGACAAGGACAAGATCACTCAGCTATTTTTTCACTTTTAAGGAGTCTGGAAAAATCTCAACTATGGACTCCGTCAGGAATATTCTTCTGGACCAATTTAATGAGTGTGAAAGAATAAGGTCACTCGGAGATCTTTTCAATATTAGGAAGTCTGAAAAGATCTTAACTATGGACTCCGTGGAGGTTTCTTTTTCGTAAATTTAGTCCCTTAGGCCCAAAAAAGGAATAAAATTATACCTGAGGATACTCTTCTAAAGAATAGGAATTCAATAGAGTATACCTTTGTTTGTACAGTTGACCATCCGGACCGAAAAAGGGGTAAACTACCGCCAGACAGACGTGACTTCAAATTTCAGTTTAGCGAGCGTGAAAGGCCACAAGATCGCTCGACAATCTTTTCATGTTTAAAGGGTCTAAAAAGGGCTTAAAAGAAGACCCATTTAAGGAACGTTCTTCAGGACCAATTTAACGAGTGTGAAGAAATAAGGTCACTCGGCAATCTTTTCATCTTTAAGGAGTCTGAAAAGGGCTTAAAGAAGACTCCACAATGGTTACTTTTCTCAGTTAATCTGGACGAGATCGAAAAGCATAAATGCAGTCTCGCCGGATGTTGCTTTCGGATCTCAAAGCGAGCTTGAAAAACAACAAAGTTAGCTCGTGATAGAATCTTTGTGGGTCAATGCCTAGCATCTCCTCAGGGGAGCTGTATGCTCCGACGAAAACATTGTCTATGATGCCAGGGGTTCTACAGATATTGATAGGTATCATTTCAGCAATGGTTTCCATATTACCCTCATCATAGATCTTGTGTGTAGCTAAGGGATTAGTATGACAAGACCTATCTCTAGTCATAGTCACGGTGAATTCTCCTTCTATGATTCGTCTTAACTTTGGGAGGAAATATGTTCTGTGATGAAGATCTTCCCAAGGTTTGTCCGGACTAGTCATTGTTTCAATTACTATCTCATCAGAAAGCAAGACTAAGTCTAACGAATCGATGTTAGAAAGAGAACCCTGAGCCCAAATAGGCTCTAGAAGTGGATCTAACTCTTGTGTGGGAGTCGGATCAGGGTTAGCTGAATCTTGTTGAACTAAAGAGTACGCTACTTCATCGGCCGACAAGGGCATGGACATGCATGAGTGCCCTATCTCATCCATCGTGGCTGACGGGGAAGGAAGAATCCAAGGATCCTCAAAGTAAGTCGTGCAGAACAACGAAACTTGAAAAATCTCAACCTTATGGTGATTAGATATAAATTTGACGTCGTCATGAGGAGGTGGGTAATCGAAGGTACCCATCAAGGATGAGCACAAACCAACTCCTACGTTAACGACACCTGGTTGAGGATTATCAATCATGGGGACCTTGGATGCCCCCAAAGCTAGGTCAGGTCTAGAGAAGGACAATTGATCGATGGTCACTATCCGACCCTCATGTGGAAACAAAAAGACTCGGAAAATTGTAGCAACCACAGCTTGCATAGCATAATTCCAACTCCGTCCTAACAAGAGATTATAGTCGAGGGGAGGATCGAGTACCTCTACTTCGACACACACGGTCTTCCCTCCTAACTGCACGGGGAAAGAAGGAATGATACCATGTGGTCGGAAAGAATGATCGTCTAAAGCAGTGAGGAGAGTAGGTGATAGAGACAAAGTAGGCTAGCCAATGGCCTTCCAACATGCTAACGACATAACGCATGTCGAGGCATCCTCATCGACTACCGTGCGGAAGATATTCCGTGTAAAAAATTTCATGGGATGAGCCACTACTATCTAAAATGCTACGTGATAAGGCAGACAAGGTTTTAAGTCGGTTGTATCTAACATGATGGTACCCAGGTTACAAATCTCCATAGATCCCAAAGCAGTTAACAAGGCTTTCCTCTGAGCAGGGTATCTTTGTAGGACCTCCAAAGTAGACATCACACAAGGGGTTTGTGATAAATCCTCCACCACAGAGTAGTTTTGGGCAGCCCTTGTGTTTGGTTTGTGAGAAGCTTTTTTAAATGCACCCTTTGGAATGCATGTCATTGTTTCTCCCAACGTCTTCTCAATCTATAAAGGAAGAGATGGGAGTTTGACTTCTTTTCCCTTCTCGAAAGTGCTTGGTTGACTATAGGCATGTGCTCTAGTTGATAGAAAAGCATCACCTTTCACCATATATACATTTGTGGAGTTGTTCGAAGATGGAGGGGGTCCTTGACTTCCCCCTTCCATACTTGCAGAGGCTTGAGTTAGATTTTTCCCATGTTGAAATGGATTAGTCAACATGGCCTGTTGTTGTTGTGTGACAAACTTTTGGGCCTCTGCAAGTTGAGGACAAAGATGGGTTGGGTGGTCTTCCACACACAAGTTTCACAGATACCTCACCTTCTGTTTTTCTGTGGTGTCTCCGCCAGCATTATCAGTGGGTTTTTTATCCCCCTTACCCTTCTTTCGTTGTTTTTTCTTCCCTTCGAGCTGTTGGCTGGCCTTTGGGTTAGTCAACTGCACGGAGTGTACGCCCGACATTTGGGTAGGAGGGGCAGCCAAAGCAGGAGTCTGGCTGGTTGTTGAGTGTTGTATAGATAATTGTTGCAATTGTTTTGTCAATTTCTCAGCAGGCTTGGTTTGTGTTGAACCAACAATACCATCAGCATGTGGTCCAGCTCTCTATCTAGTTTTATCCAGTATCGATCGTGGTGCATCCGGCAGGATGTTGTATAATAAACCAGACTGAGAATAGATGAGCTCAAACTATTGAGCCCTCATGATGGCATATTCTTCGGAGAAAACCCCATAAGTTGCGACATCTTTGGATAATTGTGAGACCAGAGACTTAAGGAACCACTCAAGAAGGAATGTTGGTGGGACTGGTACTTTGATTAGACTCTTCCTGCGTCTCCACTCTCGGATATGATCAGAGATATGGTTCGTTGTTGTCTGTTCAAAATTAGCGAGAAACTCTGTGCCAACGTCGTATCTCAYAGGTAACTGGAAATGGTTAAGGAAGGCCATCGCCAGTTCACCAAAAGAAGAGTATCTTGAGCAATCGAGCTCGATGTACCATTTCGCGGCACTCCCGATAAGAGTGTGTTGAAACAATCGCAGTTGTACGGAGTCATCTTTCAATGAGTTAGATGAACACCAAAGATGGAAGGTAGTCACATGATCACCTGGATCTTCATTAGGCTTGGCCTCAAACTTTGGAATGTCCGAAGGCAACTTAGTTGGCATAGGAGGCCAACATGGATCGTGACAAATAGGATCATTTAACAACCTTGTCAAATCTGGCAAGTCTAACGTCGCCAGGAATGGTAGTTTGGGTTGTTGCTGATAACCTGGGAAAAAGGGTCATGGAGCTTGACTGGCACCAGGTTGCCAGGAAAAGTTTAGCTGCTGGCCCAGATTCTAGTAGAAACCATGGCCCTAACCAGCATAAGGATTTTTCATCTGTGGAGACATCATTGGCTGATTTCCCATAAAGGACATAGGATGTTGGGCATGAATCATATTTGAAGGACTTTGGGAAGGATTACCCCATGCCGGTCCTGATGGGAGAGGCATAGTAGTCTGTCCAGGGTTCCATTGACTGTGGAAATAATTACCCCAGAACGACATTCCAGAGGAGGGAACAGATCCTTGTCTTGAGTTCCAAGGTCCTGCTATATGTGCCCCCGGCGTAGGAATAGTACCTTGTACCGGAGTAGACTGTCCAAAAATGGGAGTGCCCCCAGATGGGAAAGCAGTGGATGCAAAAGTGTTGTTACCAAACGTCCCATTCCAAACAAATGGTGACGAACCTACCGGCATAATGTGCGCAGGTGTTCCTTGACTCCCAGCTCCAAATAAACTAGTGTGTGTAGGCTGCCCGATGGACTGCTAATGCAGACCACCAAGCGAAGGGGACGAAGGAGGAATATGACCTTCGGCATAAGGAAAATCATTAAAAGGGACAGGAGTGCCCCCAAGTTGACCTTGCAGAGGAGAGTTAGAGCTCCCTGCCCCCAGATCCAAAGTCTGTAAAGTGGAGTAAGTGAGTGCAGGACTTGTACATGAACTAGGCATACCGTATGAGAACGGAGGGCCTGTCGCACTAGGTGTGAAGGGGGTTGTGGTTTCCGCCATAGACGGGGTCGGTCCATTGTGCGATGTAGTTGCGGTCGAGACCATGGTGGCTCGGACCAATGATAGTAAGTAAGGAGATGATTCTCATGTGGTAGAAACTGTGGTGGGAATGGAAGAATTCCCAGAAGAAGTAATAGTGTTTGTTTCCATAGCTGTGTGAGGCACCGACAGGAATTCATAAAATTGGATTGGTACAATAACCTGTGGCCAATTATCAGTGGTTGGGGTTTCAACCGAGCCAAGATTGGCAGTTGATTCCTCCAGGAGTTGTTCGGGCACAATGGTTTGTAACCCGGTCACTTCAAAATACCCTTGTTGGTCTAGCTTCCGCCTCAATGGTGGCGGGGGTGGCTCCAGTATAACTGGCAGCAGGCCCAGAAGCCTTCATGACCGGAGGAGCTCAAGATCCTCCACTGTGTGAGAAAATCCAAGACACGCTAAGGTATTCTACACGTTCAAACAGTAACACACACTAAAAACGAATCCCCTAAGAGATAAGACAAGAAATCACTAAACTATTTTGAAGAATAGTTACAACAACCAACACTAGAGCAACTTACTAGTGCAAGTGCAACTCAAACATGGAAGCACCCTTCGGGTATACTCTACAAAGTGTGGCCCAATTTCTATCCTAGGTACCATGGTATACCCCCGCAGTCACCTGTGTATGTCCCTAAAAAGATTGGCAACTAGGTTGCCAGCACACGAACAGTCACCAGGCGGGTACAGTCGAAAGTGAGGTAGACCACAATGAGCAGGGTATCAAGCCCGAAACCTATCAAGGGTTTCGAGAGAAAATGGTTTGGAAGACAACTAAGGACCTCAAATGGATTTGAGACCCACGAATCCTCGTGGCAAATGCAAATGATGGAATCCCAAAACAAGCCCTCGATATATGTTCTCCACTACGTTTGGTCTGGCTTTGGAGGGGTTATCTCCGCTACCTTTCCACACACGATCTCGTGTTTATCTCCTGTGTTAGAGGGGGGTCCCGAATAACTTCCACGAAACTGGACTTCTACACTCTCTATCACAGACTCTAATGTTTGGTTTTGAATGGCCTTGGAGAGTTTCCTCTCCAACCTAATCCAAGGCCCTAGTCCTGAACTAGTTTGTGAACCCAACAAACAAAAAGTCTAATAGATTTTAAATTAGCGTTGTTTTTATGGGATTTCTTACGTCACGGGGTATCAAGGTGAAACTGATGATGTGTAAAGATGAAAGCAAAAATGAATGAAAAAATGTTGGAAACAAAATACTTTTACTAAATGCAAAAACTCAGCAACTTTTCACAAAGAAAGATTTCTTTTTCTTTTCAATTTTTCTAAGATTTTATGCAGCAATCATAAAGGAATTTCACTCGACTGCGAGCTACTTATACTCTAAATGCACTGCAAAAACTTACAAAATAAAAGACTTCTCCCTAGCTAATGATGCAGAAACACACTCTTCAAACAAAGAAGAAAATGAAAAGAGATTTTTTTTTTATTTAAGTGCAAATAAAGCAACAAAGGGAAAATACCGACAAGCACAAAACCAAGAAAAATAAATTCTGGCTTAAAGTGCAGATCGCAAAGAATCAGAGCAAAGACACATAATTCAATAAAGAAAATAAAGACTCTTACGCTTGTCTAAAAACCATGAAAAGAATAATTTTTTTTTTTTTTTTGTTCAACTATCAACTGAGGAAAAGCAGGCTAAGGCTAAGATGACCTAACTTACTGATTGTTCAACCCTAAACTCAAACACCTAAGAGGAACACTTCTCATCAAAGGAGGGGATGACTGCCACCCCCTGATCAAAAGTATCATGTCAA
Source organism: Picea engelmannii (assembly GCA_009831015.1). Classification (NCBI taxonomy): domain Eukaryota; kingdom Viridiplantae; phylum Streptophyta; class Pinopsida; order Pinales; family Pinaceae; genus Picea; species Picea engelmannii. Next base: position 133,173 of record ML790840.1, read on the forward strand.
GCACGCTATTGTCACTAAAACAGCACGCGTGCGAATGCGTGCTGAGTTGAAACAGGACGCGTGTACACGCAATCTGACCTTGTACGGGCCGCGTGTATGTATAAATTCTAATACAAAGATAACAACAGGCAGTCCAGACCAGGAAGAGGCCTATGGTATTGAAAATCAGGGTCCCTTGAAGGCTTGGATGCTTTTTCTAACAGAAAAGAAAAAATAATGCAAGGAATAACAAGGCAAAAAAAAGCAATCTGAAAAAGGACTGTGAACCAGCAAGACTCAGACAGGATTCCAGAAAACCCCCTGAGAATGTATAATTCTGATAGGGAAGAGGTGGACTGCCTCTATAGGTCTCTAGACTCCTACACTCTATTGTTATCCCTACAGCTAGCATTCACACACGGGTTGTAAGAGGATAAGGCGCGGGTACATGTGTGCAGGCCTTATGCAGGCTGCGTGTACCTATGTGCGCCCCAACAACTACCGTCAAGCAGAAGTCAGGGAAAACTGGTATGAAGAACCAGGCTCCCTACTCGCTCAAACCTTACAAAAAGACAGGCAAAGAAACAGAAAATCTAATCTTTTAAACTACCCAAAAAACTCAACTAAATACGGAAACCTAAAAGAGTATTCTCCCCAGTATGGTCGCCAATTCTGTTGTTGGGAAAAATACCCTACGGACTAGCAAACTAGGGTCAGACTTGCATGCATATTTTGACCGTAAAGAAATTACTTTTTAACCTACCACTCAAAACATAAACCCCTCTTTCACAATACATGCATGGAAAGGAACTACTAACCTTGTTACTGACGTTTGGTGTATATCCTTCGTTGCGCTTTTGTCTTCTTGTTGGCGCTGCTCCTTCTAAAGATAACCTGCAATCAAAACAAACAACAATGCATGCACGCTAATTTTCTACTTGAGGGTTAGAAATTAAGCATAAATTAACCAAACCATAGATAACTCATGCATTGGGATGGGAAAAGTATTCTTTTATTATTTGAAAAATGAATCAACTTACAATCAAAGTCGAGACTGGCCACCGCTCCTTGATCCTGATCCTGGGCTCCTCTTCGTTTTTCCTCCAACTTCTTTGCATTAAATATTATGTGATGTCATTCCCATGGATTTTTTTCATCTATTGCTAGGTATACCATGGAAATATGACAGGAATGTGGTTCATGATGGGAGAAATAATACATACACCCTGGAGAAAAATAGGAGAACGCACATGTTGTTGTCGATTAAGGACAAAGAAGTGAAACCAGAGGTGAGAAACATTGTACTTATCATGAGTGGGAAGGAACTTCTTAATGAGGTTAACAAGAAGGAAGACACATAATTTATTGTGGTCAGAAAGCCTAGAATTATTTTGACCAGTACAAGAGTGGATGATTTACTAGAGAAAATCCAGAATTTGCTGGAAGAATTTGTTGATATAGTAGTGGACAAACTACCTCGTTCGTTGCCACCTATCATAAGTATAAGACATCACATTGATCTTATACCTGGAGCTAGTTTACCAAACAAAGCAGTGTACAGATTGACGTCGCAGGAGAATGAATAAGTAAAGAGACTAGTCTAGGACTTGATGGACAAAGGATTGATTAGAGAGAGCTTGAGTCCATGCGTTGTTCCAACAATGCTCAGCCCAAAGAAAGATGAGGGCTGGATGATGTGTACAGAATCAAGAGAAATCAATAAGATTACCATCAAATATAGATTTCCATTGCTGAGGATGGACGATTTGATGGATTGCTTGAGTGGAGCAAGATTCTTTTCAAAGGTTGATTTGAAAAGAGAATATCATCATATTTGCATGAGAGAAGGTGATGAATGGAAGACATCATTCAAGATGAATGAGGGGCTATACGAATGGCTTGTCATGCCATTTGGCTTAAAAAATGCACCTAGTACTTTCATGAGGTTGTTGAATGAAGTCCTGAGGGATTTCATAGGGAAATTTGTCATTGTATATCTTGACGATATATTAATTTTCAGCAAGACAGAAGCAGAGCACTTGAAGCATTTAACTGCGGTGATGAAGAGACTACAGCAAGAGAAATTGTTTATTAACATGAAGAAATAATCATTTATGAGGAAAGAACTCATTTATTTGGGTTTTGTTATCTCTGCAAATGAGCTGAAGATGGATCTAGAAAAGGTAAATGCAATTAAGAATTGGCCATCACCGAATAATGTGTTTGAAGTTCGAAGCTTCCATGATTTGGCAAGTTTCTATAGGAAATTCATCCGAAATTTCTGTGGAATTAGCGCATGGATGATGGATACGGTGAAGAAAAGACATAAATATTTTCATTGGACAGAGGAAGCAGAGAAGAGTTTCAACCTGCTAAAGACGAAGATCACTAAGCAGCCAATTTTGGTTTTGCCAGATTTCAAGAAGACATTCCAGGTCAGGTGTGACATGAGTAGATTTGCAATAGGAGTGGTCTTGAGCCAAGATGACAGACTTATCGCATACTTCAGTGAAAAACTGAATGAAGCGAAGGTTAAGTACTCCACATATGACAAGGAATTCTATGCGGTCATACAAGCGCTGAAGAAATGGAGGCACTATTTGGTTCCCAAGGAGTTTGTTTTGAACAGTGATAATCATGATTTACAATTCGTGACTCAATAGGAGAAGTTGAACCAAAAACATGATAAATGGGTTGAATTCATGCAGAATTTTACTTTTGTAATTAAGCATATTTCTGGGACTACTAGCAAAGTTGTTGATGCTTTGAGCAGGAAATGTTTGTTTATGCAGGAATTCAGAGTCAAAACCTTAGGTTTTGGTAACCTCAAAGAAATGTATAGGGATGACCCAGATTTTAAGGAGGCGTATGAGGCATCTGAGAATCTAGTTCTTAGGGACAGAAGCCAATGGATTGAATATATGATCCAGGATGGATTATTATTCAGGGGAAATCAGCTATGTATTCCAAAATGCTTCATGAGGGAGAATTTGTTGAAAGAGAAACACAGTGGAGGATTGGCCAGACACTTCGGTCATGATATGACATTCTCAAAGTTGAATGGCTCATATTTTTGGCTAGGGATGAGGACAGATGTTAATAAATTTGTGGACATATGCAGAATTTGTCAACACACAAAAGGAAAAAGGCAGAACACAGGGTTATACCAGCCATTACCCATACCTGCAAGGTCGTGGGATGCAGTGAGCATGGATTTGGTATTGGGACTACCAAGAACACAAAGAGGTTGTGATTTGATCTTTGTGGTAGCTGACAGATTTTCCAAGATGGAACATTTCATACCAAGACAGAAAACCAGTGACGCAACTCACATTGCGAACCTGTTTTTCAAGGAAGTCGTCAGACTTCACGGCTTGCCAAGGAGTATAGTTTTTGATCGAGATACCAAGTTCGTGGGACATTTCTGGAGGACTTTATCGAAGAAGTTGGGGACAAGTTTGTCTTTTATCTCAGCGTATCATCCTCAGACGAATGGGCAGAAAAAAGTTGTGAACAGGAGCTTGGGGGATTTTCTGAGGAGCCTAGTGACTGAACACCATAGTCAGTGGGATCATATTCTTCCACAGGCACAATTTGCTTACAATGATTCAATAAACAAAATCATAGGGAAAATTCCATTTCAAATTGTATATGGAATGTAGCCAAGGGGAGTTTTTGAATCGAAATATTCGGAACGAAGTGAAATTAGGAGTGCTAGTGCAGAGAATTTTGCAAAAGCAATGAAGGAGCTTCACAACCGAGCCAAGGAGCGATTGCAGAGTTCAAGCCAAGAATACAAGCGCAGAGAAGATCAACATATGCGAGAAATTCAATTTGAAGTTGGTGATCTGATTCTTGCACATCTAAGGAAGGAAAGGTTCCCAAGGGGAACATATAACAAATTGAAGATGAAAAAGATTGGACCATGCAAGGTCTTGAAGAAATCTGGGGCAAATGCATATGAGATTGAATTACCCGACGGGGTCAGAATTTCACCAATATTCAATGTTGCGGATTTGTACCCTTACAGAGAAGCAGGAGTAGAGGATGAACAGACAGAGGTTCAATGGACTAAACAAATGCCTATAGCTGAAAAGCCACAAATGGAAAGTATAATTGACAAGAGAGTCAACAGGAAGACCAGGAGAAAAGAGTATTTTGAATACTTGGTCAGATGGAAGGGACATGGAGTTGTAGATGTCAGTTGGGAAGATGAAGCAGAGATTCAGAAGCATGGACATACCATGTGAGATCTCATGAACAAGAGTTCATGAAAATTTTCAAGCGAGGGAGTATGATGCAGGAGCATCGTAAACAGTCAAGCAAGAGTGGAGGCGAAAGACAGCTGGAAAGCGCAACACGCATTTTTTTCACGTTTTGAAATGTTTTGAAAGTTTAAGGGAGCGGATATTAATGTAATAGTTAGGAATAAGGTGTAATTTTCATTTATATCTTGGAGGATGTAAACAGATCATAGCGATTTTCTCTCATTTGTCAATGTAAAAGGCATTTAAGCCCAGTTAATGAAAGTAGGTAGGTTTGAATTAATAGATTAGATAGTTTAGAGAGTAGGAGGGAAAATGGATATAGACACCCTCATTATTGTATCATTGTATCATTAGAACAGAAGGAGAGAGCTGTAGTAGAGAGTTGTGGAGAAGAACTCATGTCCAGAAGCAATCTAAGTTAATATATGAATCTTTGATTTAGATTTCATGGTGTTATGATGTTTGTTGTTTACATATGTTGAATGGTATGCTTACAATTGTTTTATTCTCTCTGTTATACCTTTGTTGTTATTCTTTGTTGGATGTATGATTTCATGCTAAGTATATGAAGTCTGAGAGAGGAAGAGAATGAGTTTTAATTGTTTATCATCCTGAGAGAAGTTCCTACAAGGAGTGCAGTGAAACGTCCACAAGGTGTGCGTTGACAAGGGTTTTGAGTTTTATCTCAGAAAGATCAAGAGGGATACCATTGTTCTCATTTCAGCAGAAGTGCAAGTGAAGCACCGAAGCCATGAAAGGTGTGCGCAATCTATTCAAGGCCTTAGAACTTATCAACTAAGGTTCATGAGTGAAATATTGTTGGTGCAGGGAGTGCACATAGTCAAGAGATCAAATACCCAGAAGTATTTGATAGAGTGTCTCAAGGAGTGTGTGCAAGAGTTCTTTCGAGGCTTGAAGTTTCCATAGAAATATCAGGAGGGTTAACACCTTTGAAGTGTTCAAAGAGAGACAGATATTGATAACGTCTCACAGAAGTTAAGTTCCAGTGGAATAACTTTGGTTCATTTCACAGAAGTTGTCAAGGAGAAACGAGTGGTCGAAATTCTTCGAGGAGAACTCCCAAAGTCACGAGGATCGTAGGATCTAGAGAAGCTACAAGGTGGATAAGGGAGGAAAAACCCATCAATTTGGTATCAGGAATCAATGTGGATTGTTGATCATGATCTTATTGGAGTCATCAGGTCATTTCGGGGATTCAGAGTTTGTAAGTCTGGAGTGTAAGCCAAAATCCTTGGTCACTCTAACTCTCGAATCATGAAAAGAGTTGTCAAGGGAATAAATTTGATATTTCAGTAATTCAGAATTCGGAATACTAGAAACCCTGATGACAAGGAGTCGAGCACAGTGGAGCGAAAGTGCCGAAAGACAGGAAGAGGGATAGGTGGCGAGAGTCCATGTCAGAGATAGAAAGCCTTTGAGTGTACAAGTGGCATGTCTTCGTCAATAGGTGGAGTCAAACCTTGTTGATTGTTTCAGGGCTTTGGAGTTCGAAGAAGTGGAAGCATTGCATCCAGATTCATGAAGTCACGAAGTCTGAAACCCTGATGAAGTGAAAAGTCTATTAGGGAGCCAACTTTTGTTGAACACATCGAAATTCAAAATTTTGGGTTTCGGAGGTTGTAGAGGCAGGAACTTTCGACAACAGGGATCGCAAAATCACGAAACCCAAAGTCTCGGTTCGACAAAGGGAATAATATTACTGAGATCGGGAGATTTTAGTGATGCTTTGTGTTTTGATCATGCAGGCATACTCATAAGGACCTGTGGATACACTATTGGTGTGTGTGTGGGATTCCTTGTGGAGGAACCAAAGAGTCAATCAGAGTCAAGGGGTAGATTTAGAACGATCCTGAGCGGATCTCGGCCTGAGGATTAGAGGTCTGTGTCAGCGGGTTAAGTTGACCTAGGGTTTTAGACACCTGGGGTTTTGGTATCTAGGGTTTTGACACCTAGGTTTTGGCCTAAGGATGTCGATGAGTGATTTTTATGTATAAATAAGAACCTACATGAGGGAAGAGGGTTGGTTCAAGTTCATTGGATCTAGTTGTATTGTTTTGACATGAGTGATTATTGTTGTGAGAGAGAGAAGAGTTGAGTACGAGAGCCTTCTGGTATTGTAATATCTTCAGTTGGGTGCGAAGATCAACCCTGTAGTTGGGTGCATAGGGAGGGGAGAGATAGAGAGAAGAAGAGAGAAGATATGTTGTCTAAGAGCACAGATCAGAACTTTATGCTTCATCTTAATACATTATAAAGCACAGTTCTGTGGATGTATCCCTAGAGAGAGGGTGAACCACATATATCTGTCTTGTGTGTGTGATTGATGTTGTGTTATTTTTCCTTGATATACTGTTATTTCATTGATGTGGTAGATATGATAGATGTGTGGAATATATCTAAGATAATAAGTGAGATATGCATGATGTATTGTTCTAGTATTAGATCCACTTGATAATTCCATTGGTTGTAGACATCTATGCCCTACAACCCCCCCATAGTTGCTTAGGGTGAGACTGCATTTGTTTTGAAAGTGTAGCCAAAAGGGTAAGTAGTTAGGGCTTGTTGGTGTTCTCTTGGAGCTGAACCCTGGGTCTACCCATGTGCCAACAAATGGTTCCGTTGCGAGGACAAGAATCTTCTTTAGGGAATGTCAAGGTGGTTTCCATCAAAGACAGAAATTCAAAAGTGGATAGAGGATCAAGAGAAGGACTTCGTTGAAGCCCAAAACAAGAACTCTAATATTAGTATAGAGGATTGGTTGGAGAGATATATCTTTACTGATATACATGAGATTTTCTTTGGAGGAATCCATCAAGAGCTATATGTGTGGTTATCTATGTTAGAAGATAGCTAGTTTGAGATCAGATCTAGATCTCCTGTAATTTCGACATCAACACTAATCAAGAAGGTTAAGAGAGTTGACAACATCGTGTTAAGAGAAGTAGATCAATGGTTTGATAGCACCGTTGGAGGGTACATCACCGAGTTTGTTGTTGACAGAGTAGAGTCATATAGCCAAGCCGAGAGATATTTCTTCAAGGGACCTAGAGGAAAATTTTTACATTTTTTGAAGTTGAGGATCAAGATGTTATTGGATGAGAAGAACATCTTGAAGATATAGTATATTGGTCATATTTGAAAAATCTAATGTTCAAGAATTCAGACAGTGACAACGACACAGAGGGTGAACATACGTGCAATGGAAGAGAGTTCATAGAATTTCATATTGCGAACTTATTTAAGAAAAACCATGGGGATGAGGGTTTATATACTAGAGAAGAGGCAGACCTGACGGGAGAAGAGCGTTTAGAACCTGCTAGGGCAGTGGAAGAGAAAGATGAAGAACCTCGTCGGGATGAGTCATAAAATTCAGGAACTGTGTAGACTATTTAAGTAAGTACTATTAATCGATCTGTTGTATCAACAACACTAAGAAATCAGAATAGTCAGAGTCATCGGAGCCTCAGAGTACTATTACTATCAATTCATCATACTCAAATACGAAACCTAGGAAGATCAAAGGCTCCCTATATTTAGGGGAGATGGGTCTAAAGATCATGATCAACACTAGTTCCTATGTGAAGCCATATGGAATATTAAGAATGTCACCAATGAAGTTGTTAAAGAACCCAATTTAATACTACCCGAAGGGATCGCGCACTGAGATGGTACATGAAGATTTTACAAGGACTTGCACAGCCTACGATACTAAATGAGATCAATAATTCATTGATTACAGAGTTCAAGAAACCCAAGTCAGAGTCACAATGTATTATAGAGATGAAATAGATCGAGCAAAAGGTAGCCGAACCTATTAGGGAATTCGATCAAAGATTCAAGACCTTAATAGGCCGATTTACTTTTAAGATCCCAGATGAGCAGAACAAAGAGTGGTTCATTGCTTCCCTATTACCACACATCAGAGTTCCTCTAATGCAACAAAATATTGCTTCATAGGCTGAAGCATTGGAGATTTCCATGAAGCTAGAATTAGCCCCTATGGGAGAATCCAGCTCAGGTATGAGTCAGATCTTGAGTCAACTAACTATTTTGTCCCTCCAGGTCGAAGATATGAAGAAAGAGAAGGGAAAGGATAAAAGAGAAGACATCTGGTGTGTCAGATGCATATCAGAAGGCCATGACAAGGAGAACTGTCCCTTATTCCATGAATACTTGGCCTCTGGAGCTCAGAGCCCTTTGAAGAAAGTCACCTTACCCTGGTGTGAGTTATGCTGAAATAGACATCGCACTAGTGAGTGTTATTACATGAAAAGGTATGTTCAGACTCCTACAAACTTGTATTGCATGTTCTATAAGTCTGTGGGACATGATGATAGGGATTGTAGGGATTAGGATCTCATGCATGAAAGGTCAAGAGAAGTATACAAAATTCAAGGTGAAGTACAGCAAGAAGGAAACACTACGCAATATAACTCCCCTGGGAGAGGAAACTTCAATCTTCGTGGTGGATTCAAAGGATGAATATGAGGAGGAGGTATGGGTTGAGGCCAAGGATAGATCATTTGTTATAACTGCACAAATCTAGGACACTTGACAAGGGACTTTCGGAACCCTTTCACTACTTGCAGCTACTGCAACTCCTTCGAGCATGTTATTGAGGAATGTCCAACATTGCTAGCTAAGCTTCAGGAGAGAAGAGGACCTCAACAAAACCCGCAAGTGCAACTGATATATGATGAAACTCACGGAGAAGACTCTAGAGTCATTGTTATTACTATAGGAGGTGTTGTTACAGGAGAAGACAGACTGATCCAAGGAAAGACTACAGAAGACTCAGGAATCGGGAAAGCTGCAGAGAAGACCCAAACCTTTGATGCAAAGAAAGAAAGACAAATATTTGAGGAGGAAAGAAAAGAGTTCAAAGGAGACCAAGGATCTTCATCAAATACATAGCCAGAATTAAGGGAATATGGAATGCCTCAGGCATTTGATCAGTCTGCTTCACTAAGAGAAGGAAAAGAGGTAAGAAAGTTCATGGAATTTCTATATACTTGTATTAAGTTGATTTAGGATTAGAGCGTTGTACTAGAACTAAAAAATTTAATTAGACAGTATGAGCAAGGGAAGATAGACCCCCTACCGAATAGGGTAGTACACCAAATCGCTAAGAAGAGAAGGAAAAATAAGGAATTACACTTGAATGCTCAAATAGGTGAATATGAATCATGATATAGACTATGTGGTCCTCAAATTAGGGTCGGAGGTCAATGTCATGATGAAGAAAACTTGGGAACTAATGGGAAAAATGAAGTTAATCTATTCCCCTATCAGGCTCAGGATGGCTAATCAACAAGCTGTCATCCCCATTGGACGATTGGAACATGTCCCTGTGGACATCGACGGAGTAAGAACGTTTGCATATTTTGAGGTAATTGAGATAGTTGATGATAGTTGTCCTTATCCTACGTTGTTAGGAATTGATTGGGATTTCAATAAATCCATTATGGTTGATTTAAAGAAAATATGTATGACATTTGAAAGAGATGGCCTTAGGGTCATTGCACCCTTAGATCCAAATGAAGGTCAGCGATACACAGAACCCATCAGAGAAGAAGACCGTGCATATGAACTGGAAAACATATACAAATTAACATCCAGATAGTGGGATTACATTAATCCTACGGCTAATGGAAACCTAAGTTGGCGAAGTGACAGCGCATGTTCATCAGACTCAGAAGAAGCACTGGAAAATTGGCTGAATAAAATGTATGAAGTATCTACAAGAAGATGTGTTATATTAACCAGAGAAGTTCGTTGGATTGGCACAAAAGTAAGTAACTTACCCATATTTGATGGTCTAAATCCTTTAGAAACCTTCTTGTCGGACTTTGAAGAAAGTGTACCAATGCAACAAAGATTGTTGGCGATGGATGAGTCCCTAAAAGCAACCCCCGCAATATGGTGGGGGACACACAAAAAAAACATTACAGAATGGGTACAATGTCGTACCTTGATGACAACGTGGTTCTCAGCATAAGTAGAAGGCTGAGAAGTTTAGTACATATGTCGAAGCTTCCCAAAGGACCATGTGCAAAGTTGTGAAGCAGCCTGGAGTAATATTCCTCAAGAGCAATGGGTGCATAAATTCATTAACACGTTGGACACGAAACCTATCAACTGGTACCTTCAAGCAAAGTTGCGCCTCATCACTACCGATTGGGAAGGTATGACTCAAAATTTTGTAACCACCTTCTTATTTGAAATTCAATATCCTTTAGTAGATCAAGCATTGCAGATTGTAAGATAGAAAGTATTCTAGGAGGCATCTAACCTCCCTTTGGAGCAAGAAGAGGATGAATGGACTATGCCTCTCCAAAAACTACAAGGCTTTTACAACATCAACGTTGATGAAGGCGATCATCCAAGAAAGGTGAACATCGCAAAAACAGAAGGCCAAAGAGATGTGGAAGGACCAGGAGTTGAGTTACCATTCATTGGATAGCCAATCAAGATTAATAAGGTCAATATTGGAACAGAACAGACACTGAAGCTTGCAAATGTTGGATATTATTGGGATGTTGCCACCATTGACAAGATTACAGAATTACTGCATGAATATCAGGAATTGTTTCCAACCAAGTTCATTGATATGAAGGGAATTAAAGGACCTATGGGAGAGGTGAGTATCCCTTTGAAACCATATGCAAGACCAGTCAAACAAAGACCCTACAGATTGAACCCTAAATATAAGGATAAAGTAAATATTGAGCTCGACAGAATGTTGGAAGCTAGGATTATAGAACCTGTGGAAGAATCAGAGTGGATTATACCTATGGTGGTGCAAGATAATAAGATAGGAGAGATTAGGATCTGCATAGATCTCATAAAGTTAAACGATGCCTTGTTTGTATGACCCCTTCCCTATGTCATTCACTAACGAAGTGTTAGATAATGTGGGAGGCCAGGAAGTATACTCTTTTACAGATGGATTCTCGGGATACCATCATATCAGGATTGCCAAGGAAGACTGCCATAAGACCACATTTGCAACAGAATGGGGGTCCTATCAGTATATAGTAATGCCATTTGGATTGAAGAATGCCCCAGCCATCTTTTCCAGGGTGATAGTCGAAGCATTCAAGGAGTTTCTGCATAAATTTCTAGACGCATATTTTGATGATTGGATTGTTTTTAGTTTATTAAAAAATCATATTGAATGTTTAAGGCTAATGTTGGACAAATGCAGGCAGTGTCAAATTGCCTTGAATTTGAAGAAATGCATATTCTTCTCACCATTTGGAGTGTTGTTAGGTCATATTGTATGCAAGCAGGGATTGTTGGTCGATCCATCTAAAATTTCCATTATAGTTGATCTACCCCCTCCTACTTCAGTCAAACAGCTATGCACCATGCTGGGACACACAGGATATTACAAGAAGTTTATTAAAGGATATGCCCGGATTGCAGCACCCATGGAGAATATTTTGAAGAAAGACTGTTAGTTTAGTTGGATAGAAGAGTGCCAACAGAGCTTCAACACACTGAAATAGAAAATGGTTATTGTGCCTAATCTGGTCTTCCCATATTGGAGCGAGGAGTTTCATGTGCATGTCGACATGTCTTCTATTTCTTTAGGAACAGTTTTAGCCCAACCTGGGGAAGGAGATATTGACCATCTGTTAGCCTTTTCCAGCAGGAAGCTATCAATTGCTAAGATCAATTACACCACGACCGAGCAAGAGGGGTTAGCCATGGTGTATGCGCTGCAAAAATTTCGCCACTACTCGTTGGGAGGACACTTTAAAATGTTTACCGATCACTCCACGTTGAAATACCTAGTCAACGAGCCAGTGTTGGGGGGGATAATATGCACATGGCTTCTTCTCTTTCAATAATACAACTTTGAGATCATAGTAAAACCAGGCAGAATAAACAAAGGTCCTGACCACTTGTCGAGGTTGTAACATGGAGAAGAGCCCACTAGTTTGGACGATACACTATTGGACGCATAGTTGCTGGCCATTATAAATATTGATGACCACTTAGTAGAAATAGTCTAGTTCATGTCAACAAGAATGGCACCTAATGAGTATACAATTCCTCAGAATAAACGACTAGTAGTGTGCATTGCAGACTTTTCACTTATAGTTGGATAGTTATACAAGATGAGACCTAATGAAATATTGAGAAGATGTGTTATGGAGGAAGAACGAATGATGATCCTTGCGGAAGCTCATGAAGGAATCGCATGAGGACACTACGTAGGGAAAGCAACTACGTAGAAGGTTCTTAGAGCTAGCCTTCGGTGGCCTACCTTACACAGAGATGCTAAAGACTATTACAAAGCCTGCGATGTATACCAAAGAGTTGGAAAACCATCCAGAAGAGATGAAATGCCACTAAAACCATGGCTGAACCTACAAGAATTTGAGAAATGGGCCATTGACTTCGTGGGACCTATAAACCCACCAAGAAAGTGCATAGGATAAAGGTACATAATTTCAGCAACATAGTACTTGACCATATGGGCTGAAGCAAGCGAAATTAAGGATTGTAGTGAAAATACAGTTGTGTGCTTCATATTTGATGACATCATAACTAGGTTTGGATGCCCAAATATCATTATGAGTGATCAAGGAACACATTTCATAAATAAGACTGTTGAAGCCTTGACTGAGGAATTTTCACTCCACCATCAGAAGAGCACACCTTACCATCCACAAGAAAATGGAACAGTAGAAGCATTTTAAAAAATCTTGGAGACAACACTGAAAAAGATTTGCAGTGTGAACAAGGATGACTAGAATTTAAGAGTACGAGCAATACTTTGGGCCTATAGAACCAATTGCAAGAAGCTAACAATGCAGACCCCTTTTAAGTTGGTATATGTTCTCGAAGTCATTGTCCCAATGGAATACCAGGTACCAAGCTTAAAAATTGTTTCCTTTACAGATATGGATGACACTGGTGTTTTTCAAGAGAGGCTTTAATAGTTAGTCGAATTGGAGGAAGACAGATTTGTTGCAAGATTTCATTAGCAGGTATAGAAGGAAAGAGAGAAGGCCTACCATGAAAGGCACATCAAGAAGAAGGCATTTAGACAAGATGATCTAGTATTGGTATATGACAATAAGTTCATCAAGCCTCCTGGGAAGTTCAGAATGCATTGGCTTGGTCCATATGAGATTGCCTATGATACAAAAGGAGGAGTTGTGCGGTTGAAGACCTTGAAGGGAGAATGGAAGGAAGGATTAATGAATGGGAGCTAGTTGAAGTTGTACTATGACAACCAGTTTCCTCACAACTCTAAGTAAAAGCATAAGGAAAAGGGTCTAGGTACCAGGTGCAATTGAAACTAGGTACCAGACACAGAAAAGACAGTCTACACAAGGAAGGCGAGAAGGCATAGAGCAGAAAACAAAGGCTTCATTGCGTAGTCCAAAGTCAAAGTAAAATAGAAAGGTCATATCTGAAGTGCCTCGGGACGAGTCATAGGTGAGTGTTGGGGGCATGTTGTCCCTTGGTTATGGAATTAAGCGTAGATCAAGGGAGGAAAGGCAGAATGTGAATTGCACGAAAGACACAGTAACTATTACTGGGTCGAAGTGAGAAAAAGAGTAGAAAATATGGAGCGAAGAAAAAGGAATCAAGTCGTTGGATGAGGAGATCAAGGATGATAGATCAGCAAGGAAGAAGGATCGTGGAAAACTCAGCAAGAGAAAAAATCCATCGTTGGATGATTTGGAGAACCGCGCGAGAAAGAAGGAAAGACAAGCTAGCAAATCCCTGAAAACGTGGGTCAAGTTGACCTAGGGTTTTAGACACCTAGGGTTTTGGTATCTAGGGTTTTGACACCTAGGATTTGGCCTAGGGATGTCGGTGAGTGATTGTAATGTATAAATAAGAACCTATATGAGGGAAGAGGGTTTGGTTCAATTTCGTTAGATCTAGTTGTATTGTTTTGACATGAGTGATTATTGTTGTGAGAGAGAGAAGAGATGAGTACGAGAGCCTTCTGGTATTGTAATATCTTCAGCTGGGTGCGAAGATCAACCCTGCAGCTGGGTGCACAAGGAGGGGAGAGATAGAGAGAAGAAGAGAGAAGATTTGTTGGCTAAGAGCGCAAATCAGAACTGTATACTTCATCTTAATACATTATAAAGCACAGTTCTATGGACGTAGCCCTAGAGAGAGGGTGAACCAGGTATACTTGTCTTGTGTGTGTGATTGATGTTGTGTTATTTTTCCTTGATATACTGTTATTACATTGTTGTGGTATATCTGATAGATTTGTGGAATACATCTGAGTTGATAAGTGAGATATGCATGTTGTATTTTTCTAGTATTAGATCCACTTGATAATTCCCTTGGTTGTAGACACCTTTGTCCTACAACCCCCCCATAGTTGCTTCAGGTGAGACTACATCTGCTTCGCAGGTGTAGCCAAAATTTCCAGTAGTTAAGTCTTGTTGGTGCACTCTTAGAGTTGAACCCTAGGTTTGCCCCTGTGCCAACAATCACGAGGAGACCCAAAAAGGGTGCATTATATGTCAAGAAATCACTAGAATAGGATTATATGCAAGCATCAAGTTCCATTTCTGGGATTCGACCGATGTAGGGATTTCAATAACCACTTCTCCATTTCCCAAAAACCCAAAAGACCAAAATCGGGATTCCAGTCATACGCATCATTCACAGAAGTGGATTTGGATGCTGGAAAGATCTCGTCTGTTTTTGGTCTTGGTGATCGATTGGACACTCACTTCAAATCGATCTGTGTAGACTTCTTCATGGATAGAAATACTATCAGGGAAAGAACTTTGGGATCTAAATGCCACAATTTTATTAGAATGATGGACAGGTTTGATGTTAAGGACTGGAGTGTGGTTTGTAAAACTCTAAATTGTGTGCGTCAATTGTCAAATTTTTATAAGGAAGCCATGCATCCAATACTGATCCCTTGAAGAATCCGAGAAGTTATTTTTTCAAAACTGTAATTATGGTTTCAAAGAGTACCAAGATCAAATGATCGATTTCATTGATCCAATGCTTTTGAAATATTTTTTCGAAGACTTCTCAAGAAAAATGCTTTGAGTGTTTGTTGGATCAGTGTAGAGGATATCAAAGAATACGGCTTAGATGTGTTAATCCAAATGAAAATGCCCTCTGTCAAAGAAAAAAGAGAATGGAAGTTGAGCTTTTAAATATTCTCACGCAGGTGGAAAATGAACATATGATACAATGAAACCATCCATGAAATAGATATGACACTTGTCAAAGCTATTAGCATCGGTTTTAAGAAGGTGGCAGAGCACCTGATATCTACAGAATTCCAGGAAGGAAAATCATTTCCATATTCCTCAAAACAAATCGAGATTCCTTTTAAATTATTTTTGGCACAAAGATTGAGTAATGTAATGGGTTAATAGTTAATATGGTCTTAGTGATTTAAATAACCATTTTGGGAGAATGAAAAAGGGGGGAACAACCCGAGAGACTTTTGGGGGTTGGGTTTGTAATTCCATTTCTTTCAGCAAATATGGAACAGACTGCCAAGAGATTCTATACCTCATCATTGTGTAATTTTTTATTTTCTTGTATTGTTTTCTCAGGTTTACATTCATTCGTTCTTCCTTCTTTTATATATTCATCTTGTAATGACTCTAATTTAGTAATACCTATGCTATAGTCATTTATTGGGCAGCATGTTAGGCTTAGATTTTCCTCTGTGTATGCTGTGATCAAAACAAGACTTGTAGCTTGATTGTTTCTACCTAGATTACAAGTTATATATATGCATGTTTGTCTTTCAAAGTTTCTTTTCATTCCTATGTTGAAATAAATACTAGACTTATCATAATTAGATACCTAACTCTTTGTTTCAGTCTCTTTCATCCTCTATTTTCTATCCATCTTCCTTATTCTAATTAAATTAGGAAAACGAGGTCATGCCTCTTCCTTTTTTATTTATAAATGATTGAAAGGCATGTTTCGAACCTAGTTCTAGAAGCCTCATATAAATGATCAATTGGAAAATTATTATTTCATTTAAAATGTGCTAAGGATTAGCTCTATTACAACCTAGAGTCAACTCTTGTGACAACACCCTCAACCTCTAGAATAGATACACCGAAATATGTAACTATCACTTTGTGTTGATAGAAAAATTGGTAAAAGACAGACCGATATTTCATGTCAAAGCCTCATTTACAAAGTTAGAAGAAATAACAGTTTTAAATACATTTCACAGTTTACAGTTTGTTTTCAATTTTAATATATGTGCATATGTATAATATATGTACATATGTTTTAATATCTATAGATATGTTATAATTTAGATAATATATGTTTTCAATTTTAATATTAGTGCATATGTTATAACATTGTAATATGTTATAACATATTACATTCTAATATTTTATAGTAATATATGTTATGACATATTACATTGTAATATGTTATGGAAAATCTGCATTAATATAACACTCAACAAATAGAAAACAAATAGTGAAACATAGGTAGTATATTCACTGTAGTCATTCCCTCAACCTCCAGAATAGATACACCAAAATATGTAACAGACACTTTGCATTGATAGTGAAACTGGTAAAAGACATCAATATTTCATGTCAAAGCCTCATTTACAAAGCTAGAAGAAAGAAAAGTTTTAAAATCTACAAAATATCACGTACAATAGATAGAAATTGTTAGCGACATTTCTTGTAAAGGGAGAGAAAAATGCAAAGGAGTGGGTGAAAACCCACTTACCTAAGTTCGGGACGCAAATGTTCATGTGGTTAACCGGCAAGCATCTCTGGGTGGCGAGGATCTGTGTGCCTAGATATATGGTCAAGATCCGATTATGGATCCCCCTTTCCTTTCTACCTTTAAGCGGAGGGGGGGGGGGGNGGAATTGAGCGCACACCTCTCCGACGGCTACGATTAGAGCGCCTAGATCAATGACTCAAAAGAAATTTTGGACCCCCGTTTCCTTTCTACCTTTAATTGGGGGGGGCAGGGGGGTCCAGAATCAGGCGCGCATCTTCCCAGTGGCCGAGATCAAAGTGCTCGGATCAACAACGCACAGGTGAACCCACCCTTCTCAGTCGCTCTGCTTTTAATCAATGTGGGGTCGTCCCTCGTCATGTCACCTCCCGAGATACCTCTCCCCTACTACCTATCTTCCACTTCACCTCATAGCATGGCCCCCCCTTAGTCTATCGTCCTCCTACCAGCTGCCATGTGTCCCCCCTCTCTCCCTGTCACCTGTCCATTCACCCTCACGGTCCCCTTTTTCCTTTTTCTCATTTTCACAAGACACATCATGCCAGGTGTTCTTCCCTTCTTCTCCCAACTCACCTCTCCTCGTCCACTCAAGCCCCATGTTCCATGTCTCCTCTGCCCATTCACCACTTCCCATTATACACCCCAGCCTTCGCTTTAGCCTCTACCTCTGTTCATCAGGTCGTTCAGCCCATCCAGGTGGCAACGTGAGGGGACCTCCACATCCCAAAGGTGCAGAGTTGGTTGGACCATTCCTAATCCCAAGGAAGTAGTTACTGTGGCAGTTGGTGGTGGTTAGACATTGTCTCCTCCATAAAGGGAAAGTCTGGGGACAAATTAAAAGCACGTCGGTTCACCCATAGGACTATCAGGAGTTCGATTGTGTCTGCCATAGGTGCACGATCATTCAGAGATTGCATGTGCAAATTGTCAGTGGGCATGCAGACGTAATGTTTTTAATGCAACGTTTCGTTTTTGATGTCGTTGTTGTTTCGATTATATGTAGGCGTTTCGCCATTTTTGTAGGTATCGATGGTTGAGCAAGGCTCCCGATTGTAAATTTTTGATGCAGCATTGGTCGCTCTGGTTAATGTATAAGGCATTGGAGACTTCTTACTTTATGGATGTCAACCTCTTTTCCATCTCTTTGTTTACTATGTTAGAACAGCTCGGAATTGGAGGATCCAGTCAAGTTGTAGTTGTTATAGGATGATGTAGGTTGGATCATTGTAACAGTTGCATTGTTTCTAATCGGTTCCTGTGATTTTCTTAGCACTGAACGACTTGGAATTGGAGGATCTAGTCGATTCACCCCTTAGCTCCTTGAAAATATGGACCAAGAGGATCCTGGTTTCTGAGTTTTTCATCCTCAAGCTTCCGAAGGCCTATCGCCCAAGGCATTCTTGTTCATACTTCTCACAAGTCTTCCATCTACCACCCCTTAATCAGTTTACTGACAGAAGTTGGATCAAGACCTCCCTTGATTTCTACATACCAGGCCCAGTTTCCTGAGTCAAAGTTGATTTCCTGGGTCTCTTTCCATTCGACCACCTCCTTTTAATTAAATTGTGACATAAAATTGATGGGCATCGGGCTCTTCTCCTGCTGCAATCCAAGAGTGACTTCTAACGCTAACATTTCTGGCATCGTTGTCGGGGACGAAGTTGAAAATTTTCCCCGGGATTGAACGACATTGAGCCTCTGATTCTGAAGGTGCATCAGGCATCAAATCCTTTGAAGATTTATACTATGCACCTGATGACTCCATTGTAATGAATCCACTGTGGCAAACCTGTCATGTTAATTGTGGCTTTCAGAGGTAGACACATGCGGTCCCATCCTCAATTGCCTCTGTCTACACCTAAAACTGATCTGGAGGTGGTTCTCAGAAAAGGAAAGACCTCTAAAGAAGAAGCTTCCACCGATGAACCAGGTAATCCACCATATCCTTCTGTAGGAACTCCATTTTCTCCTTCTCAGTTTCTTAACAGACCTCCTTCAGAGGTTTCCCGTATCCTAAGTTTTGGGAGTGTTCCTGTCGATTTTTCCCCTCCCGGTCTAGGACTAGAGGGGGAAATACTTGTCACTCCCCTCTCCTCTGAAGCTGTACTTTGGCATAGACCCAGGACCGTAAAATATTTTCCCACTCCTCCTCTTGTTACTATTACCGCTCCTGCAGAAAGAGGAGCATCTGTCGACTTGAGCTCATTGGCCTTCTCCTTAAATCCCCTTTTGTTTCCCACTCCACTTTGGGACTCATTCCCAGTAGCCCCTTTGCGAACTCCTTCTCCTCCAAGTTCTCCTCGACCTAATATTCCTATGGCTGACGCTAATCCCCCTCTAAATAGAATGGATGCCATAGTCGTTGCCAGATATGCTCCCTTAGTTCTACCCCATCCTATGAATCCTCTCCCTGCTGGAGATTACTTGAAATACATGCCCAAGTTCACTGGGGAAGGGAACGTAACTACAGAAGAGCACCTAGCTGCTTTCTACAGTTACATAGAAAACCTCAACATTGAAAATGAAGATGTCTGGATGAGATTCTTCGTCCAGAGCCTGGATGGCGAGGTGAGGAAATGGTTTAGAGGATTGGGCCCCGGATCTATTGTTGGGATCGAAGCCCTAGATAGTGCTTTCCTGAGACAGTGGGGAGATAGGAAGGATTTCATGTATTAC
Organism: Picea engelmannii; assembly: GCA_009831015.1. Lineage (NCBI taxonomy): Eukaryota > Viridiplantae > Streptophyta > Pinopsida > Pinales > Pinaceae > Picea > Picea engelmannii. The sequence goes on from ML790840.1 coordinate 152,864, forward strand.
ATGACAGAGTTCGGGTCTTTGAAGAAGATGGAAGGAGAGTCTGTCTCTGACTTCTCCAAAAGATTCAATAAGATGTATAACAAAATCCTTGTCGAAATAAAACCTTCAGAAGCCTCGGCCAAGATTTCTTATGCTAGTGCGTTTGGCCCTGATTTCTGTCTTTTATTTAGAGAAAGAAGAGCCACCTCCTTAACTCAAATGCAAGATGCAGCCATAGAGGTGGAATCCAATGTATTAGCAGTTAATAGACTGAGGAACAAGGCCAATGCAGATAGAAGAAAGGGAATATCTGAAGCCTCAACTTCTGGCCCGACAGTGCCCCACCCTCAAGTGGATGAACTGACCAAGATGGTGAAGTCTCTATCTGCAGAGATGGAGAGAATGAAGGTGGATGGAAGGAAATCATACAAGGGCCCTCAAAACGCCGAAAATAAAGGAGGTTTCAGGAGGCCCAACAATATTAATTCCCTGACTGTGCATAGAGAGAGGGGAAGAGACAGAGAAGACCAGAAAATTCAGGCCCCTTTTCAAAACAATTTAGTGGCCGAGGGGGAAGAAGGGGAAGCAGACGAGCTTGGTCCTGAAATTCATTGCTTCAGAGACACTGCTCCTTTTCCTCATCTCACTCAATCAGCATATGAAGAGTCTCTCATGGACAGTCAGCTGAATGAACTGAGCAAGGGGGACAAGGCTAGTGGCAACCAAGGCAGGTATGATCTGAGGTCTAAGAAAAGGACAGTAACACCCGATGTTCCTGAGCAGTTCCCTAGAGCATAGAAACCTGCTAATGAAGTACCGGACAGTCACAGAGGTAAGAAGGACCAACCCCTCTCTCCCATAGTCCATGGTCATGTTCCTGAAATAAGAGAAATCTCAAAGCTTACATCTTCTTTTAATTTCGAGCATGAAATTCAAAAGATCAGAATCCTTGTACCCCTGACCGAGTTGATTAAACATTAAGGGTTCAAGAAATGCTTCTCTGAGATTTTACAGTCTGAGGTCTCACACATTCCCACAGACTCCATCAATTTGCAAGATGAAAATCCTGCAGTTATTTTAGGTCCTATGGTAGAAGACAAGAATGACTCATCCCCTCCCTTCTACACTTCCTTGAACATACATGACAAGGTACTGCACAACTGCTTGATGTATTCGGGGGCTTCTCACAACCTTATGCCGAAAAATTTCATGGAAGAGTTAGGGCTAGAAGTCACCCAAGCCTATCATGACCTCTATTCCTTTGACTTCATAAAGGTTCAGTGTCTAGGAGTTATCAAAGATCTAGTCGTGACCTTGTTTCAGCTACCCATGAAAAGTGTGGTCATGGATATTGTAGTGGTCGATGTCCCCCCCAAGTTCAGTATGTTGTTATCAAGATATTGGATAAAAATACTGGGGGGAACCTTGCAGATGGACCTCAGACATGCTATTATCCCATTGTTTGGAGGAGAGCATAGAAGACTATACAGGGAAGCCCAACTGGCCTATATAATTAGTGATGAGGCCAATCCTACCAACCATCCTATTTTTTCCTTGGACACTAATTTAGGTTCTAGTTTACTACAACTCACCCATGCTCCCGAGCCTCCTCTTAAGCTCAGAAATTTTCCCACCACTTCCCATAAGTTTCTTCCCGCCATCACCCCCATCTGGAAAATGTTCTTTGATGGAGCCTGTTCTAGGGAAGGCACTGGAGCTGGGGTGTTTTTTGTGTCACCTGCTCAGGAAACCATATCTTTGTCATACAAATTATAATTTGAAGATACCAACAATGTGGCAGAGTATGAAGCTCTTATCCTAGGATTAAGAGCTGCAAGGAAAATGGGAATTCAGGAAGTAGCAGTGTTCGGAGATGCAGAGTTGGTGGTCCAACAGATTAGAAGCTCTTATCAGGCTAAGCATCCTCGACTCAAGAGTTACAGAAATGAGGTATGGGACCTAATTGACAGTTTCTTCTCAGCATTTAATATTTCTTTCATCCCAAGAGAGGAGAACACAATGGTAGATTCCTTGGCTACATCAGCAAGAAATTTCAAAGTACCCATGCCGCCCAAATTCAGATATGATGTAGAGGTAAAATACAGGCCCTCCATACCTGACAATGTCAAACATTGGAAGGTATTCGAGGATGATCTCGAGATCAAGAAGTTCTTGGAGACTGTCGAAGAATTTTCATAGATGCATATCGACCAAGACTCTGTCTCTAAAGAAAATCTTGATGGGGGTAATTTTCTGAATAAGATTGCAGAGCGTAACATTGTGCAGTTGCCCAACAATCATATTCCAAGAGGATTGGTTCCTTTGGAAAGGATTTTTGATAGAAATGATGTGGCATTAAAAGGGGAGATCTCAGCAGATGATGTTGGTACTATTCAGTGCAACATTGGCACTGAGAGTGAGCCCAAGTTCATCAAAATATCGAGAAGTCTGACAAAGGAGCAGAGGTCTAAGTACGTTGGACTTTTGAGGGAATTTGTTGATGTTTTCGCCTGGACCTATGAAGACCTCAAAACATACGACACTTCTGTCATCGAGCATAAAATCTCGTTGAAAGGGGAGGCAAAGCCATTTAGGTAGAAGCTGAGATAGATCAATCCTATGTTGTTGCCTATCATGGAGAGGGAAGTGAAGAAGTTGCTTCAAGCTCAGATCATTGTACCACTGAGATATTCAGAGTGGGTGGCCAACTTGGTACCAGTAAAGAAAAAGAATGGAGAAATCAGACTCTGTGTAGACTTCAGAAACCTGAACAGGAGCTCACGAAAGGATAACTACCCCTTACCAAAGATGGAACATATACTACAGAGGGTAACAGGAGCCTCCAGGATGTCCATGATCGACGGTTTCTCTGGCTACAATCAAGTCTCTGTTCTACCTGAGGACAGAGAAAAGACGACATTTACCACTCCATGGGGCACATTCATGTATGCCAAGATGCCATTTGGATTGATGAATGCATGGGAAACGTTCCAACGTGCCATGGACATAGCTTTCATTGGGGAAAAGGATAGATTTGTGGTCATCTATCTGGATGACATCACAGTGTTTTCAAAATATGATAGAGAACACTGTTGTCATCTTAGGAAGGTTTTCCTAAAATGCAGAAGTTATGGCATTTCATTAAACCCCAAGAAATATCTATTCGCCATGCAGGAGGGGAAGTTACTAGGCCACATAGTATCAGTGGAAGGAGTTAGGATTGACCCTAGCATAGTGGAGGCAATACAAGCCTTATCAATCCTAAGGTTCAAGAAGGAGGTCCAATCCTTCCTTGGTAAGATTAATTTTCTGAGGAGGTTTGTGCCCAACTTTGCTGAGGAGGTAAAACTTATAACAGTCATGCTAAGGAAAGGAAATGAAGTGAGGTGGACTTTTGAATCGCGACATTCCCTTGAGAAAATAAAGAAGGCCCTGACTGAAGCCCCTGTGATTATTAGTCACGACTACTCAAAGGATTTCCTTATTTTCTCCTTTGCCTCACCTGACACAGTGGCTGCTATTTTATTACAAACAAACGAGATTGGGCTAGAGCAGCCTATTTCTTATTTCAGCCAAGCATTGAGGGATGCCAAAGTCAGGTATGACACTATGGAGAAGCAGGCCTATGCAATGGTAAAGGCCCTCAAGGCATTTAGAATCTATGTCCTGCAGTCAAAAATCATAGCTTATGTCCCCTCAGTTGTTGTTAAAGACATTCTTATTCAGCCTGACATAGACGGGAGGAGGAGTAAGTGGATAACCAAGATTTTAGAGTTTGACCTGGAAATAAAGCCTACCAAATTGATCAAAGGTCGAGGTTTAGCCAAGTTGTTGGCTGAAGCCAATTGCCAAGCTTTGGGGATAAGTTTCATCAACGAATGCTCAGGAATTCATCAGGGTTGGCTATCTGACATGGACCCTCAAAGGGAGCCCCCATTGGCTCGATGTCCTTGGTATAAGGATGTCATATACTTTCTGCAAGAGTTGCGGCCTCCAGACGGCCTGCAAAGAAACAAAGCAAGAGCTCTAAAGCTCAAGGCAGTCAGATACTGCCTTATTGATCAAATTTTATACTGGAAAGACCCCCTGGGGGTGCTTTTAAAATGCATGGATTCACAAGAGGCCAATAGGATCATGGCTGAATTTCACAGCGGCCTATGTGGAGGGCACCACTTCTGGAAGGCCACAGCTCACAAAATTCTCAGAGCCGGGTACTACTGGCCCACCTTGTTCATTGATGTCTATAGAGGAGTTAGAGCATGTATCCAATGTCAAATATTTGCAGTAAAAAAATAGCTCAAGTCCTTGCTGCTAAATCATGTGGTTGTTTCGGGACCTTTCCAGCAGTGGGGCCTAGATTTCATTAGATAAATTCACCCCACTTCTAGTGGGCAACACAGATGGATCCTGACTACTACAAATTTCTTTACGAAGTGGATTGAAGTTATCCCTACCAGGAGTGCTTCCCACAAGGTAATCATTGGGTTCCTGGAGGACCTCATCACAAGGTTCGACTGCCCAAGTAATATTTTCACTGATAACGTAGCTGCTTTCGGGTCTGAGCCATTAGCCAAGTTCTGTGAGCAGATCAAGATCAAACTAATTCACTCCACCCCATATTATCCACAGGGCAACGGCTTACCAGAATCCTCCAACAAAATCCTGATAAGGATCATCAAAAGATTGTTGGAAGACAACAAGAAGGCCTAGCATTCAAGATTAAAGTTTTCCCTATGGGTCGATCGAGTAGCCATGAAGAGATCTATCGGCGTCTCTCCTTTCCAATTAGTCTATGGAGCGGAGGCTGTTTTCCCTTCTCATTTATCCATTCCTTTAGCAAAATTCCTCCAGGATCATCAGGAGGAGCCTGATGACATGATCAGAAGGATTCATCAGCTAGTGGAGGTTTAGCAGGCAATGGACAGAATTCAGGACCATCAACAAAGGATCAAGCAGGTTTTCGATAAGAAGGACAAGAAGGAAGAATTTCGGATAGGAGGCCTGGTGCTAAAATGGGATGCTCCTAAACAAGATAAGGGCAAGCATGGAAAATTTGAAGCCCTGTGGATCGGGCCCTTCAAAATCTCTGAGGTTTTCTCAAATAACACATATTAGCTGCAGTATTTGGAGGGTGAAGAATTTTTCAACAGCCCAGTAAATGGGCATTTTCTAAAGAAATGTTTTGTCTGAGCCTTCGATGGCTCCTTTGTTTGTAAATATTGTCCTTTTGGTTCCTTGTTTATTTTTATTTTTATTTTCTGGCTTAATAAATGACTCCATAGCCCAACAACAAGGCACTAAAACTGCAAAATGAGTCCTTAGAGCATCACAGGGATGACTCTATCCCCCATGGAGCCTAATGTTAGCGACATTTATTGTAAAGGGAGTGAAAAATGCAAAGGATCATGTGAAAACCCACTTACCTAAGTTCGGGATGCAAATGTGCCTGTGGTTAACCGGCAAGCAGCTTTGGGTGGCTAGGATCTGCGTGCCCAGATCTATGGTCAGGATCTGATTCCAGAGCCCCCTTGCCTTTCTACCTTTAAGCAGAGGGGGGGGGGGGTCCGGAATCAAGAGCACACCTCTCTGAAAACTATGATCAGAGCGCCCAGACCAACGGCGCATAGGAAATTCCGGACACCCATTGCCTTTCTACCTTTAATAAGGGGGGGGGGTCCGGAATCAGGCGCGCATCTTCCCAATGACCGAGATCAAAGCGCCTGGATCAATGGCGCAGAGGCAATCCCACCCTTCTCAGTCGCTCTGCTTTTAATCAATGTGGGGCCTTCCCCCATCGTGTCACCTCCCGAGCCGCCTCTCCCCTGCTGCCTATCTTCCACTTCACCTCATAGCATGGCCCCCCCTCAATCTATCGTCCTCCTACCAGCTGCCATGTGTCCCCCCTCTCTCCCCATCACCTGTCCATTCACCCTCACAGTCCCCTTTTTCCTTTTTCTCATTTTTGCCTGACACATCATGCCAGGTGTTCTTCCCTTCTTCTCCCAACTCACCTCTCCTCATCCACTCAAGCCTCGCACTCCATGTCTCCTCTACCCATTCACCACTTCCCATTATATGCCTCATCCTTCGCTCTGGCCTCTACCTCTATTCATCAAGCCGTTTATCCCATCCAAGTGGCAGCGCGAGGGGACCTCCACGTCCCAAAGGTGCAGAGTTGGTTGGACCGTTCCTAATCCCAAGGAAGTAGTTGTTGCGGTAGTTGGTGGTGGTTAGACATCATCTCCGCCATAAAGGGAAAGTCTGGGGATGAATTAAAAGCACGTCAGTTCACCCATAGGACTGTCAGGAGTTCGATTGTTTTTTCCATAGGTGCACGATCATTCAGAGATTGCATGTGAAAATTGTCAGTGATCATGCATACGCAATGTTTTTAATGCATCTTTTTGTTTTGTATGTCATTTTTTTTTTGAGTATATGTAGGCGTTTTCGCCATTTTTGTAGGTATCGATGGTTGAGCAAGGCTCCCGATTGTAAAGTTTTGATGCAGTGTTGGTCGATCTGGTTAATGTATAAGGAATTGGAGACTTCTTACTTTATGGATGTCAGCCCCTTTTCCATCTCTTTGTTTACTATGTTAGAACAACTCGGAATTGGAGGATCCAGTCGAGTTGTAGATGTTATAGGATGATGTAGGTTGGATCACTGTAACAGTTGCATTGTTTCTAATCGGTTCCTATCATTTTCTTAGTGTTGAATGACTTGGAATTGGAGAATCCATTCGAGTCACCCCTCAGCTCCTTGAAACTCTGGACCAAGAGGATCCTGGTTTCTGAGTTTTTCATCATCAAGCTTCTGAAGGCCTGTCGCCCGAGGAATTCTTGTTCATCCTTCTCACAAGTCTTCCATCTACCACCCCTTAATCATTTTACTGACAGAAGTTGGATCAAGTCCTCCCTTGATTTCTACATACCAAGCCCAGTTTCCTGAGTCAAAGTTGCTTTCCTGGGTCTCTTTCCATTCAACCACCTCCTTTTAATTAAATCGTGACATAAAACTGATGGGCGTCGGGCTCTGCTCCTGCTGAAATCCAGGAGTGACTTCTGACGCTAACAGAAATAAACCTTCAAACACAAGGAAAATTTCCATTGCAATTATTCCCACAACTAAAATATGTAACAGTAAGTTGCACTGTAACAAAAAGACACAAGTAGTGAACATTTCATGTCAATGTCTCATTTACAGAACGATGAGAAATAATAAATTTAAATACAAATGTCTAACTCCAATTCCATGGACTCAGATACCAATTATGATTCCTCCAAAATCCAAGCTAGCTTCCATCTTCACCAAAGAATGACTTAAAAGTATGAAGACTCATAAATAGAACATAATTAACAATACCTAAGAAAAATGATAAGAACACAACGAAAATATCATAGAGGAAATGAAATTTGAACTTGCATCTTCATTCTTGTGATTAGTTTCCTATACCTTACATTGGGACTCTACACTCTTAACTATATTGTAATATTCACATAGCTCATATAGGTAAGATAAGAAGTTGATTCCATTGCTTTAACTCTCTGTTAATCAGAGTAAGTAAAACCCATATGTATTGGATAAGAGTATATACCCTTTGAAAGACCCTTGTTAATGATCTATTACCCTTTGTGTTTACACAATAATTTAGCTGAATATAATGTTTTATTACCCTTTGGATAAGATACTAGTTGAAGATGGTGATGTATTACCCTTTGTATTTACACAAGCATTGGAATCACATACAAGTGTAATACAAACCTGTTGATACTTAGTGCCATTGCTTTGTAGTGACATCCCATGTAGTTAATAAGAGATAAGATTAATATCACAATACATATTGATTATGGTAAATAGGTAACATGATATCACCTTGTTGAACCTTAAGCTAAGTTTTTCTTGTATTACTGGTATCATAGTAATGGAATTGATCTATTCCTCTTGTATTGTAGGTTAAGCTATTGCCTTTAGTTATTATTATATACTTCCATTTGTAGTTAATAGTCATGTTGTTTTCTTCATGGCCTTATGTTATATCTCATACAACAACCTTTAATTATAACTAGAGAAGCAGGGAAGAGGTTAGTAGTATTCATATTCAATGGACTTACTTCCTTATAGTGATCATTGTTTTGGTACCATGATGAGATTCACAGTATGGAATGTTATGGAATTAATGGGAAGCAATATCACTGGCTCCTACACAATGAGAAATTCAAACCAGTGTAATCGGTAGTTCATAATCAGATATGTTACTCATATAATGAAGTTGTACTCCATGAGCTGACAAGCACCCCATTCAGGAAAGCTTGAGCAGATTCCCTAGCTTTGTAATAATGCATCTTCTCTTCCACAATCTGGGTACATTCTTGTAGCAAATATGGGTACATTACAGGTCAAGCTATTGCCTAGCTATTGCAATGGCAAGGAAATGGACCTTGGGGATCTTGACCTAAATTCCATTTCTTCTTCCTACTAGCATCAATACTTGAATTCAATTACTAAGCAATAGGCTCATCTTATGAAGGAATCGTCGGTTCATAATAAAATTCTTAGTAACCCAACAAAAAAAATAAAAGGTATGCAATCTGTTCATTCTACAAGAATTAAATCATCTTCCTCTGCTCAACCTAAAAAACCTAAAGAAAAATAAAAAGAGGTTGGCAAAGCAACAAACAACTTCTTAAATATCTAGGAGATTTTTTTTTTAACTCGGGTCGCCTTACCTTGATGAAAGATAAGTTACTACCCAACCCCCCACATTCCTCATGAAGGTCATCTCTTGGAATATAAAAGGCCTTAATGGTAAAACCAGGCACGAGCTTCTTATTCAAAACCAGGCACGGGCTCAGTCTGAGTTTTTTTTATTTCAAACTACCTCTGTTGTACAGGCTCACATCTACATGATCCTTGGATTCCAAAGGATCTCTCTTCCATAAAAATATATTGGTTCCTTCTCATTGAAAACAGACAATGAAATTCATGATGGGAAACCTTCAAAGATCCTTTGTGTGGGGGGGAACTTGCAAAGAAAAAAAATGGGATTTAGTCACTCGGACACGCTCAGTCTCCCTAACCTCAAACAAGGACTCATTCTCAAAGATCCAAATGTCCCCAGCTCATTCTATGGAGATAAATGAAGTACTACACTCTATGGGCCCTCCTTTGGTGCAAGAGGTACTACCCTATCATAAAGCCTCAGGACCTGATCATACTTTAAGGAAATTTTTCAAGCTCCTTAATATGGAACAATGTCTGGAAAAAGAAAGATATTATCCACACTCATTTTTTTTGGGAAGTCAAGAATGGAACCAATGCTTTATTTTGGGATAAAATGTGGAAACAACTTCCTCCCTTCCACCACAATATGGAAATTCTTTCGAATGGACGTGAGTAGAATTTTCAACTTCTTGTTCTATTTGGCCCCGGCCACAGCTTTAGGTTGCATCTTAACTAGCAAATGTTTGACTAGATGTGATTTGGCACTGTATCATAAAGTAATGATGTCATCAATTTAAAATTTAATTAGATGGTGGATTTATTCCATCCAAACAAACATGATGTAAATTTAATCGTTGATTTTCATGGACTATGCTCCATACCTGTTGGATGCATGAAATCTGATTGCCAATATAGATAACCGCTACTCTGTTACTAGACTTTGACCCATGTACTCTTCATATATTATGTGTTTCCATCACAGTAAGTTCTTATCATGTTGTGAGTTTGCCTTGCTACTTGTACTTTTGGAGCATTCCATCAACTTTATGTCCTAATATGTGCTCGTCTAAATATTGTTTCCATTTTTTGTGTATTTACCAAGGTTATTTGTGCTAATAGTAAGAAACCAAAATATATTTGAAATGGGCATGGGTAGTGGAGTTATGCATCACCCTATTATAATTATGTCTAATATAAAGAACATTTCTATTAATTTTGTCTTTTTTCTTTCTTTCTTCATAATTTTTGTTGGTCAATGTTGGAGATATTAACTCGTACCTGTCTTGTGCTTAAATTTTCATGAATTTCCAAAGGATAGATATTGAGGCGAGATTTTGATACGGGAGTCTCAAAAATTCCTCACAAACTCTCTAGGCTCTCCCAAGAAGGAATAAGAGGAACCCCTTCGTCGATTGAGACTCCGAGTGACCAACGATAATCTCATCAGAGGACATTATAAAACAAGTTTGTGAATAGATCAACTCTGGAATGTTCTCAAGCAAGTGTTATGGATGCAACCTTCTTAGATAGGTTGTGCATTGATACTCCTACACCTGAGAATGTAGGGAATACCTTAGGACAAGAAAATATTTTTGGCAATTTTCTTTGATTTTGTTTATTTTTTTTGTATTTTTGTGTATTTAAATTTATGTCAAGTTAAATGTTGTAATTACTTTCAAATGTGTGTGTAGACAATGAGTGTATAGAAAGGGATGACAATGAAAGAGAGAGTGGGTGTCACGAAGATTCTAATGGTGGTGAAGAGGGTGAAGGTGGATTTAGGAGGCCATGTTATCAAGAAACATAAGATTGCATGCCTACGCCCACCTATCCTTCAGATGTTGGTGATGAACTTCCCTGGGAAGGGATTACTGAAGAAATGACCCTTGAGTGATGCTCAGGTGTTAAAAGGAGGTTGGAAAATGATTTGGAGATCTTAGAACTCCCTCAAGAGAGTAAACAAAGCTTGCAGATTGTTTTTCATTCATTGAAAAACTTTATGGATGCATATCAAAAGATGGGGCCAACCACTAACAGTTTTATCGATCTAATGAGGTGGTGAAAGTCAAAGGTGATGGGCCTTGATAAATGGGACACCGTAAAAAATGAAGTTTCAAAATAAAGTACAATTTCGATGTTCAATTTCAAAGATGGGCCAAAGCGAAAGATGTTGAAGGTGCAATATTTTAAGCACCCTGACATTGCAGGACATTTGTATAACATATTTTTGGAAACATATGAGAAATTATTGTGGAACGATGAGGTTCCACATTATTTTGCAAGACACTTTTATGCAGATTTTTTCATCGATATGCACCCTGATTATTCTATTCTACTGCCTGATTATTATGGAGATAGTAAAGGACGAACATATGATCGAAAATGAGAATATCAAAATGCGACATTGCAAAGGCCTCCACGACCTTTAGTATCTCTCCCAACAGGGGTGTTTGATTCACATTCAGAGTTGTGAGCTTTATCAAAGGTTGGTAAAGAGGCTAGGAATGAAATCAGGGAAAATTTGGAAACATTTTTTTATGGTGTTGATGCTAGCTTGAACCATCAGCAAGAGGAAGCCAATTCTCGGGCCATATTTGTTTATAAAATAGATGCAGAGTTAGATACAATGTCAATAGAAGATATTAAAGAGTATGCAAAAAATTTCCACGATGGTTGGAAGAAGGTCATTCAGAATGATGACCCGAACAAAAAATTGGTATGTTTTCTAATTAGTAAATTTTTTAGGCATTTTATGATAGTTTACTTCTAATTCTAGATTTAGATACATATCATTGTATCTATATAAATAACTGAGTTTTTATTGTCATTAATTGCATTTTGGAGATATGTTAAATGAATCTCCAGTAAATAGGGGACTTGATTCCACAAGTTTAAATTTGGATGGGTTGAATAAGGTATGTCTTTTCTAATATCCATAGATGACCACTTTAGTTGTCCAATCTGCAATCTTTTGAATAAGATCAATAACATTTATAATTTTGTATTAATGTGAACACATTGAATCCTAGATTTAGTTCTTAGTTGTGTTGTTCACAGACCCCTATTCCATCTCCTACTACTTGGGAAGGCTTGTCTCAATTCTCATTGGGAGAGTTTGAAGAGGGTGGGAGTTCACAAGTATCATTGCATGTGTTAAAATCATATAAATTTAATGTGTTAAAATCATTTAAATTTAATTTTCAAATTTGAAATGTGTTATATAGGGTAATGTGGAGAAGAGAGTACATGAGAGTGTGCTTAAGAGGGAGATTGGGATTGAGGAGGAAGCACCCATACGTGGGAAGGATGCGTCCATTCATGATGATTCATAAATGTATGTTCATTGCACATTAGTGAGTTTTAATTTTCTTTTATGTTGGGGTTTTATATAAAAGTGTTCAAGCTTATGTTGAATAAGCTTATATTTTTTACTTTTATCAAAAAAAAAAAATCTCAAATTTTTAGTTTAGCTTTTCCTATTCAATGCTTTGATCAAGTATTTTGAAATATATACAACTCCTATATAATCTTATTGTTGTTTTAAATGGTACATTAAAACTTATTTAAGTTTAGATCATGATGAAGACCTAATTTTGAACTTGAACATTTGATTATTTGAGAACAGACTCTATCCCACATCAAAAAAGGGGAAGTTTCTAAATTTTCTTCGATTGCATTACTTTCCTTCTTATCCAAGAATGGCATAGTATGGAAATTTGTGTTTTCTACATACAACGAAGTGAATTCCTTATTGCCAGGGTATTGTCAAACTCTTAACTAAATTGGTTACTTACCACAAAAATCAACCTTCAAGTAGATTTACAAATAAGCTATGCATATGTATATATGAGCTAGCTCACACATATTGTATATCTGAGGTAGCTCACTCATATTGTATATGCAATCTAGCTCATAGATAATTTCAAAGAGCATTTTATTATATGTAATATGAATACATCCCAAAGATGAAAGATTTAAATGGTTTTTGAAGAATGACTTAATATATGTGCAGATTTGTTATTTCTTCATGTACATGAAAAATTATATGAGAACATCTATTCCACCGCAAAAAGAGGAGATGAGTACTTTCTGGAAGAATGGTTTTTAAAATGGAGATTTGTGAACTTTCATAGATATAAGTAATTTCTTGGAAGAATGGCTTAATATGGAGATTTATGAGTCCTTTAATTTGAAAGGGCATTATGGAATTTGATTATATGACCACTACAAAAGAGGAGAGAAGTATTTTACTATTGAGGAGATTAGTATTTTACTATTGAGTAAATAATATCAAATAAGATCACATGGGATAAGAATTTCACCTGAAGGATTTGGGACTTTATCCACAAGGAGATAAGTATTTCACTGGAAGAATGACTTAATACATGGATATTTGTGAACTTTCTTCATACACAATTCTATATTTATTTTCAAATTATTATCTAACTCCGAACACAATTTTTTTTTACCAAGAACACAATTTTTCTCTTTAAATTTTTTTAATATTTTAGATAAGATTTTACAAATTATTTAAATCATGTATGCTTAATGTGGAGAGTAATTATTTTGGAAGTTTTGAAACTTTGTGAGGGAAAATCTTAAATATGTTTAACTGTGGTTGGGTATGTTATTATTTCTTATTGTTTATTTAATATTTAGTTAAAGTGTATATTCTAATATGTGTTATCTTTTTTTTTATTAATGTTTTTTTATTGTTACAGATGTCTAAATTATATTTGGTGGAAACTATGTTTACATTATATTTGGTGGAAAGGAGTATGTTGGAGGATGAGACTTAACTCTTTTGGTATGTATGTCAATTTTCCTTTAATCACAACTTGTTTTATTTATCTAAATCTAAAATGGTACATGTGTACATTTTATTTTAAATTTGTACATAATTTTTATTGTAAATTTATAATTTTTGAATTTTGTTTTATTTTGCATGTTTGAATTGTAAATTTTTAATTTTTGAATTTTGTTTTTTTTGTAGGTTTGAATTGCAGGTATGAAGTGATCTATCTTAAAGTGATGGCTTAGAGTCCAGAATTTTGGAGTTAAATATCTTAGTTTTTGTTATCATCCTAAAATGGATGTGTAACCTATGTATTTGGCAGTGTAACTATTCAAACTTTGATTATATATATATATATATATGGAATTCAAAATATCAATTTATTGTCTCATATTTGATTTCTCTTATATTGTTTATTTGATACTGTTAATTTATGTTAGTTTCTCAAAATATCAATTTATTCAAGAAAATGTGAAATAAAAATTATAGTTTTTCACTTATAATTTAAATTTTGTTTGATTTGGAAATATGGTTGAAAATAGTCAAAACAAGTCATCACACGGACTATATTTTCTTTCACACCACTACTGTTTTATAGGATTTGTTCAATGAGAGTTTCACTATGAAGCTTATAAGACTTTGTTCTTATTTTAGTAATATTGATTTTCTTCTTTAAGCTAGCTATAACATAAATATGGTTTTCATATACTAATTTCTATCTTTATAGGACATTAATTTTGTGTTTTCTTCATTTCTTCATTGCATCATAATTTATGTTCCATAAATGGTAGGCTTGTGGCATTTCCATTTCACCAATAGAGATCTCTATGAAATTAAAATGATAAGAGTATCTATCTTTATTATGTCAATGTTGAAATAAAATTGCTTTGTTGTTAATCTATTAATCACCAATACTAATGTAAGAATAACTTTGTTTTGGTTTGGTTCAAGACTTGTCTTGATAGATTGTGGTGGTCTGACCAATGCTCAAAGGTGTCTGCACTAAGTTGATATAAAAAAAAGTGGCAAAGTTGTTAGTTTTGAACTAATGTTTGTATATTCTCCTTCTTACAATGCATTGAATTAATCATCAAACTCTTAAATACTTTCCTACTATGTATTAATTAAATTCTTCCTTTTATGTTATAGGTTATCAAAATTCAACATAATCATGTGTACGAAAGAACTAAGAAAAATAGTGTAACAATGGGTTAGAAGACATAGAAACAAAGAATCACTTGAACAAATGGAAGAATGAAGAAAGCCACTATAAATATTACAAAGTAAGAGATACATGGTCTCACATTTACATCAACATCTCAATGAAAGGGTTTTAATGGTCTTTGAATGGTAGGCTTCTGGAATTTCCATTTCACCAATAGAGATATCTATGAAATTAAAATGATGAGAATCTCTATCTTTACTATGTCAATGTTGAAATAAAATTGCTTTGTTGTTAATCTATTAATCACCAATACTAATGTAATAATAGTTTTTTTTTGGTTTGGTTCAAGACTTGGCTTGATAGATTGTGGTGGTCTGACCAATGCTCAAAGGTGTTTGCACTAAGTTGATGGAAAAAAAGTGGCAAAGTTGTTAATTTTGAACTAATGTTTTGCATATTCTCCTTCTTACAATGCATTACATTAAGCATCAAACTCTTAAATACTTTCCTACTGTGTATTAATTCAAATGATTCCTTTTATGTTATAGGTTATCAAAATTCAACATAATCATGTGTACGAAAGAAGTGAGAAAATTATTTTAACAATGGGTTAGAAGACATAGAAAGAAAGAATCACTTGAACAAATGGAAGAATGAAGAAAGCCACTATAAATATTACAAAGTAAGAGAGAGATGGTCTCACATTTACATCAACATCTCAATGAAAGGTTTTAATTGTATTTGAATGGTAGGCTTGTGGAGTTTCCATTTCACCAATAGAGATCTCTATGAAATTAAAATGATGAGAGTCTCTATCTTTATTATGTCAATGTTGAAATAAAATTGCTTTGTTGTTAATCTGTTAATCACCAATACTAATGTAAGAATAGCTTTGTTTTGGTTTGGTTCAAGACTTGGCTTGATAGATTGTGGTTGTCTGATAGATTGTGGCTTGATAAATTATGGTGGTTTGGTTCACTCATGTAATATATATATATATATATATATATATATATATAATCATTGTATTTCATTACATTATTTCACCTTTATCATCACTAAACATGAATACTTTATCACTATTCACCATCTTAGTCATGTAAATATTTTCCCTTGTCTTGATTTTCTTGCACTATGTTTATTTATATAAAATATTGGATGAAATAATTTCAATATACTATTTTCTTGATTTCAAAACAAGTCATCAAATTTTATAGTTTCTTATTAAATTTCACAATGAAATATTCAAGAAAATGTGAAATAAGTATTATAGTTTCTCACTTATAATTTAAATTTTGTTTGATTTGAAAATATGGTTGAAAATAGTCAAAACAAGCCATCAAAATTTATTGTTTCTTATGAAATTTTACAATGAAATGGCAATCCAACAATGAAAATAGTCAAAACAAGTCATCAAATTTAATATAAGTCCAACAATGAAAATAGTCAAAACAAGTCATCAAATTTAATATAAGTGATCTTCATTAAAATTTGTATTGATATTAAAATTTATCAAAATTTAAAGTTTTTCTAAGCCATCAATAGTCCCTTATAATGACATGGAAATGGTTCCTAGTTTTAATATGAAGTTATCCTCTTCATATGAAAAAACATTGAACAATCAAATTGCAAATAATGGTTGCATTTAACCTATATGTAGTAAATTGGTTACATGCATTAAAGGATTTGTGTATACGATTTGGATAATTTGTAGGATTAAAGTATAATCATCCAAAGTATAGGTCAATTTAGGTTCCCTAGATACAATCTATAATTTCTTCCCTGAAATTGTAAATAAGGTTTGGTAAAATTTATAATTCATCAAAAATACAACTTTTCTTAATTGAATGGACCATGAAAGTAAACTAAACTAGAAATGATTCTAGAATCCTAGATATTCACAAATATATGTACTTTCAATCCAAAATAAAAAATTATGGAATGTACATGTCACTTGTTTAAATAAATTGTAATGTTATTCCATCTTCAATTATTCATTCATGATCAACTTTAGACATTTTCCATTTTCTAACTTTTTTTTTTATTGAACTTCTATTAACTTTATGCATGTTGCACATACAAAATGACTATATTGACAACTTGTGACATCTGAATGGTAGTCTTGAAAGTGAACATGGGTATCAGTTTGATGGGTTTCTTGCAAAAAATATCATTTCAATACAATGGATCCTCTTTCATACATAAAACCGTTATCATCAACATCTTCTAATAACCTCATCTTTTGTTTTGTGCATCGCATCAAATAATATTTCAGATTTCCATTGTTTTCTATAGGTGCAACCATGACAAAGACATCTTCTGCAAATAATTGGATATATTGGACAAGAAATAGTTCGTGTTATATTATCACACAAGTACATCTACAGGTTATTTGAAAAAATTTAAACATCAAAATTACTTTCTCTAACAAGATCAGAGACTCTATCGCCATCAACTGACACTATAGTTTCATTTTATTCCATATCCTCTAAGCTTGCAAGTGGAATTTTCCCTTTTATATTATGTTCGGTATGTCTCCAAGCTTTAACATATTCTACATTTTCGTTTTCGCGAATATCTATGGATTATGTGTCTTATATGCAAACTGAACAAAAACAAGACTCCTTCTATCAAATGCAAACACATTTTGATAACGTTTTTTTTTAACTAAATGTGTTTTTCGTGTCCCATGTATTGTACCGGCTTCATATGGGATTGATCTATTTACATTTTGGATTCCAACATACCAAAAAAACTTGCACAAGACAAGAACTTGTTAACTTGAAATCTCTCAAGAAAAGTATTGAAGATTGAATATAAATTTGAACACATTCAAATAAAAATATCTTATGTGCATGTGTAACATGTATATATAGACACACCTGCGCACATCCCTTGATGAATTATTTTCATGGTTTAGCGCCATTTTGCACCATTCAACAACTTGATCAGCGGATTCAAATTGATCGGCATGAGGGTTCATCTGATACCTTCGAAGTGCTCGTTTTACACATGCCCCTGCACCGTCATGCTCTCCTTTTCCATGACCAGTATCAAAAAAATTCCAACAATGTGTAATGTTTTATTTTTTATGAAGACGACATAACCAATAGAATGATAGTGAAGATTTAAACTGACCTACACACCCATCTAACCATATCCAATGTCGATCGAATCTGATTCTGCGTTCTTTCAATGAATCATAAAATTTATCAAAACAATGTTGTACATAATGTGTGTTGTGTGCTCGATCATCACTTATATAAAATTGATATAGATTCCATTGTTCATGTATATATAGAATGTGAACAAATATTGTGACTTGATCAGAATGATAATATTCACTCTGTATTTCTTTTTGTGAAACGAATGTGTAATTCTCTGCAAAATCAACTACAGACAAAATTATCCCTGGTGCAAACACTTCACGAGATTGTTTGAATTGTAGGTCTTTCCATCGATCTCTATGTGAATGCTTGGTGTATTTATAAATTTCTTCCTCAAACTTCTTCAAAAAATATATCACACAAATTTTATCTACTTTCGAATCAATCCTTTTGGAAATAGCATTCGAAGAATGTGGGGACATGTTGTTGATATATTCATATCTCTTCCAATTGACTGTTATATTAGAAAATGATTGATAATTCATATCAATAGGATACTTTGAGTGAAACAAACTTATATTTCCACAACGATCACATTTCTTTCCACCAAGACATTTTTTTTTGTAAAATAATTCATCACCTTCTCTTTCACATAGAATTTCATATATAAAAGCACAGAATGTGGAAGGAGGAGATGAACTTGGCCATAACGTTTTACCAAAATCAAGAAAAGTTTTGTAATACAACTCAAATTCCCCATGATAACGAAAACAACAAGTTTCACAAATAGTGATGGGTGTTACAGATTATTTTGGTCACTCTGGTGATGTCTCTACAGTGATGTGTTCAGGCTCCCACAAGGAATTTTTGCCTGAGAAAAGTGATTGTTGTCTTCCTCTACAAAACATATTTTTATAGTGAGTTCACAGGCTGCATATGGTGTAGGGTGTGAGAATCCCGATTCTCGCAGACAACCCTATACCTAGACTGCGAGGTGTTCGCAGCCTACTCTATAGGCAGGCTGTGAATCTGTTTTGAAGCTTGAAAGGAAGAGGAAGTTACGAAGGTTCTAGAAGAGTATCTTCTAGAAAGTGAGTTGGCATTCGCATGGTTGGCATCCTACTGACTTCTCAGATTTAGTGGGATCATCCTCATCCATTTAACCATATCTCCTTCTCATATATATTGAAAGGTTTCTCATGGAAAAGGTTAAGCAAGATTGAATGGAGAATTGATGAAAGAATTGTGTGAAGAACCATGTTTGGATTGAAACTTGAAGACTCTATTTGTCTATCAAGTTGTACTGGATCTTCTTCATGCAAGTGTAAAGAAAGTGTGTGTGTTGGAACCAAGGACCATTGAAAGGAAGCTTGTGACATCAAGGCGATCTAGTTGTATCTTCTACTTTCATTTAATATAATACAGCAGCATGTCCCTTTCCCATAAAATCACTCTTATTTTATTGCATAACTCCTTGATCATATGCATAGGTTGACATTGAATATACTTTGCTATCTTCACTCTGGTTGGTTTGTGTTGTCTTTGACCTGATCTCACAAGAGCATGGAAGCGAAGTAGGAACAACAGAGACCTAAGGAAGTGATATAAATCTATGTCATTCATTTCTTCTTGGTATTATATTCAATGACTACAATTTAGAGAAAGAGTCATGTCATGTCCTGTTTTTTTCTAGATCCAAGTGGATCTAGGGAGATCAGTTAGTGTCCACACCTACTGATTTATCCAATAACAAAATTGGTGACTCCACTAGGGAAATGGATTGTTTCCTGGTTAATCTAATTTCCCTTTCTTTGATTGCTTATTTTCTGGTCTTTGAGTCTGTGGGAGATCCATCCAAACTCTCTAGATCTGAAAGTTCACTTAGACTCTTTTGTCCTTTTCCAAATTCTCTTTGATTTCAAGCAGTCTCGCACTATACTGGTCTATAGCCTGCAAAAACCTCTTAGTTTCGCACCCTACTGTGTAATCCAGTGCGACATGTTCGCACCCTACCTTTGTCTAGCCTACGAACTCCACTAATTTTCGCACTACACCCTATAGCTAAGTTGCGAACCCATTTGAATTTTTTGTTTGGAATTAGGATTTCTTATAGTTTGATGCCTAGTTTTTCTTTGATCAGCTGGATTGAACTTTTGGAGCCTATATTGATCTGTTTATAGTCTGTTTGACATTCTTTGAATTACTTTTAGCCATCTTTGTTTTGTTTGGTTTTGAAGGATTAGTCTCTTTCTTTGAGTGTCTTTCAATTACAAAGCATGTGTTTTCTTTAGGATTGTTTAGGGAAAGATCATATTTCTTCTGAATAGTTCACTTTAAAAGAAAACATTTAGTTTGGGTTTCTTTGTTTTAAGAAAGTTCATTATTGCTTTTAGTGAAGTTTTTGAAACAAAAAGATTTAATTTCTAGATTTATATTAGATTGGGGGCATCCTTGCATTTGAAGTAGCAGAATTGCATGATTCTTGGCATTTTTTTTATCTTAAATTATGAATCGTGCATTGGTGTACAGTCTTTTTTGTTCATTTCTTGAGAATATTGATATTGATGAGTTTTAAGATTTTCGGACATTGTGCATCTGGGAATGATAAATGTTTTCTCCTTCTCATAGCATATCTCTCATCGAAATGAAAAGATTGCATCTTCATCTCTTTGAATAACTTTTGAGTCGGTCAAAACACCATATTGTCCACGCCATCTTCCTTTTGAGTAACAACAGCCTTAAAAATAAAGCGCTTATAAAAATTGATTAGACATTTTTATATTTTATGGTATCAAACCTACATTAGATTAGTTGTAGGGATTTGAAATAGGTGTGAAAGATAACTTTCCAAAGATGCAAACAAACATAGTATCTTGTGATAGGGAGAGTTAAATCCACTTACTACATTTTGTCCTGGGAAGCCCTTCTCACACAAGGGTCAATCACGAGGTTGCATTAAGACTAGCAGAGTTTCTCACCCTGCTTTGTTGGTCTTGGTGTAGAGATTGCGCATATTATGGGGGTCGCTTGAAGGTATACCCACAATTATGAGTGGAATCCTTTCGAGTTGATTTCGAGCTAGATACCCTGCCTTTGCGCATGGATCGGACTGTCAACTGTTTCCCCAGGCATTATTGTAGTAATTGGTAGCCTTAGTGGCCTATCTCTTTATGTTCTTTACACGAGGTGACTGTGGAGAGGTAAGTATTCATGGTACCTGGAATCGACGTTGTCCAAAATCACTCAAGCTCCTTGGAGGGTATACCCACATTTATGTGTGGGAGCTTGCACCAGGGTGTAAGTCCGTTAAGCAGGTTGTCAACATAACTTTTCCACCTGCTCTATCTTAGTAGGTCGTTAGGTCATGTGTTGTTTTTTTTCCCTAGCAGACTCTAGGTTGGATTTGTTTTATATGGCGTCAATTCATGAAATGACCAATGAAGGAACTGCTTCTCTAGGGGAACCTTTTGTTTTTCCTTCTTATGGAAACATTGGTCCTCCTCACATCACTACTTTTAGTCTTCTAGGTCTCACGATTGGATTGTTGGTGTCATTGTTTTCCACTCAGGTAATCCCGAATGCAGTAAGTGATTTGGTCGTAAGCACTTCCCCCCAAGAACATCAACCTCATGTTGATCATTCACCATCTTCACCAGTAAGATCTTCTTCGCCTTCTTCACTTGCAATCTCTTCTCCCATTTCATCTTCTTCGCTGACTGAAATCTTTGAAGCTAGTAACCTGGTGAATAAGAAGAAGAAGAAAAGGAAGAATAAGGAGAAGAAAAATGAGAAAGGATCAAAACCTCCAACCACTGATAAACATGTTGGAAAACAATCAGTTACTGTTAATCGTGTTGGGAGTGTTGATGATGTCAATATCACCCAAACAACTCATAAGCTAAAGTACCCTTGCAGGATTTATAAGGGTATCCATATTCTTAAGGATTTCCCTGGTCTACCCAAGGTTATAGAAGTATGGTCTACACACCCTGACCAACCCATGTCGTCAGCCTTTGAACAACATGTTGATGATCTCCCGTCAACTAGTCATGATACCATTGGGAAGAAGAAAATTAGAGTCAATTTCTCATGCATGTTATGCAAAGGGAGTCATCTAACTCACCTTTTCCCTCGTATGGACGAAGCCACAAAATTCCTGGAAGACATGATTGTTTCCCAACCTCAACTTCTAGTTGCTTATCACAAGCTTACTCTTAACCACTTGTATGTGATGGAATGATTAATCTGGTGCCTCTGTCGGTCAGTCCGGTTAATCAAGTGGTCAATCTGGTCATGTCCTTGGTTGAACCAGTAGACCAAGTGGTCATTCTGATCCCATCCTCGGTTGATACCACTCTCCTGTTAGAGAGTGAAACCCAAGCGGTTGATCCCATTCTCCCCTTGGAGAATGCAACAAAAGTGGTCGATCTAATCTCGTCATTGGTCGATCCTACTCTCTCGCTCGATAGTAAACCCGATACTTCCCACATTTTTCTCGTTGATACAAACACTGTCATGTCAGGGGGTATTCCTCTTTCTCTCGTGAAACCCGCTCTAAGTAATGAGGCCATCCTTTTTAATTGGGGTGTGCTAACTGGACCTCATCTTCCCTCTCACATTCATTTCCAGATTACAGTGGAAGTTTGTAGGATGTTCCTCAGACGTTGATAGATGAAGGTGCGTCTGTTAGCATTTTGTCCTCTTTTGCTTGGCAAGATTAGGGCTTTCCTCAGCTTTCCCCGGTTATGCAGAATTTGTTAGCTTTTAATAGAAGAACCAGTCAACTTTTAGGGACCCTTCCTCAGTTTCCTATAACTTTGGGAGGGAAAACTGTCTTTATTGATGTCATGGTCATCCAAGACCCCTTGGATTTTTCTTTACTCCTTGGGCGAGATTATGTCTATGCCATGAAAGCTATTGTGTTCACTCTTTTTCGTGTGATATCTTTCCCACACAATGGAAGAATGGTGACTATAGATCAACTTTCGTTCATCGGTCCTGACTGGATTACCTCCCTAAATGGTTCTTATATGAATATAGTATCGCCCCTACCACATGTCAATTATGTGGCGTTGTCTCCCATGACTTCAACTTATGATGACTTAGATACAGTAGTTGACATGGTGATCTCTTTGATAGGGTTTTTAGAGCCTGATATATTTACTCCTGTCGTGACCCTCAACATGGTGTCCTTCCAGAGTGTGTTTCTTCCTTCCAATGACGACCTCTTGGAAGACATGACCGAGTTTTGTCCCTTGACATGGTGTCATTCTAGAGCATTGTCCTCTTGGAATCCATGATCAAGAAGAGAGACTCCGAGGATAGTTTTTGCGTCTCTGTGGAAACCTCGTTAAAAAATGAAACAGAGGTATATGAGCATGATTTTCTGATTTCAAGCTCGTTAAAAAATGAAACCACTTGTGAGGATAGTTTTTTTTCTTCTTTGTGGCAACCTTGTTAAAAAATGAAACAGAGGTTACAAGCATAGTTCTTGTTTCTGTGTCAAGATCATTAAAAAATTAAATAGTTTTCCCCCTCTCTATTTGAGTTAATTCCTTCATCTAGTATTTGAAGCTTCATTTCATTCTCCTTTGCAGTTGGATGAAACGAATATTGGGGGGAATTTGCCTCAGCCTCTGGACTTCATGCTGAAGTTGAGCTGCTAGATTCTTAAACTGGGGGCTAAGTACCAACCATCCCTGTGTTCTGCGTTGGGAAGTCCAAGCATAGTTTTCTATGGTTCAAGCTTGTGTAAAAATGAAACCACCTATCTCAAGAATAGTTTCCTTTGGTTCAAGCTTGTGTAAAGATGAAACTGCCTACCTCAAGCATATTTTTCCGTTGGTTCAAGCTTGTGTAAATATGAAACTAGGTCCAAGTATAGTTTTTTTAGTTTTAAGCTTGTGAAAAACTAAAATCTATCCCAAGCATAGTTTTGTTTTGTTTTAAATCTTGTATAAAAATGAAAACAATCTTGAGCTTAGTCTTTGTTCTTTCTCATGCTCGTAAATACATGAGAATAAGTTACCGAGCTCAGTCTTTGTTCTTTCTCATGCTCATAAATCAATGAGAATGTAACCGAGTATACTTTTATCACTTTTTTGGACTCGTAAAGGTTATACAAAAAAGGAACCCACTAGAGTTCCCTTTAAGCTCTTTTCAGACTCTCTAAACATGAAAAGATTGTCGAGCGAACTTGTTCTGTTCACGCTCGTAAAAGTATTTGAATAAAACGTTTGATGGGCGATATTTTATCTCTTCTTCGGTCCTATCCAACTATTTTACGAAAAAGGAATTGAGAGAGTTCTCTTTAAGTTTTTTTCAAACTCTATAAATATGAAAAACCCCTAAGTTTTCTATCTTTGGACTCGTTGAAACAAACATCGAAAGGCCCATATGGGACCGAACCACTCCTTCTTAGGGTTCGTTAAATGTACTTCTAGGGACTCATCTAAAGGATGAGATTACATCAATAAGAATATGCTATCCTCCTCAAGCTTGTGTAAAAATAAAGAGGTACTCGCTAGATATGGCAGGGGAAATTTTGGGAAAGGGATATGCTTTTGTATTTGTGTTAATGGCATTAAGTGTCTCTCTTGAACATGACACCCCTTATTTGTCCTTTGAATCTAGGTTGGGAAATCCATTTGTCTCTCATCCGACTTGCTACAAGGTCATATCTTTGGTCATCTTTGAGTCAGTGCTGCCAAGTCCTTGGTCGTGTCATTCATATGTTCAAGAGAAGTTCAAACAAGCCTTCCATTGAGTCGGCCACCTGCAGTTTTCCATTCTCACTACGTTGGCCTTCCCTGTGTCCATTTCAACTCATATTCATACTTTGATTCACCCTCAAAATCTATTACTTCTTTCATGTCATTGATGGGGGATACATCAAGGCCCTCCTCTGACGCGTCTTTTTCCGTCGACTCCAACTCATTATCCGGGAACAAGACTTAGAAATCATTTAGTACCTTGGAACCTGCATGCCTTAATGGCAGGTCTCTTCACTTTCGGCAAGGGTTTCACATCATTGATCCCTGATCGAGAGATTCCGCTGAGTGTTCGACTTCAACTCATTCATTTGAATTCGTTCGGATTGTACTTCGGTACCTTGGGAGTCATTGACATCAATGGTGATTTCCCTCGAACTTATTAATATTTTTCATCAATGACCGGTAATCGAGTGGCTTCTACCATGTTCGACTTCAGCACATGTAATCACATGGCTAGATTCATACTTTCAGGTGACGGGATTGAAGACCCTGGGTCTCATCTTTTTTATCCAGGCTTCGATGGAGTATGTATGATTTGTATCGACACATAGATCCACTTTGTATTTCGCATGGCTATGTCTTAATTTAAGTCTTCTAAGATAGATCCACAGTGTGTTCCTAGTGGCTATGTAACATTTTGACGACATGGATCCACGGTGTATGATTGGTGGCTATGGCCTACGTTTATGATTTCATTCATTTGTGATCTGAGCATGGGAATTCCTACCTCATAACCGGTATTATATTCTGCAGATGCTTGGTTTTTTACAGGTTTTCGATTAGGTGCGCTCCTTGTTTCTGACACACACACGCATTTTACAAAGTATTTCCATTGTCACAAGTTCTAGCCTCATACTTTGGGGGGAATTTTGTTACACATTATTTTGGTCACTCTGGTGATGTCTCTACAGTGATGTGTTTAGGCTCCCACAAGGACTTTTTGCCTGAGAAAAGTGATTGTTGTATTCCTCTACAAAACATATTTTTATAGTGAGTTTGCAGGCTGCATATGGTGTAGGGTGCGAGAATCTTGATTCTCACAGGCAACCCTATACCTAGACTGTGAGTTGTTTGCAGTCTACTCTATATGTAGGGTGTGAACTTGTTTTGAAGCTTGAAAGGAAGAGGAAGTTATGAAGGTTATAGAAGAGTATCTTCTAGAAAATGAATTGTCATTCGCATGGTTGGCATCCTACTGGCTTCTCAGATTTAGTGGGATCATCCTCATCCATTTAACCATCTCTCCTTCTCATATATATTGAAAGGTTTCTCATGGAAAAGGTTAAGCAAGATTGAAATGGAGAATTGATGAAAGAATTGTGTGAAGAACCTTGTTTGGATTGAAGCTTAAAGACTCTATTTGTCTATCAAGTTGTAGTGGATCTTCTTCATGTAAGTGTAAAGCAAGTGTGTGTGTTGGAAACAAGGACCATTGAAAGGAATCTTGCGACATCAAGGCAATCTGGTTCTATATTCTACTTTCATTTAATATAATACAGCGGCATGTCCATTTCCCATAAAATCACTCTTATTTTATTGCATAACTCCTTGATCATATGCATAGGTTGACATTGAATATACTTTGTTATCTTCACTTTGGTTGGTTTGTGTTGTCTTGGACCTGATATCATAAGAGCACTGGAGAGAAGTAGGAATAATAGAGACCTAAGGAAGCGATATAAAGGTATGTCACTCATTCCTTCTTGGTAGTAGATTCAGTGACTGCAACTTAGAGAAAGAGACATGTCATGTCTTGTTTTGTTCTAGATCCAAGTGGATCTAGGGAGATCAGTTAGTGTCTGCACCTACCAATTTATCCAATAACAATGGGTCTAACAAACCATTGTTTTTGTTGCACAAATGTATTGATGGAAATTTTAACTTCTTTGTGCTCTTCTTTGAACTTATTGAACAATTCTATTTGTGTCATTGGAAATATATTTTTTTTATTTTCTTCATATTATTTTCATGATATTCTTCATCGCAACACATCCCTTATATGTGGTGAAATATGAGATTCTGTCAACCAACAATTACAGGAAAATTCTTTTACATTTTCTGCAAGTCTATCTTTGTAGGGTTGTCTAGAAATCATTGTTACAGGAAAATCCCCCTACAAATAGGTGAACTTACTCTTGGATCTAGACCCCTATAACCAAGACACAAAGTTGCTAACTTTGGTCACTGGCATCCCTTTAAACCTAGCTAAACTAATATATAGAGAAGACAAAGAAGATGTACCTTTTTATGATGTTTTTCCTTGCCCAGTTCCAAGTTGAGCTCTGATCCACAAGATCTTCAACAGGTCCTGCAATTCAATCAAAGAAAAATCATGCTTCATATTCTACTACAATTAGTCTGAAACTAGATCTATCCATTAAATACAAGTTAATTTAGGCATACACAATATTAAAGGAAACAGGCAAGGCACATGTATTAATGAGAACTCAATAGATATACTTACAGACCTTTGATGCAGATGCAGTAGCCTCACCAAGCTCTCCTTGTCCAACCCCTTTCTCAAATGATCCACAAACAAAATTACTACGATTCATTGATTATATCCCTTATGAGATCATAATTTTGATGACTTCAATGTCCTCTTCTTTGACCATGAAGAGGCCTCCTTATATAGGCTTGGAGAGGCCTAACCACCTTAGATATTATTTGGATAGGTTGAGGATCTTTCTCCATTAGTTGTGGATCCTTCCTAAGATCCATCCTTGACCTCATATTTGAATCCAACTAACTCCAAAGATGAAGGGGATATTTTCCTGATTTTCTTCAACATCCCAAGATTTCTTGAAACAACCCAGAGCTCCCCCAGAATGGGGCACAGAGCATTGTAAAACTCCCTCAAAGGAGGGTAAGGAGCACTAGAACTCCTTGAAAGTGGGTAGGGGAGCGATGCCCTTCAAAAATTACTTTTAAGTGGTCTTTTTCATGGTAAAATCTATGTACTCTTTGTCATGTGATTTCACTTTCTTAAACCAGTCTTTGAAGTGTACTTTGTGATGTTGTTCGAGACACGACATAGGCAAGATGACAGTATGATGTTTGTGACACTTGAGACACTTGTGGCCAAAATGTGACACTTGTGACACTTGTAATGAAGACAATAGGTCATCATTGATGTGAGTAATTTTGGTGTGTAACAAATTTCCCCCCAAAGTGTGAAGTTAGAAGATGGAAACTGATGACTGAAGTACTTTGTATAATTCATCGAGAAAGGGTATGGATGCAGAGAATTTGGTAGAAGATGCACACAACCATAAAACAAATATTATGATATGTTTCAAACCCAAGGCAGGCATACCTATGCTTGGGTGATAAAGACTTTCAAGGTATGACAGCCATAAGATACACTACGAATCCAAAAATATATTAACAAAAAGGTATAGCCACCGAAGATACTATTTGGATCTATACTTCCATGACATGAACTAATCGTAGCCATGAAAAATACACAGTGGATCTACAAGACGACAAGACATAGCCATGGGCCAATACAAAGTGGATCTATGTGACAATATATGTGTCAATATTAAAGATAAACTCTGTCGCAACCTGGGAAAAGTGCATAACAAAGTGATTAATCAACCCAGGGTCTTCTTACTAATCCTAATGTAGTACATATCTAACCATGCGAATAGATGTCCTGATGTCTAACATGGCAGAAACCACTTGATTACCAGTCAATAAGGTAAACCGTTAACAAGTGCGAGGGAAATCACCATTGATGTCAATGGTTCCCAAGGTACCCTAGTGCATTCTAGAGAATGTGAATAAATGAGCTGAAGTTGAACATCTATGGAATCATCCAATCACAGGTCAATGATGTAAAACCATTGTCGGAAGCGAGGAGGCCTGCCATTGAGGCATGTAGGTCCCAAGGTACTAATTGGTTCCTAAATCTAGTTCCCGAATAATGTGTTGAAGTCGACAGGAACAGACTCGTTGGAGGAGGGCCTTGATGTATCCCTCGTCAACAACATGAAATTGACACAGAGATGTAAATTGGTGGATCAAATGAACATGGACTGACATGGGTAGTGAAACAAGATATATTTTATGGCTGACTCTCAAGGAAAATACTTCCCTTGAACACTGAGGCACAACAGCAGAAACATGACATGGACCAAAACATGATGATGCAATGGACACTGTGACTTTCGTCAGGTGACCCAAAGGAGTAAATAAACTCAGAGGATTGGTTCAGTGCAGAGGTTCAATGGATTAAAATGTATGCAAAGACAAAGTGTCATGTTCAAGGGTGACTGATGATGTTTTCAAAAACTGCTTGGCTTGCTTCCTTCAAATTTTTCCCCCATCCAGATAGATGAGTACCTCTTTTTTATTTAACGATATCGAGGAGGATAATACATGCTCAATATAACTCACCTTTAGTAAGTCTCTCTTCCTTTATCTAACAAACTAGAAGAAGTAAGGGTTTGATCTCGTATGGGCCCTTCAATGTATATTTTTAACGAGTCCAGACAAGGTAAACTCAGTGATTTTTCATGTTTAGAGAGTCTAGAAATAAATTAAAGATGACTCCAATGTTGTCCTTTTTCGTAATGTTAGTCTCACGAGGCCGAAAAAGAGATAAATTATCACTCGAAAGATGCCCTTTCAAACCTTTTAATGAGTGGGAAAGGAAGAAAGATCACTTGGAAATCTTTTCATGTTTAGAGAGTCTGAAAAGAGATTAAAGACGACTCCAGGGGGTTCCTTTTTCGTGTATTCATGTGAGTCCGAAAAAGAGATAAAATTTTACTCGATGCTTTCTCGTGTTTTTTCCGAGCGTGAGAACAAACGAAGATCATGCTCGTTAATGAGACAAGATAAGAAACAAACAAAACTTCTCTAAAACCTGCACATAATGATAAAACTGCACACCAGGGTATTACTAATGCCTCCAAAATGATTTTCAAAAAAACCCAAAATAACTATGGTTTTAGCAAAAATGAAATTTTATAATAGTAATATAGGGTAAATGTGTATTTTACCAATTCATCTGTACCAAGACTTTTGTAGTGGAGAAAATTGTCTTTGGAGGGCGATTCTTGGATTCATCGGTGTCAGAGCTATGATCATCCATTTCCTTCATCGTCTGGATCAGGTTGGTCCTCTACTTCTTCCAAACATTTTGCATGGTTTACAATTTATTTTTAGATAATTATTTTTCTTTAAAAAAGATGCCTTGGGAGTCTCTATGCGTTGAAGATGCTTGGCACTCCCTCAAAAGGATAGGGGGAGTGTTGAGTGATTTTTTCAGTGCTCTATTCAAATGATAGAGGGGGCACTGCCCAAAAATTCACAAAAAGGGGTCGGTGCTCCTCTAAAAGGTTAGGGGGAGTGCTAGTTGAAATTTGATCACTCAGGTAAGCCCGTTGGTGGAGTGCTAGCACTCTGGTAAGTTTGTTGGTGGAGCGATGGCATGATAAACACAAGAAAAAATATTTTTAAAGTTAAATTACCCAAAAATTGTTAAAATGGCATGACTAATGGACTTTTGTTGATGATGATTGTAGGTTATATTTGGAAAAAATCATGATCGAGTGGAAAGAAAGAGAGCATGAGGTCAATGATGTGGCTTATTTGCAAAGTCCCCGATCAAGGGTCGCATTAAGGAACTGCAGTCTCCTCAAGTTCTTTAATATGAAAAAGATGAAGAAGGAAATTCTCCTTCTCGAGTACATGATCAGGTTGTGGAACACTACAGAATAGGGGTTCCAAATTGGGACACAGTTTCTTACCATTGAGTTGGAGGATGTGTATTTCCTGACTGGCCTCTCAAAGAGAGGAGATCATGTTATCTTATTTGGACAGAGGGCACTTCCCATGCCTATAGAAGAGTACTTGTCAAATCATTGTGTCCCAGGATCGATATTGGAGGGAGGTAGAATTGAAATAAAATATGTCATGGATCTACCTCTTCGATCTATTCTATTTTCCATCACAATTTTAGCAAGGAGTAATAGCTCGCACTTGGCTTTGATATCGCAAGTGGCTTATGGTTTGCAGGGTTTAGAGCCAACTTTTTTTAAATAGAGTGCATCATTCCTTCAAAATGTGAAGGAGAAAATTTTGAGATGTCAGATGGGGCAACAAAAGCAGTTTGGATATGGTTCATTTCTGGTTTTGTTCTTCCTAGAGCGCATTCCTCAAATGCAACCACAGATTTCACTAGTAGTACAACCGATGGGTGAAACACATATGGAATGCTAGACAAGTCTGTCTCTGAGGCTGGGAATGGAGTCAAAGTTTATATTTACAGGCAACTTATTTGCTTGGCTGAGACGCCAGTTGATCATTATAGAGGACTTCCCATACGCCAGAGTGGATTTCTGGGGGAGCATGGACATGGTTCTTCCAGATAGAACAGTCTGGGATGCGTCAGGTGAGAATGTCTCCAACCTTTGATTATCATTCTGGAGTTAAGCCACTAGCTTTTCAAGGTGGGAGTAGAGTACCAACCATCCATGGGTATCCCAACCTTTGGAATTTACGTTGGGAATTTACAAGCATGCGTTTAATTTTTTTCAAGCTTGTGTAAAAATGAAACCAATATCGAGCTTAGTCTTTGTTTTTTCTTGTGCTCGTAAATACATGAGAATGTAACCAAGTATACCTTTATCACTTTTTTGGACTCGTAAAGGTTATACAAAAAATGAACCCCCTGGAATCTCCTTTAAGCTCTTTTCAAACTCTCTAAACATGAAAATATTGTCGAGTGATCTTTCTTCCTTTACCACTCATTAAAAGGCTTGAAAGGGCATCTTTCGAGTGATAATTTATCTATTTTTCAGCCTCACAAGACTAAAATTATGAAAAAGGAAAACCTTGGAGTCGTCTTTAAGTTCTTTTCAAACTCTGTAAACATGAAAAATCACCGAGTTTATCTTCTTTGGACTCGTTAAAAAACAAATCATACATTGAAGGACCCATATGGGACCAAACCCTTACTTTTTCTAGTTCGTTAAACAAAGTAAGAGGGACTTATCGAAGGTGAGTTACATTGAGCATGTGTTACCCTCCTCAAGCTCGTTAAATTAAAAAGAGGTACTCATCTATCTGGATGGGGGGGAAATTGAAGGAAGCAAGCCAAGCAGTTTTTGAAAACATCACCAGTCACCCTTGAATGCGACACTTTGTATTTGCATACATTTTAATCCATTGAACCTTTGAACTGTACAACTCCTCTGATTGTATTTACTCCTTTGGGTCACCCGATGAAATTCACAGTGTCCATTGCATCATCATGTTTTGGTCAATGCCATGTTTATGTTGTTGTCCCTCAGTGTTCAAGGGAAGTATCTCCCTCAAGAGTCAACCATCAAAAATATCTTGTTTCAATACCCGTGTCAGTCCATGTTCATTTGATCTACCAATTTACATCTCTGTGCTAGTTTTTTGTTGTTGATGGGCGATACATCAAGGCCCTCCTTTGACGAGTCTGTTCATGTCGAATTCAACACATTATCGGGGAAACTAGACTTAAAAACTAGTTAGTACCTTGGGACCTGCATGCCTTAATGGCAGGCCTCCTTACTTCCGAAAGTAGGTTTACATAATTTACCTGTGATCAGATGATTCCATGAATGTTCAACTTCAGCTCATTTATTCACATTCGATGGAATGTACTAGGGTACCTTGGGAATCATTGACATCAACAGTGATTTCCCTCCCGTTTGTTAATGATTTACCTCATTGACCGATAATCAAGCAGTTTCTACCATGTTTGACATCAAGACATCTATTCACATGGTTAGATTTGTACTACATCGAGAATAGTAAAAAGACCCTCGGTTGAGTGATCACTCTAATATGTACTTTTCCCAGGTTGTGATGGGGGTTTTCTTTTGAATATTGACACATATACTGTCACATAGATCCACTTTGTATTGGTCTATGGCTATGTCTTGTCTTCTCATAGACCCGTTGTGTATTTTTCATGGCTACGATCAGTTCATGTCATGGAAGTATAGATCCACATTGTATCTTTGGTGGATATACTCTTTTTTAATATAATTATGGATCCACAGTGTATTTTATGGTGGCCATACCTTGCAAGTCTTTATCACCCAAGCATAGGTATGTCTGCCTTGGGTTTGAAACATATCATAATATTTGTTTGATGGTTGTGTTCATCTTCTACCAAGTTCTTCGAGTCCATACCCTTGCTCGAAAAAGTCTACAAAGTACTTCAGTAATCAGTTTTTGTCTTCTAACTTCGCACTTTGGGGGGCAATATGTTACACATAAAAATTACTCACGTCAATGATGACCTATTTTCATCATTACAAGTGTCGCAAGTGTCGCATTTTGACCACCAGTGTCACAAGTGTCGTAGATATCATACATTCATATTGCTTATCTCGTGTTTCAAACAACATCACAAGGAACACTTGAAGACACCCTCAGAGACTGGTTTAAGAAGGATAAATCACCTGACAAAGAGTACAAATATTTTACCATGAAAAAGACCACTTAAAAGTCATTTTTGAAGGGCAGTGCTCCCCTACCCACTATCAGGGAGCGCTAGCACTCTTTTCCCTTCTTTGGGGGAGCGTTGCAATGCTCTGTGACCCATTATGGGGGAGAGTTGGGTTGTTGAGGAAAATCAAGGAAAAATCCCCCTCATCTCTGGAGTTAGTTGGATTCGAATCTGAGGTCAAGGATGGATCTTAGGGAGGATCCACAACTGATGGAGAAGGATCCTCAACCTATCCCAAGAATATCTAAGGTTGTTGGGTCTCTCCAAGCTTATATAAGGAGGCTTTCTCATGGTGAAAGGCAGATGGAGAGATTGAGAGATACCTAACTTATGATCTCATAAGGAAGGAGGACATTGAAGGTATCAAACTTATGATCTCATAAGAGAGATAATCAGTGAAGCATAGTCATTTTGTTTGTGGATCATTTGAGCAAGGGGTTGGACAAAGAGAGCTTGGTGAGGTTGTTGCATCTGCATCTAAGGTCTGTAAGTATCTCTATTGAGTTCTCATTAATACATGTGCTTTGCCTGTTTCCTTCAATATTGTGTGTGCCTAAATGAACTTGTCTTTAATGGATAGATTTAGTTTCAAACTAATCGTAGTAGAATAGGAAGCATGTTTTGTCTTTGATTGGATTGCAGGACATGTTAAAGAGATTGTGGATCAAAGCTCAGCTTGAAACTAGGCTAGGAAAAACATCGTAAAAAGGTACATATTCTTCCTCTTCTCTATAGATTAGTTTAGCTAGGTTAAAGGGATGTCAGTGACCAAAGTTAGCACCTTTCTATCTTGGTTATAAGGGTTTAGATCCAAGAGGAAGTTCACCTGTCCGCAGGGGGATTTTCCTGTAACAAAAATTGGCGACTCCACTGGGGATCGATGTCAGTTTTTATTTCCTTTGTCTTTCCCTACCCTTTTCCCACCTTTCATATCACTTTTAATATTTTTTCATCATCCATTAGCCCTCTCCTACCTTCACTAGCAATTTCACCAATTTTTATGCATTCTTGGTGAGTTTTTTTGCATTTTTTGGCTCTTTTTATGAGGTTTTGGGAGGACTAGTGCCCCCACCCTAGTCCATCCCAGAGCGCTGATATATTTCCAGCACTCCCCTACAAATTTTTAGAGAAAAATTGCAACACTCTGTCCCCTTGAGATAGGGAGCACTAGTCTCTGTTTTTAGAGTTTTTGCCTTCTTCTGCTCTATCTTTTGCAACCTGTTTTGTAGAGGTCTTTACCTAGAGTCTGTGGCTGGTTTGTGAATTTGTTTGGCTTGGTTTTTTAGGCTTATAAATCCCTATTGTTTTTATTGGAGCTTGAAACCTTTTTCAGAAACATGAAATTACCTTTTTTAGCTGCTTGTTTTGTCGAGACAGTTTTGAGTATTTTCTCTTTCTCCCTGTCTTTTCTTGGATTCTTCTCTGCATTTTCTTGTACTCCTTGGATTATTGTTGGTTTTCAAATCCTTGATTGAGTTCTTATTAGAATAATTTATCTCCTACTTGTTTTCTTTCAATTCTCATTCCTTTGAGTGCATGCTTTGTTTGTATCCTTTTTGCTTTGTGTCTTTTGCATCTGCATAGGACTCTTTCTCCTGATTGAAAGTAGTAGAGAATCAAAGGATTTGTATTTACTTTATTTATAAAATATAATCAAACAAAGACAATAGTTTCATTCTTTCTTTTGGATAGTTAAACTAGCTTGCATTTGAAGTAGAAAAATTGCATGGTTTTTGGCATTTTGGGACATTGTGCATCTAGGAATGATAAAAAAATTCTCCTTCTTGTAATATAGTTTACATCGAAGTGAAATATTCCATTCTCATTTCTTTGGATTGTTTAGAGTCGATCAAAACATCATTTAGTCCATGTCATTTTCCTCTTGAGTAAACAACAACCTTAAAATCAAGCGCTAAACTAAAATTTATCACACATTTTTACATTTTCTATTAACAAACCTACATTATCTTAAGGTGTAGGGATTTGGAATAGGTTGACAGGATAAATTTACAAATATGTCAAACAAACATAGCATCTTTTGATAGGGAAATAAAATCCAATTTTCATATAAGAATAGCTGGGATCCCCCTCTCACACAGGGGTTACGCACGAGGTCGCGTTTGGGAGAGTTACTGATATTATCCCTCCATGGTTCAACTGTTCATAGTGTTCATATCGTATATTGGGGGTTCTTATTGAGGTTCCAACTGTATTCATTTGGTCTTGGTGCTTCGTGAATTCTGAATCCATTCAGGTTCCTATGGAGTTCTACCAGTCCACTTGTCCTCAATTCTCTTGAAGGATTTTGAACTTGTTATCCTGCCCATACGTTTGGACTCGACTGTCGACTATACCCATCCAGAGGCTGGCAGAGAATTTGTGACCTTAGTAGCCATAATATTTAGGGTCTTTACACAAGGTGACGGTGAAGGGAAGTCTTCACTGTACCTGGAACAGATGTTGAAACTTACTCGGACTCCTTGGAGGGTAAATCCATGTTTACTGTGTGGAAGCTTGCACCAAGGCGTAAGTCCGTTAAGTAGGTCACCAACATAACTGATCCACCCGTTCTATCTCATCCCTTTCTTACATTTTTCCCGTGATGTTGGATTTCATCACCAACTAGTGCGTTCATTGTGAGAAGGTTTTTCTTACTTGCTTGCTTCCTAGATTTTTAGCGTGTATTGTTTATTTTCCCTAGCAAACTCTAGGTTGGATCTTTGTTTAATGGTGTCAATTCTTGAAAATACTAATCGAGCAACCCCTACTATGGGGGAACCTTTTGTTTTTCCTTCTTACAAAAACATTGGTCCTCTTTACATCTCTACTTTGAGCCTTCCAGGTCTCACAATTGGGTTACCAGTATGGTTTTTTCCCACTCTAGTAATCTCGAATGTAGCAAGTGCTTCAGATGTAATCACCCCACCCACACATCAACCTCATGTGGACCTTTCTCCTTCTTCACCCATCAGGTCTCCTTCCCTTTATCCTTCTTCACCTAGTGAAATATCTAAAGCGAGTAGCTAGGTTAATAAGAAGAAGAAGAAGAAACAGAAAGGGACCAAGCCTCCAACTACATCAGATGTTGGATCCAAGCAACTAGCTACTTTCAATCATAATGGGAGTGTTAATGAGGTCGATAAGAATAAAACGAAGAATACCAAACCCAAATTCCCTTGCATTCTTTGTAAAGGTGACCACTTTCTGAGGGATTGTCTGGTCTTCCCAAGGTCTTAGAAATGTGGTCCTCCACGTCATCAACCCATGTTGTTCATGCTGGTGATGCCCCATCAAATAGTGACGTTAAGTTTGGTAAGAAGAAGACAACTGTCAAGTTTCCTTGCATGTTATGCGAAGGTGATCATTACTCTCACCTTTATCCTCATATGGATGAGGCTTCTTCTCTTTTGGAAAAGCTTCAACTTCCAACTAGCTATCATAATATTTCCCCCAACCCATCGTTAGTTGATGGAATGGTCAATCTCGTTCCATCCCCAGTCGATCTAGTTGATCATGTGGTCAATCTAGTTTCATCCTTGATTGAACCACTAACCAAAGTATCTGATCCAGTTCCATCATCGAATAGCCCCACTTTTCATCTGACAAGTGAAAACCAAGTGACTGATCCAGTCCCGTCATTGGTCAATCCCACCCTTCATATGAAGAGTGCCAACGTGGTCAATTCCACTCCTCCTCTAACGAGTGCCAAAGTGGTTTCTCTGGTCCCTTCATCGGTCAGTCTGGTTGATCATGTCGTCAATCTAGTCATGCTCTTAGTTGAACCAGTTGACAAAGTGGTTAATCCGATCCCATCTTTGATCAATCCCTCTCTCTCGTTAGAGAGTGAAATCCAAGCAGTCAATCTGTTTCCATCTGTCGACCCTAATCTCTCCTTGGAGAATAAAACCCAAGTTTTCGATTTGATCCCATCATCGGTTGATCCTACTCTCCCTCTAGAGAGTAAACCTGATATTGCCCATGTTTTTTTCATTGATACAAAATCTACCGTTCTAGGGGTGATTTCTCCTTCTCCCACGAAACCCCCTCCAAGTAATGAGACCATCCTTTTTTATTGGGGTACGCTAATTGGACCTCTTCTTCCCTCTCACATTCCTTTCAATATTACAGTGCAGGTTTGTGGTAGGGACGTTCCTCATGCGTTGATAGATGAAGGGTCATTCGTTAGTATTTTGTCCTCTATTGCTTGGAAAGCTTTGGGTTATCCTCAGCTTGTGCCGGTTACCCAAACTTTGTTCTCTTTTAACAGAAGAACCAGTCACCCTTTAGGGATCCTTCCCCAGTTTCCCATAACTTTGGGAGGGAAAACTATCTTTATTGATGTTGTGGTAGTCCAGGACCCCTTGGATTTCAATTTATTCCTTGGGTGAGATTATGTCTATGCCACAAAATCTATTGTGTCCACTTTTTTTCGTCTGATATCTTTCCCTCACGATGGAAGAATTGTGGTTATTGATCAAATTTCATGCATTGGTCCTAACTTGATTACCAACCCAATGACCTCCCTAAACAGGTCTTATATATAGTCGGTATCACCCGTGCCACAAGTCAATTATGTGGCATTGTCTCCCATGACTTCAACTTTCGATGACTTACATCTGGTAGTTGACATGGTGATCTCTTCAGTAGGGATATTGGAGCCTAATATCCTTACCCCTATCATGGACCGACCTCGACATGTGTTCCTTCCAGAGTGTTTTTCTTCCGTCCAGTGAAGAGATCTTGGAAGCCATGATTGAAGTTTTTCCTTGGACATGTATTCCTTACAAAGAATTTTCCTCTTGGGAGCCATGATCAAGTGAAGTTACGAGAATAATTTCACTTCTCTATGGCAAGCTCGTTAAAAAATGAAACAGAAGCTACGAGCATAGTTTCTCTTCTCTATGGAAAGCTTGTTAAAAAATGAAACAGAGGCTACGAGCGTAGTTTCTCTTCTCTGTGGAAAGATCGTTAAAAAATGAAACAGAGGTATTGAGCATAGTTTTCCTCTCTGTAGCAAGCTCGGTAAAAAAAATGAAACAGAAATCTGGGGGCTAAACCTAGAGCCATGATCATAGTTCTTTTCATGTGTCAAGCTCATTATAAAATGAAATAGTCACCTCTCCTAACAAGTTGAGTCTTTTGCTAGATATCATAGATATTGATTCGAGTCTTTAGCTAGATCTCGTATATGTCGAGTCAATTCTTTCGTTAAGCGTCGCATTTGAACCTTCATTTCATCCACCCTTATCCTTTTTCTCCATATAGTACACAAATCGGTGACAACCTTAAAGTCAGTGAATCAATTGAATCTTGGGGGGGGCATGTCTCCAGCCTTTGATTATCATTCTGGAGTTAAACCACTAGCTTTTCAAGCTGGGGGCAGAGTACCAACCATCCATGGGTATCCCAACCTTTGGAATTTACATTGGGAATTTACAAGCATACATATAATTTTGTTTCAAGATTGTGTAAAAATGAAACCAATACCGAGCTTAGTATTTGTTTTTTCTCATGCTCATAAACACATGAGAATGTAACCAAGTATACTTTTATCACTTTTTTGGACTCGTAAAGGTTATACGAAAAAGGAACCCCATGGAGTCTCCTTTAAACTCTTTTCAGACTCTCTAAACATTAAAATATTTTCAAGTGATCTTGCTTCCTTTCCCACTCGTTAAAAGGCTTGAAAGGGCGTCTTTCGAGGGATAATTTATCTCTTTTTCGACCTCGCAAGACTAAAATTACGAAAAATGACAACCCTAGAGTCGTCTTTAAGTTCTTTTCAGACTCTCTAAACATGAAAAATAACCAATTTTACCTTCTCTGGACTCGTTAAAAAAAAAAAAAAAAACATACATTGAAGGGCCCATATGGGAATGAACCCTTACTTTTTCCAGTTCGTTAAACAAAGGAAGAGGGACTTACCAAAGGTGAGTTATATCGAGCATGTGTTACCCTCCTCAAGCTCATTAAATTAAAAAATAGGTACTCGTCTATCTGGATGGGGGGAAATTGAAGGAAGCAACCCAAGCAGTTTTTGAAAACATCATCAGTCACTCTTACAGTTGCCCTTAAACATGACACTTTGTATTTGCATACATTTTAATCCGTTGAACCTCTGCACTGAACCAATCCTCTGAGTTTCTTTACTCCTTTGGGTCACCCGACAAAAGTCATAGTGTCCATTGCATCATCATGTTTTGGTCCATGTCATGTTTCTGTTGTTGTGCCTTAGTGTTCAAGGGAAGTATCTCCTTCGAGAGTCAACCATCACAAATATCTTGTTTCAATACCCGTGTCAATCCATGTTCATTTGATCCACAAATTTACATCTATGTGTCAGTTTCATGTCATTTATGAGTGATACATCAAGGCCCTCCTTCGACGAGTCTGTTCCTGTCGACTTCAACACATTATCCGGGAAACTAGACTTAGAAACTAGTTAGTACCTTGGGACCTGCATGCCTCAATGGTAGGTCTCCTTGCTTCTGAAAGTAGGTTTACATCATTGACCTCTGATCGAATGATTCCACAAATTTTTTACTTCATCTCATTTATTCACATTCACTAGAATATACTAGGGTACCTTGGGAATCATTGACATCAATGGTGATTTCTCTCGCGTTTGTTAACGGTTTACCTCATTGATCGGTAATCAAGCAGTTTCTACCATGTTCAACATCAAGACATATATTCACATGGTTATATTCATACTACATTGGGAACAGTAAGAAGACCCTGGGTTGAGTGATCACTCTGATACGTACTTTTCCCAGGTTGTGATGGGGGCTTTCTTTTGAATATTGACACATATATTGTCACATAGATCCACTTTGTATTGGTATGTGGCTATGTCTTGTCGTCTCATAGATCCATTGTGTATTTTTCGTGGCTACAATCAGTTCATGTCATGGAAGTATAGATCCACATTGTATCTTTGGTGGCTATACTCTTTGTTAATATAATTATGGATTTGCATTGTATCTTATGGCAGCCATACCTTGCAAGTATTTATCGCCCAAGCATAGGTATGCTTGCCTTGGGTTTGAAACATATCATAATATTTGTTTGATGGTTGTGTGCATCTTCTACCAAGTTCTTTGAGTCCATACCCTTGCTCGAAAAAGTCTACAAAGTATTTCAGTCATCAGTTTTTGTCTTCTAACTTCGCACTTGGGGGGCAATTTGTTACACATAAAAATTACTAACTTCAATGATGACCTATTGTCATCATTACAAGTGTTTCATTTTGACCACAAGTGTCACAGACATCATACAGTCATCTTTCCCATGTCGTGTCTCGAACGAAATCACAAGGAACACTTGAAGACACCCTCAGAGATTGGTTTAAGAAGGAGAAATCACCTGACAAAGAGTACAAATATTTTACCATGAAAAAGACCACTTAAAAGTCATTTTTGAAGGGAAACACTCCCCTACCCACTATTAGGGAGCACTAGCGCTCCTTTCCCTTCTTTGGGGGAGTGTTACAATGCTTTGTGTCCCATTCTGGGGGAGTGTTGGGTTGTTTGAGGAAATCTTGGGTTGTTGAGGAAAATCAGGGAAAAATCCCCCTCATCTCTAGAGTTAGTTAGATTCGAATCTGAGGTCAAGGTTGTATCTTAGGGAGGATCCACAAATGATGGAGAAGGATCCTCAACCTATCCCAAGAATCTATAAGGTGGTTGGGTCTCTCCAATCTTATATAAAGAGGCCTTCTCTTGGTGAAAGGAAGATGGAGAGATTGAGAGATACCTAACTTATGATCTCATAAGGAAGGAGGGCATTGGAGGTATCAAACTTATGATCTCATAAGAGATTTAATCAGTGAATCATAGTCATTTTGTTTGTGGATCATTTGAGCAAGAGGTTGGACAAAGAGAGCTTGGTGAAGTTGTTGCATATGCATCAAAGGTCTTTAAGTATCTCTATTGAGTTCTCATTAATACATGTTATTGGTCTTTTTCCTTCAATGTTGTGTATGCCTACATGAACTTGTCTTTAATGGATAGATCTAGTTTCAAACTAATCGTAGTAGAATAGAAAGCATGTTTTGTCTTTGATTGGATTGCACGACCTATTGAAGAGCTTGTGGATCAAAGATCAACTTGGAACTAGGTGAGGACAAACATCATAAAATGGTACATCTTCTTCCTCTTCTCTATAGATCAATTTATATAGGTTTAAAGGGATATCAGTGACCAAATTTATCACCTTTTTGTCTTGG
Source organism: Picea engelmannii (assembly GCA_009831015.1). Taxonomy (NCBI): domain Eukaryota; kingdom Viridiplantae; phylum Streptophyta; class Pinopsida; order Pinales; family Pinaceae; genus Picea; species Picea engelmannii. The sequence continues at coordinate 194,131 of ML790840.1, forward strand.
TTATAGGGGTCTAGATCCAAGAGGAAATTCACCTATCTGTAGGAGGATTTTCCTGTAAATATGTTACACATCAAAATTACTCACTTCAATGATGACCTATTGTCGTCATTACAAGTGTCAAAAGTGTTGCATTTTGACCACAAGTGTCGCAAGTGTTGCATACATCATACAGTCATCTTGCCTATGTTGTGTCTCGAATGACATCACAAGAAACACTTGAAGACACCCTCAAATACTGGTTTAAGAAGGAGAAATCACATGACAAAGAGTACAAATATTTTACCATGAAAAAAACCACTTAAAATTCATTTTTGAAGGGAAGCGCTACCCTACCCACTGTCAGGGAGTGCTCGCTCCTTCCCCTTCTTTGGGGGAGCATTGCAACGCTCTGTGCCCCATTCTAGGGAGCACTAGGATGTTTGAGGAAATCTTGGGTTGTTGAGGAAAATCAAGGAAAAATCCCCCTCATCTCCGGAGTTAGTTGGATTCAAATCTGAGTCAAGGATGGATCTTAGGGAGGATCCACAACTGATGGAGAAGGATCCTCAACCTATCCCAAGAATCTCTAAGGTGGTTGGGTCTCTCCACGCTTATATAAGGAGGCCTTCTCATTGTGAAAGGAATATGGAAAGATTGAGAGATACCTAACTTGTGATATCATAAGGAAGGAGGACATTGAAGGTATCAAACTTATGATATCATAAGAGAGATAATAAGTGAAGCATAGTCATTTTTTTTGTGGATCATTTAAGTAAGGGGTTGGATAAAGAGAGCTTGGTGAGGTTGTTGCATCTGCATCAAAGGTCTGTAAGTATCTCTATTGATTTCTCATTGGTACATGTTCTTGGCTTGTTTCCTTCAAGATTGTGTATGCCTACATGAACTTGTATTTAATGGATAGATATAGTTTCAAACTAAGCATAGTAGAATAGGAAGCATGATTTGTATTTGATTGGATTGCAGGACCTATTGAAGAGCTTGTGGATCAAATCTCAACTTGGAACTGGGTGAGGACAAACATCGTAAAAAGGTACATCTTCTTCCTCCTCTCTATAGATTAGTTTAGCTAGGTGTAAAGGGATTTCAATGACCAAAGTTAGCACCTTTTTGTCTTTCTTATAGCGGTCTAGATCCAAGAGGAAGTTCACCTGTCTGCAGGGGGATTTTCTTGTAACATAAATTGGTGATGTGGGTGGGGGAGTGTTGCCCTGACCTTATTTGGGGGATTGTTGTAGCACTCTGTGTTGGAAAATGTTTACCAAGTAGCGTATGCTTGTCATTGATGGAAATCTCAAGAGGAACAGCGTTGAAGAAAATGTGTGCATCAAAGGCAAAGATCAAGATACGGGAGTTCGCAGAGGAGAAGGAAGACAAAGATCCACAGTCGTTGGATCTCATTCAGAAAACCCGTCCGTTGTCAGATCAGACAGGAGATGTACGAGGTTTACCATCGGGAAAATCCAAGGTGAAATCCCGACATAATCCGGACCGTCTATTTGGAAGGACACGTGGCAGCGATCGGGCGCCACCGGGAGAAGCTCGATAGGAGGACAGGTCTCAACCGTCAGATCCGAGCGTAGGGACCCGACCACCGTTGGATCAATGAGAACCTGCAAGGTCTTTAAAGGGAGTGATGAAGGTTTGGCTACGGTCATGAGGATAATGGTCATATGGACCAGGAGCGTAGTCATCGGAGTTTCGAGGATCGTGATTTCAATATACAAAGAACACTTGACAACGAAAACCCCGAAATCACGATACGCGATTTCACGAGTTAATCACAGCCGTTGGATAATAAGTGATCTAGACCGTCGATCCAACACACGTCAATAGACCACGTCACCCAGGGACACGTGGCACAACCAAAGAATGACAGGTGTCAGGCAGATCTAACACTTCAGGCTCATGCAATTCA
>ML790840.1:204357-233005 GCA_009831015.1 Picea engelmannii
AAAGATTTATATTTCAGGGTGGTTGGGAGGTTCTAGGGAGGACTGTTGTCCTCAGAGGTTCAAGTGGGTGCTTGAACACAGGGAGTTGGTGCTTCCTTCTAGTTGGTGCTAGAAAAACTAGGGAGTCAGTGCTTCCTTCTAGTTGGTGCTAGAGAAAACAGAGAGTTGGTGCTCTCAGCAAGTTGCAGCTTGCAAAGCTAAGGTTGTAACCTCATTATGAGTTGGTGCTCATATGTATGATACTGTAAATAATGTAACCATTACTTATCATATAAAAGAAAAGAGGTTTTTATCCTGCATGGGTTTCCTCGGGAAATATCTGTCTTTGTGTTTTACATATATGTGAATGATGATGAAAGTGCCATTGTTTATTTCCCTGCATTATTGTGATTAGCATTCAGAGTCTCTACAAAAGTTTAAAAGAACCATAATTTTTTAAGCACGTAAACAACTGATTCACCCCCCCTCTCAGTTGTCCAACACTCTGTACACCCTTCTAGGGGAGCACTAGGATTTTTTGAGGAAATCTTGGGCATCACTCCCCTACCCACTAGTAGGGAACACTAGCGCTCCTTGCCCTTCTTTGGGGGGGATTTGTAGTGCTCTATGCACCATTCTGGGGGAGCTTTATGTTGTTGATAAAATCAGGGGAATATCCCCCTTATCTTGGAAATCAGTTGGATTTGAATCTGTTACACATCAAAATTATGGAGTTGCCAATTTTTGTTACACGAAAATCCCCCTACGGATAGGTGAACTTCCTCTTGGATATAGACCCCTATAACCAAGACAGAAAGGTACTAACTTTGGTCACTGACATCCCTTTAAACCTAGCTAAACTAATCTATATAGAAGAAGAAGAATATGTACCTTTTTACGATGTTTTTCCTTGCCCAGTTCCAAGTTGAGCTCTGATCCACAAGCTCTTCAACAGGTCCTGCAATTCAATCAAAGACAAAGCATGTTTCCTATTCTACTACAATTAGTCTGAAACTATATCTATCCATTAAAGACAAGTTCATGTAGGCATACACAATCTTGAAGGAAATAGGCCAAGCACATGCATTAATGAGAACTCAATAGAGATACTTACAAGCCTTTGATGAAGATGGAGCAACCTCACCAAGATCTCCTTGTCCAACCCCTTGCTCAAATGATCCACAAACAAAATGACTATGCTTCAATGATTATCTCACTTATGAGATAATAAGTTTGATGCCTTCAATGTCCTTTTCTTTCACCATGAGGAGGCCTCCTTATATAGGCTTGGAGAGTCCTAATCACCTTAGAGATTATTGGGATAGGTTGAGGATCTTTCTCCATCAGTTGTGGATCCTCCCTAAGATATAGCCTTGACCTCAAATTCGAATCCAACTGACTTCAGAGATGAAGGGGATCTTTTCCTAATTTTCCTCAACAGCCCAAGATTTCCTCAAATAGCCCAGCACTCCCCCATAATGGGGCACAGAGAATTGCAACGCTCCCTCAAAGGAGGGTAAGGAGTGCTAGCACTCCCTGACAGTGGGTAGGGGAGCGATGCCCTTCAAAAATGACTTTTAAGTGGTATTTTTCATGGTAAAATATTTGTACTCGTTGTCATGTGATTTCTCTTTCTTAAACCAGTATTTGAGGGTGTCTTTGAAGTTTCCTTTGTGATGTCGTTCGAGACACGACATAGGCAAGATGACAGTATGATGTTTGCGACACTTGCGACATTTGCAGCCAAAATGCGACACTTGTAATGACGAAAATAGGTCATCATTGAAGTGAGTAATTTTGATGTGTAACAATCATTGTCCAACAAGCCAATTCATCATTCACATCTATTTGCAATCGAAATTTTCTATGTTTGTACAATTTTTTTCTTGAGTTTCCCATCGTTTTTGCCATGTGTCGTGTCAAACGATCTTTTATATTGCTAGATGAAACAACTGTTGTTTGTGTCGCTCTACGTGCAACACTGACATATTTTTTTCGAGATTTTCCAAAAGCTTTTAATACATTAGTTATATTTTCAAAGACATTTTGTTTCACCTTTGTATGTTTTTTCGACTTTTGTATACCCAATAATGTTGTAGCTTCTTTTAACTTTCTTGACTTTATTAGACAAAGAAAAAGTTGAGCTTGTATTGTTACTAATTCATATTTGAAAATAACATTATACATATTTTTAGTTCAATATCTTATACAATGCTTAGTTTCTTTCTTCCCAAATTTGTTAGTATCAACATTTTCTAATATTTCATCATCAATGTTGATAGATTCTCCTGCATATTTCATTTTAAAGTTTATATTAAAAAACAAAACCCGAACATAAATTCACTAAACTATATACAAGTGTTCACCTTGTATTATCTAAATTTATGTACATACCTATAGGTGATTCGTCTTCTTCTTCAATTTTGGTTTCAACATCTTATGCTTCAATTTTGGTTTCAACATCTTCATTGACATTATGAGACAAATCTATATATATTTTTTGAAAAATATCAAATCATAATTACAATCAATTGTAACATTCCCTGTCACCCAGGTTGGGCCACAATACACGAGATAACGCTTTCATTCTCTCTGTGAAACATACTATAACATACCTAGCACCTAACTGAGCTATGCCACATAAATTTTTTGAACTGCATGCAATTAAAATATATACAAACAGAACTCTTGCAGAAATATATATATATATATATATATATATATATATATATATATATATATATATATATATATATATATATATATATATATATATATATATATATATAATCAAACAAATACATCTGTAAATGCATGAATTCACACTGAAATAACAGTAAACATATACATGCAGCATATACAAGAAATACCCATAAATAACCGACAGATATAACCACACATGGGATAAAACCATAAAAATAAACGCGTAAATAATAATATAACATGTAAATTTATCACACATTTGACAATTATCTTGGTAATAACTCCACCAATTGTGTGCACACCTTCCATGAACCTCCCATCCTTAGACCACACTGCTCATCACTCTAAATAGTGAGTCACCCCCAAGATGGGACTAAACTCCACCCGGGTAAAGGGATTCCTAACTAGGCTAATGGTTCATAGACAATAGGAAAGACTTTTTCATAGGTTCTCACTCAACTGTCTATAGTCCCTCATTCCCCACATGCTTGTCCCACCCCAGGAAGTGTGCCCCTTCTCTCCTCAACAGTCTTTCAGCTACCCCACTCACTTTCCGGGCTTCAGCAACAGGTTGGACAGGAAGTCTCAGAGCATTGTAGCTACAGTTTATCACCTTCGGGAAATCAATTCCCAACAATTATCTCACCCAAGGAGAAATTGCTCACAGGCCTGACAACCCACCTCTTCAATATCCCACGGGCCTGAAAACCCGCTTCTTTAGTCCGGCTCCCAAGCTAACTAGATACACAAACATAAAATGGCTATGGATACAAGTTCAAGTATAGTCATGAAGGTACAGAAGATAACTCAATGGGTGTGTGAATTCTCATGGATGATTGACTGGATGATTGAATGATGGAAGGAAGAATGATGGAAAGAATGATGGGAAATGAACTAATTCCAAATAATATGTATGCATGTCCCCAACTTGACACTTGTCATGTTGGGAGCTACTTTGGCCCACTTGTCCCCATATTTAGAACTTAGGATAAAATAATTATCCATACTTTATATTTAAGAAATATTAATATAATATTCCTTTTTGGCTTAAGCTCCCTATCTTATCCCTTTTCCTTAACTTTTAGCCCCCACCCTTTCCCTAACTAGTGGAGTTTAGTCCCCCATACTCTTTTATCATGGTCAGTCTGTGCACAGTGATGTATGTTACATTAATGCTAAGACATATACAAAAGTAGGTGCACTTTCCTTTAACATCTAGGCTCTCCGTCCTAATATTCACAAAACTGGCTCACCAACCTATAAAACACATCATATACACAAGGGCTCCCTGGCCTCAAAATTGTGTGTACTTAAGTTGTTGCGCATGGTATCCTGGAATGTGCACACTTCCTCATTTTACTACACAGTACATGCACGCACTATGCCATGAAAGGTGCATACAAAAAAAATGATATCAAACAACTCACCAGCTTAAGTACATTTTCATTTACATTACAATTGGGTTCGGTCTAGGGATATTACATCAATTATATTAAACAATATTTTAAATTTTAATTCTATACTTTTAATATAGACAATATGTGCATGCATACCTGGTTGGAATTCTTGTTGAAAATATATATTTACATTATCATCATTTATTTCTTCAATTTTTCCACGTTCTCATTTATTTCTCCAATAATGCTCTTGCCTTTGATCTTTATGGTGAGTTTCATATCGAGTGCAATAAAATTTTCTCTTGCACAAAATTTTGTTTCTCATGAGTATAGTTATCTGTAAACATTATGTTCAACAAAGGCTTCCTTTGAAAAAATGCTCAACATTTATCTTTCAATATATAAATTGTTATTCCAATAAAAACTTGAACAAACATCAATTACCTTGTTCAACAAAAACAAAAAAGATGATTCAAAATTTTGTTTAGGTGCTCTAGAAAACCATGAAACAAGCGATAATTGTGTTAAATGTGTTTGGACTAAAGTGTATTTATACGATTTGGCATGAAATGAAACGATATGACGTGTCTTTTCATTTTTTCAGGCCGACGAAATTCACTCAACCATCTTTTGGCCGAAAAAAGGCTTTTCGGCTGAAAACCTTGGAAACCATTTAATTTTGACGGATTCTGCAAGAATTTAGTTTTTCGGCCGAAAGAATATTGTTTCATCCGAATATTATTTCGGTCAAAAACTAGAAATTGGGACTATATCCAGAAACCAGAGAATTCCCCCAAGCTTACCTGAACTTTGGAGGTTGCGGACTCCTGCAAATACTCAGAATTTGGTTTCGAAAATGACACCAGCATTTGCAAAATCGAATCTACTTTCAATTCCTATAATTTGTTGTTGGCCCTTGGTTATGTAAGAAAGTGAATATTACAGAAGAAAAGGAGAAGTGTGAACTGTGCAGAAGACAAGTTGACTGAGATTAGGTCGAAGTGGCCGAAAGAGCATAAAAGACGGAGAGAAGTAAGAGAATGCAAGCCATTGGACAGGGAGATCGAGGAAGATAGATCAGCAAGGAAGATGGATAGTGGACAACTTAGCAAGCGGAAAAAACCATCAATGGATGCTTTGGAGCAGCTCGCGGGAAATAAGGAAGGATAGGCTAGCAAAGCCCTGAAAACGCGGGTCAAGTTGAACTAGGGTTGTAGACACCCAGGGTTTTGGTATTCATGGTTTTGACACCTAGGTTTTGGTCTAAGGTTGTTTGAGATTCATTGTGATGTATAAATAAAGGTCAAGAGGACATGGGATGGGTCCAATTATGTTATGAGAGGTATCTTGTCAAGAGAGAGTCTGTGTTGTAAGATCTTCAACTGGGTGCGAAGATCAACCCTGCAGCTAGGTGCGCAGGGAGGGGAGAGAAAGAGAGAGCATGAGAGAGATCTGCAAGCTAAGAGTGCAAATAGAACTGTATGTTTTCATATAATATCAAGAAACATAGTTTTGTGGACATAGCCCTAGGGAGAGGGTGAACCATGTATATCTTGTTGTTTTGTGTGATTGATGTTGTGTTCTTTTGCGTTATGATTAATTTTTTATCGCTTCATTGTGTTAGATAAGAGATATAACTGTGCAAAGAAGGGTTGAGTTGGTAAACGATAACTAGATTTTTTTGTATTATTGTGTTGAATCCACTTTTCCTTTCCTCTGGTTGTAGACACATGTGTCCTGCAACCCCCTATTACTACTTCGGGTGAGACTGCATCTTCTTTGAAGGTGTTTCCAAAAGGGCCAATAGTTAGGGCTTGTTGGTGCGTTGTTAGAGCCGAACCATGGGTCTGTCCCTGTGCCAACAAATGGTTCTGTTGTCAGGACCATGATCTTCTTGAGGGAATGTCAAGGTGGTTTCCATCGAATACAGAGATTCAGAAGTGGATAGAAGAACAAGAAAAGGACTTCACAGAATCCCAAAACAAGAACCCTAATCTTAGCACAGAGTATTGGTTGGGAAAGTATATCTTTACTGATATACATGATATTTTCTTTGGAGGAATTCATAAGGAGCTATACAAGTGGTTATCTAGATTAGCAGATACCCAGTTTGAGATCAGACTGAGACCACCTGTGGTTTGGATGTCAGTGTTGATCATGAAGGTCAAGAGAGTTGATAGCACTATGTCAAGAGCAGTCAATCACTAGTTTGATGGTACCATTGGAGGGTACATTATTGAGTTTTCTATTGATACAGTAGAATCATATAGCCAAGAAGAGATATATTTCTTTAAGGTGGACTAAAGATCCAATGTTCAAGAACTCGGAGAGCGACAATGACATAGAGGTTGGACACACACACAGTGGGAGATCATTTAGAGAAGTTCCTCTGGTGAAATTGTTTGAGCAGAATCATGAACCATCAGCATAAGAAGAAGGGTTCTACAGTGGAGAAGAAGAAGAGTTACTGAAAAAGGAACATTCAGAGTCCACTAGGGAAAAAGAAGGGAAGATTGAAGAACCTCACCGAGAAGAGTCAAAAACTTCAGGAACTGTGCAGACTGTTGAAGTAAGTACTATTACTCCTCCTGTTGTTTTAGCAGCATTAAGTAACCAGAGTAACCTAAGTTATCAGATCACTCAGAGAACTGGTACAAGTGGTTCAATGCATACTCATTTAGGAACCCTAGGAATATCTATGGCAGATGAGAAGAGGTTACCCACCTTTAGGGGAGATGGATCTGAATATCTTGATCAGCATTGGTTATTATGCGAATTTGTATGGAGTATTAAGAATGTCATTGACGAAGCTGTTAAGAGAGCTCAGTTTGGTACTACCCTGAGAAACCGCGCACTAAGTTGGTACATGAAGTTCGTCCAAGGAGTTTCACAGCCGAAACTGTTGAACGAGATCAAGACTGCACCGATTGTTGAATTCAAGAAACCCAAGTCGGAGTCGCAGTGAATTACAAAGCAGAAAGAAATCAAGAAGAGAGTAGCTGAACCTGTTTGGGAGTTTGATTAGAGGTTTAAGACCCTGATAGGTCATTTGAATTTTTAGATTCTAGATGAACAGAATAAAGAATGGTTCATTGTTGCCCTCTTACCACAAATCAAAGTCCCTCTGATGCAATAGAAGATCGCTTCGCAAGCTGAGGCATTGGAGATCACCATGAAACTAGAATCAGCCCCTATGGGAGAGTCCAACCCAAGTTTGAGTCAAATTTTGAGTCAGCTAAATAGCTTATCACTACATGTCAAAGATATGAAAAAACATAAGGGAGAAGATAAAAGAGAATATATTTGGTGTATCAGATACAAATCGTAGGGCCATGACAAGGAGAATTGTCCTCTATCCCATGAGTACTTGGATTCAGGAGCCCCGAGCCCTTTGAAGCAGGTTACTCTACCTTGGTGCGAGGTATGTAGAAATAGACATCGCCATAGTGAATGTTATTACATGCAAAAATATGTCCAGACACCTACCAACCTTTACTGGACATTTTGTAAATCTATGGGGCATGATGAGAAATATTGTAGGGCTTATGACCTCTTGCACGAAATATCAAGAGACACATATATAATTCAAGGCGAAGTATAGAAAGAAGGAAATACTATGCATTTTAACTCCTGAAGAAGAGGAAACTTCAACCCTCGCAGTGGATTCGGAGGAAGAGGACGAGGAGGAGGTATGGGTCGAGGTCGAGGTCAAATCATTTTTTATAACTACACACAGCCATGACATTTGGCAAGGGACTGTCAGAACCTTTATACCACTTGCTGCTACTACAACTCATTTGAACATGTTATTGAATATTTCCCCGTGTTGTTAGCCAAACTTCAGGAGAGATGAGAAGGAAACCCACAAGTACAATTGATCTCAGCAGAACCTTTTTGAGTGGATCCCAGAGTCGATGTTATCACTAGAGGAGGTGTTGCTACAGGAGAAGACAGGATGACTCCAGTAAATACTACAGATGAATCAGGGGTCAGAAGAACTACAGAGAAGACACCATAGTTTAATTTGAGGAAAGAAAAGTAGATATTTGAAGAGGCAATAAGAGAATTTGAAGGAGATCAGGTTTCTTCATCAAAGGCACAACCAGAAATGAGAGAATGTGGGATGCCTTTGGCATTTGATCAATCTACATCACCGGGAGAAGGAAAAGAGGTAAGCAAGCTTGTTATCTTATTTTATATGTTCATTTATTTGATTAAGGATGAAAGAGACATACAAGAACTACAACACTTGATCCGACAGTATGAACCAGGGAAGGTAGACCCTCTGCTGAATAGAGAAGTACATCAAGTATCCAAAAAGATAAGGACAAATAAGGAACTACACCTTAATGCTCATATTAGATATTATGATATAGATTATGTGGTCCTCGACTTAGGATCATAATTCAAAGTTATGACGAAGCAGACTTGGGCACTGATGGGAAAAACTAATTTAATTTATTCCTCTCTCAGGATTAGGATGGCTAATCAGTAGGCAGTAAACCCCTTTGGGAGACTGGAGCATGTCCCTGTGGACATTGATGGGGTAATAACATTTGTGGACTTCGAGGTGATTGAGATAGTTGATGATAACTATCCTTATCCTACGTTGTTAGGAATTGATTGGGCTTTCAACAATTCCACTATTGTTGACTTAAAAGAAAAGAAGAATGACATTTGAAGGCGATGGCCTCAGGGTCATTGCTCCTATGGATCCTGATGAATGTCGAAGATACATAGAACCCATCAGACAAGAATACCACACATATGAGCTAGAGAATATATATATATATATATATATATATATATATTGACAGTGAGACAGGAGGATTACATTAATCCTATAGCATATGGGAATTTAAGCTGGCGAAGTGACAACGATGCTTATCGGACTCAGAAGAAGCACTGGAGAATTGGTAGAACAAAATGTATGAAGTCTCAGCGCTGAGGTGTACTAGATTGACCAGGGAAGTTCGTTGGATTGACATAGAAGTAATCAATCTGCCCACATTTGATGGTTTAAATCATTTAGAAACATTCTTATCAGATTTTGAAGAAATTGTGCCAATACAACAAATATTGTTAGCACTGGATGAGGCTTTGAAAGAAACTCTAGCAAGATGGTGGGGGACAAATAAAACGAACATCACGGACTAGATGCAATGTCGCACTTTGATGGTAGTGTTCTTTTCAAAACAAGTAGAAGGATGTGAAGTTAGATACACAGGTCAAAGTTGTCTGAAGGACCATGTGTGAGGTTGTGAGGAGGCCTGGAGCAACATTCCTCAAGAACAGTGGGTGCATAAGTTCATCAACACTCTGGACACAACGCCTATCAATTGGTATCTTCAAGCAGAACTATGCCTCACCACTTCATATTGGTACGGTATGACTCAGAACTTTGTAGCTATATTTTCATTTGAAAGCAGCCTTGAGTAGATCAAGCTCTACAAGTTGTAAGACATAAAGTCTTTGAGGAGGCACCTAGCCTCCCTATTGAGAAAGAAGAGGGTGAATGGACTAAACCTCTTCAAAAATTGCAAGGATGTTACAATATCAATGTTGATGAAGATGATTATTCTATGAATGTGAACATCACAGAAACAAAAGGATGGAGAGTCATAGATGGACCGAGAGTCGAACTACCTTTCATTGGACAACCGATCAAAATTAAGAAAGTTAATATTGGAGCAGATAAAGCACCTAAGCTTGATAATGTTGGAGATTATTGGGATGATGCCACCATTGATAAGATCACAGAACCACTGCATGAATATCAGGACTTGTTCCCAACCAAGTTCACTGATATGAAGGGCATAACAGGGCCCATGGGAGAGATGAATATACCCTTGAAGCCAGATGCCAGGCCAGTTAAACAAAGACCCTATAGATTGAATCCCAAATATAAGAAGAAATTGAAGGTTGAACTAGACAGGATGTTGGAAGCAAGAATCATAGAACCTGTGGAAGAGTTAGAATGGATTAGCCCTATGGTGGTACAAGATAAGAAGACAGGAGAGATCAAGATCTGTGTAGATCTCAAGAAGATGAATGATTCTTGTTTGCATGACCCATTCCCTACACTATTTACAGACGAAGTGTTAGATAATGTAGGAGGTCAGGAAGTTTACTCCTTCAAAGATGGACTTTCAAGTTATCACCAGATCAGGATTTCCAAGGAAGATCACCACAAGACCACATTTGCAATAGAATGGGGATCCTACCAGTACACAGTGATGCCTTTTGGATTAAAGAATGCACCAACCATATTTTCTAGGGTGGTGGTCAAAGCATTCAAGGAGTTTCTACATAAATTTTTGGAAGCATATTTTGATGATTGGACTATTTTAAGTTTATTACAAAATCATATTGAATGTTTAAGACTAATGTTGGATAAGTGCATGTAATGTCATATTTCCCTGAACCTGAAGAAGTGCATATTCTTTTCACCCTTTGGAGTGTTGTTAGGGAATATTGTGTATAAGCAGGGGTTGTTGGTAGATACGTCCAAGATTGTCATTATTGTTGNACCTCAGTCAGACAACTGCACACTACATTGGGACATATTGGATACTACATAAAGTTCATTAAGGGCTACGCATAGATTACAACACCTATGGAGAAGTTATTAAATAAATATTGTCAATTTCAATGGACAACAGAATGTCAGCAGAGCTTCGACACACTAAAACAGAAAATGGTTATTGTGCCTATTCTGGTTTTCCCAAATTGGAGCAAGGAATTTCACGTGCATGTCGATGCTTCATATATTTCACTAGGAGCAGTGTTAGCACAACAAGGAGCAGGAGATATTGACCATCCGTTAACCTTTTCTAGCAGGAATCTATCTACAGCTGAGATAAACTGAGAGAGAAGGTTTAGCCACAGTGTATGCGTTGCAGAAGTTTCGACACTACTTGTTGGGAGGACATTTTAAGATGTTCATTTATCACTCTCCATTGAAATAACTAGTCAACAAGCCATTGTTGGGGGGAAGGATATGTATATGGTTACTTCTATTCTAGGAATATGATTTTTAAATAGTAGTCAAGACAGGGAGAATGAACAAGGGACCTGATCATTTTTCTAGGTTGGAGAATTGAGAGGAACCTACTAGTTTGGAGGATACACTACCAGATGAACAGTTGTTGGCCATCATAAGGGTTGATGATCACTTCGTTGAGATAGTCCAGTTCCTATCAATAGGAATGGCACCTAGTGACTATATAATCATTCAAAAGTAACAACTGGTAGTTCGCGTTGTAGATTTTTCACTTATAGCTAGACAGTTATACAAGATGGGACCTAATGAGATCCTGAGGAGATGTGTTATGAAGGAAGAAAGACCACTGATTTTGGTAGAAGCACGTGAAGGCATCGCAGGAGTACACTATGTAGGAAAAGCAACAGTGCAGAAGGTTCTTAGAACTGGCCTCTGGTGGCTTACTTTACATAAGGATGCTAAGGAATATTATAAAGCCTGTGATGTATGCCAGAGAGTTGGGAAATCTTCCAGAAGAGATGAATTCCTTTAGCACCACAACTAACTTTACAGGCATTTGAGAAATGGTCCATTGATTTCGTGGGACCTATTAACCCACCAGGAAAGCGCACAGGAGCCAGATACATCATCACTGTGACAGAGTATTTGACCAGATGGGAAGAAACAAGAGCAGTGAAGGAATGTAGTGCAACTACAGCTGTGCGATTTATATTCGATGATATCATAACCAGGTTTGGATGCCTGAAGACCCTGATGAGAGATTAAGGTACACACTTTATTAATAAGACTATTGAAGCTTTAACTCAGGAATTTGAAGTCCACCATCAGAACAGTACTCCCTACCATCCACAAGCGAATGGGACGATCAAAGCTTTCAACAAGATCTTGGAGACAACGCTGACGAAGATTTGCAGTATGAATAGGGATGACTAGGATTTGAGAGTACCAGCAGTGTTATGGGCCTATAGAACTACTTGCAAGAAGTTAACAATGCAGACTCCATTTAAGTTGGTTTATGGTCTAGAAGCAGTTGTCCTTATGGAATATTTGGTTCCTAGTCCTAGAATTGCAGAATTCACAGATATGGATGACGCTGGTGTTGCTCAAGAGAGGCTTGCGAAGTTGGTAGAACTAGAAGAAAATTGATTTATTACAGGATTTCATCAGCAGGTACAGATGGAACGAGAAAAGGCCTACCATGAAAAACATATCAAGAAGAAATCCTTTAAGCAAGGAGATCTGCTATTGGTATATGACATGAAATTCATGAAGCATCTAGGGAAGTTCTGAACACATTGGCTTGGGCCATTTGAGGTCACAAATGTTACAAAAGGAGGAGTTGTGCAATTGAAGACACTGAATGGAGAGTGGAAGGAAGGTTTAGTGAATGGGATCTGGTTGAAATTGTACTATGACAACCATTTGCCTCGCAACTCTCAGTAAAAGAAGAAGGAGACGGGTCTAGGTACTAGGTGTAATTGAAACTGGGTACCAAACACAGAAAGTACAATCTGCACAGGGAAGAAAGGGACAGAGAAGAAAGAATAGGCTGCCCCACACAGTCTAAAGTCAAAGTGAAACAAAAGGTTCAGACCTGAAGTGCCTTGGGATGAGTCACATGTGAGTGTTGGGGGCCTGTTGGCCCTTGGTTATGCAAGAAAGTGAAGATTACGGAAGAAAAGGCGAAGTGTGAACTGTGCAGAAGACAAGTTGTCTGAGATTAGGTCAAAGTGGTCAAAAGAGAAGAAAAGACGGAGTGAAGTAAGAGAAAGAAATGCATTGGACGGGGAGATCGAGGAAGACATATCAGCAAGGAATATGGATCGTGGACAACTCATCAAGTGGAAAAATCCATCAATGGATGCTTTGGAGCACCTCGCAGGAAAGAAGGAAGGACAAGTTGGCGAATCCCTGAAAACGTTGGTCAAGTTGACCTAGGGTTTTAGACACCTAGGGTTTTGGTATTTAGGGTTTTGACACCTAGGTTTCAGCCTAAGGTTGTCCGAGAGTCATTGTAATGTATAAATAACAGTCAAGAGGACCTGGGATGGGTTCGGTTATGTTATGAGGGGTGATTGTTGTTATTATTGAAGGAGAGATGTATCCTGTCAAGAGAGAGTCTGTGTTGTAACATCTTCAGCTGGGTGTGAAGATCAACCCTGCAGCTGGGTGCGCAAGGAGGGGAGAGAGAGAGAGAGAGAGAGAAGAAGAGAGATCCACAAGCTAAGAGCGCAAATAGAACTGTATGTTTTCATATAATATCAAGAAACGTAGTTCTATGGGTGTAGCCCTAGGGAGAGGGTGAACCATGTATATCTTGTTGTTTTGTGTGATTGATGTTGTGTTCTTTTTCCTTCTAATTACTCTGTTATCGCATCATTGTGTTAGATCAGAGATATAATTGTGCGAAGCAGGGTTGATTTGGTAAATGATAACTAGATGGTTGTGTATTATTGTGTTGAATACACTTTGCCTTTCCTCTAGTTGTAGACACACGTGTCCTGCAACCCCCTATTGCTACTTCAGGTGAGACTGCATCTACTTTGTAGGTGTTGCTGAAAGGGCCAGTAGTTAGGGCTTGTTGGTGCGTTGTTAGAGCCGAACCCTGGGTCTGCCCCTGTGCCAACATTTGTTTTCATTTTCATTATTTTTATCTAATTTTATTTATTTTCTTTTTAAAATCACTGCATAATATTTTCAGCAGACATTATGATTAAGTGAAATAAAATATTTGTATCTCTAAAAATACACAATGAAAAATTTAGAAAAAATTGTATTCATAATCCTTAAACTGTTCTTTTCGAAAGTGTATTTTTAGATTTTACTTTTAAGTAAAAATTAAGATAGATACAAGGTGGGGGAAAACATGTGTTTAAAATCTGCAACGTTTTCAACTTGGTCAACTTAAAAAAAATCTAGAAATTATAATATGCATCACTTAGATTCAAAATTATAGTCATAATAAAATAGTCTATGTAGATTGTTGCAATATATTTCGTTTGTTAAAACAAAATTTGAATAATAGATGCATTGTTGGGGGGGGGATAATTCATTATCATTCCTTTCATGTTTAAGGAACATATTGTTAAACAATTGTCAAATTGACATATCAAATCTTAATAAAAAAAAATTGAAAAATAGTCATTGGAAAGCTAACAAATTTCTTTACAAGTTTGTTTTTACTGTAAAGTGAAATTCTAAATAAAAAAAATACTTTTGTATGCTGGAAATTGAAGAACTTGTGAAAATATAGTTTTATTTCTCATAAAACAAGAAAAATAGACACCCATCTTCATGATTTTACCCATACTACCCACTTTTTCATGATTACTAGTTATTGCATTGTTTGCGTTGGGATTAACTGCCTTGTTGACATATTGCTTCTACTCTCACAAAAAATATATGTTAATGTTAGAAAAAATCAAAGTTGATATAGTTAAATGAAAAGTTCAATAAACCCTTTTAACTCCACCAAAGTTTATTTATTTGAGATCTTTATTGATTATAAAAGAAGTTATGGATGATTTTCAACAAGCAATTTTAACATATAGAGTGATGTGACTAAGCATATTTTTCAGTGGCTAGGGTTTACCCTAGCCTCCCCCGTTTGAACCCATTTTCATTGCAAAATAATTGTAATTGTTGTAATACTAAGCTAGTGAAATCCAAGTCCGCGGGCATGATCCATTGCCCTACTTTTTAAGTCGGTCTACTTCATAGGAGTTTCATTTTCGAGATGGAGAAGAATTTGTAAGATGGAACCATGGAACCTCATGGGTGCATTGATCTGCTGAGAAATATGCTCACTGTATTCTCTGGTAACCGAGCATCCAACCAGGGGAGACCCAGAGGAATTTAGTGCCCTAGTTCATTCCTTCATTCCATGGAAACGAATCCAACCTCAACCATAATTTTTTTTCAAAAAATTGGAAGATATCCCTCACCTAGATCTTCCATCTCTGGAAGCAAGAAAGAAATCTCTCATCCTCTCTGAGCAAGCTTCGGTTGGAAAATTTACAAGTCTTAGGCCTAGCCTAAGATATGTTGAAGCACGGGTGGTAGAGCATTGGTACTCCAAGATAAAAGGACATATAACCATGTTTTCCTTTGATTTTGGTTATTATGTTTTTCTTTTTCTAAACAAAGAAGAGATAGATGTGATTTTCGGATCTGGGCCATACTGCATGGGTTCCAAGGGAATGTATCTCTCCCCATGGAGCCTCGACTTTAACCCTAAATAGTAAATTACAATAGCCCAAGTGTGGCTAAGATTATCTCATCTTCCACTGATTTTCTAGGATGATGGTTCCCTAAAATAAATTGGAAACAAACTTGGACATTATTTAGACAGAGAACAACCCAAAGGGAATCTATATTCTAATGCAAGAATATGCAAGGAGGTGGATTTGAAGAAGGGGCTCCCATAAGATTTGCAAATCAACCTAAATGGGTAGACCGATCATCAAGTGTTGTATTACAAGCAAATCCCTTTCAAGTGCATGGTTTGTCATGCTCACGGACATTTTGTTAAAAATTGTTCAAAACACCAAGAAGAGTAGCCTTCTTCAAAGCTACAATGAAGGAAGGAACCTGAATTCAAGATGGTTCCAAGTAGGTGAAGGAATTTTTAGTGAAATAGGCCATCTCACCCAAAGCCATCTCAAGAGATTCCACCTTTGTTAAGAAACAACAAGTATGAATTTCTTGGGAACCTCGAGGAAATAGTAAATCCAGAAAATATAGAAAAAGAGGTTGAAGAGGAACATGAAGGACCAAGTCAGCCTAGAAATTATCCATACCCATCCCCTAAGGATCCAGGGGGCAATTCCCAAGAAGAAGAGAAGGAAGTAGAAGTAAGAGAAGAAGATGAAGAAGATGCAAAGGAATCAGAGGAAAAATAAGAGAAAGTGGAAGAATCGGAGAGGGAATCATGTAACAAAAAGGAATATGAATTGGAACCAAAAGTGCAATCTCACTTGGAGTCAATTAAATCCTTCTCTTTTGCTAAAGCATTGGAAAAGGATGCCCCAAATCCCTCCCCTCCTATTGCAAGGGGAAGGAAAACAAATTGGGACGGAAATGCTTATGAAGAAAAAATGAATGTTTGATTGGGTTAGGCCATCAAGCAACTATTATCTTCCCTGTGATTAGAAGAGGGGTTGGAGAAAGCATGAGATAAAAATGTTATGTTTATTTGTTTACCTATGTATTCAGTTTGTTAGAATTGATGAATGTACTAAAGAAATTGACATAAGTAGATGTAGAAAAATCCATCTTATCACGTGATGGTCTTATGAAGGGAGGATGGAAATTCATAAAATACTTAAATGAGGAAAACTCTATAAATCAACACCATGTAATTTATGCTAATCTTAATTGAAACCTTTTTTTTATGTAATTTATGCTAATCTTAATTGAAACCTTTTTATATCTTAATTGAAAAATAAAATATTTAATAAATAAAATTATATATTCAAAATTCATTTTATAGATATCAAAATATTTGTGCAAAATTTAATAAATAAAAATTATATATTCGAAATTTATTTTATAGGTATCTCAAAATATTTGTGCAATGATATCTATTTTTTCATAGTTCTATTGCATCCAAATATATTAAAAGACACCATAATTAATTCATCCAATATGTTAAAAGACACCATAATTTACTCATTCAATATCTTAAAAGAAGTCATAATTAATTCATCCAATATGTTAAAAGACACCATAATTTACTCATTCAATATCTTAAAAGAAGTCATAATTAACTTCTGCTAATATGATGGATATTAATTAAATATTCAAATTAATTACACATAAATATTTTATCATTAAAGTTTCATTAACAAATTTGAACTTTGAATATAATATTTTACTCGCAGTCACAGGTAAATCTAGAAATTTGAATTTGAAACTTCATCAAACATAACACTTCATATCACTAAACTTACCAATTAAACTTCTCCATAAAACATAACACTTCATATTACGAAACTTACCAATTAAACTTCCCCAGATAACTAACTTTAAATATAATATTAAAATTAACTTTAAATATAATTTTACCTTAAACTTCGAATCCGACTCAAATTTAAATTTAATATATTCTTCCCTTCCAAATGGTATATGATAACGGTGATAATTTTTTTAGTACAAATGGTGACAAATTTGCACGGAGTCCAATTTGAACTTTGAATATAATATTAAAATTAATTTTGAATATAATTTTGGCTTCGAATTCGAAATTCGAAATTCGAAATCTGTTGTAATTATGATAAATTAAAATTAATAATAATTTAACAATTATATTAATAGTTAAGTGAAGAGTTAGTGTATATTTTGAAATGAAATTGAATTATAAATTTCGGTGAAGTACTTCTATTAATTTTATCTAATATTTTAAAAATATAAATTCAAAAGTTTATAATTTTTTTATTTAATCATTTTAATTCATTTGATCGATCACTTTTAATTACATAATGATCACTTTTAATTACATAATTGTACTAATTAAAAATATGATCATAATATACATAATTTAAAATATTAACTGTTGAATATAGCATATATAATTTAAAATCAAATGTGGATCAAAATATACATAATTTAAAATATTAACGATTGAACATAACATATATAATTTAAAATATGATAGTCAAATGTTGATCATAATATAATATACATAATTTAAAATATTAACGGTTGATCATAATATATATAATTTAAAATATTAAAAAATCATAGAAATTTGTGTCCGTACAAAAGGAAAATTTTCCACCGACATGGGTGGGGACACAACAAAAAATATGTTCCAAATAAGAGTTATCCACTCCCATATTTTAAATCAACGAAAAGCCAAAAACTTTTGCGTTGTAAAAATTTAATCAAGTTTGTATTACATGCCGCCAGGGATGGAATCTGACCAGTCGGGGAAATTTGCCCAGTAATTTTTTTTGAAAAACCGTCGATATATACGACAAAACGTGTATCGAAGTTGTGAAAGTTACATTGCATTTGAAATTCCAACCCTGCTATAAAGTAGTAGTTTAACTGTTTTATGTTTTGGGTTATAATTTTTTGTTTGGTTTTCTTTCAATTTTGTGAGAAATTGTTAGATCTGCAAAGACTAGAAGTTGTTTATAGATTTTTCAGCACTCTAATTTTTTTTTAATATTTAAAAATATAATTTAAACAACAAAAAATTGTAATTTCATATGGATTTATATCATGGAATTCTAATAAAAAAAACTTAAAACAAT
This sequence comes from Picea engelmannii, assembly GCA_009831015.1. NCBI lineage: Eukaryota > Viridiplantae > Streptophyta > Pinopsida > Pinales > Pinaceae > Picea > Picea engelmannii. The sequence continues at coordinate 222,699 of ML790840.1, forward strand.
CAGAAAAAACAATAAACCAAATTTAACTTCCAAAAACTTTCACATTGTAAACATTTAATCCAGTTGGTTAGTATTACATACATCAAATTTGACTTAAAAGCCTTGATATGTAACAACCTTGCCTACTTAATAATTTTTCCTTTCTTTTCACTAGGAGAGTGGTTACTTAATAATTTTTATTTTCTTTTCTAAGTAATCTAAAATCAAAACAATGGTATAATAAATAACAAAATCATAACATAGGTGTATCCCTATGCTTTGTTAAGGATCATTTTATAGTTTAAATAAGTGAGTTAAACTAGAGATTTTAATAAAGAGGAAATTGTATCCAAGAATCAATTTACTACTCAATCAATGTAACAACTAAATCAAGTTATGCTCTTTGAGTGGGGCTTAATCTCAATGGGAATAAAGATCACATTCTCTAAATGATCAACACATACTAAGACTCGTTTTACCTAGCAATCACAACTATGGGTAAAATAATCAACTAAAACTTTAATCTATGTGGTGGAGAGGCTTTTAGACTTACAACACTCCCATACCTCACATGGCTATGTTGTGCAAGAACACCCACTCTATCTCCTCATATTGTAGTTCCTCTGGCTATGGATCCCTTTTACAAGGACTATATGATTCCACTCAAGCCTTTGATACCTCCAATTGTGGGCAAAAGCTACTTCAACTCTTGACACCTCTAGTTGTAGAGTCACAAAGGTTCAAAAAAATTGCTAGGCACAACAATGGGCATCAACAACCCGCTTTGGTCAAATACACCCATAACCTCATCTGCCCACTCAAATAAATGTTGATACACATCATAACCATCACAAATCAATTCAAATACACCCATAACCTCATCTGCCCACTCAAATAAATGTTAATACACATCATAACCATCACAAATCAATTATTTATCTTTCTTAAAGATAACAAATAGTATAATTCCCAACTCCCTAAAAAAAGAAAAGTTTATTTTAATCTTTCCAATAATAACAATTCATACTCAATAAAGTATTTTGGCCTTCCTATTCCCCTTTTCTATATACACTTTGGGAAAAAATAGGCTTAGGAGCAAAAGTGGCATAAGATGAGTACTTATGAAATAACTAATCTCTCTTAGGATTTTTAATCCAAACCCAACTTAAAAAGTATTTCTCAAGCGTTATTGGTCATTATTCTCCTTCTTAAGCTCACATAGGTAGTAAGTATGTGTTGGCTATCCTTATTGAGAAAAATTCCCCTTTCCATGGGTACAATTTCCACCACAATTAACATTTTATGTGACTCAAGTCAATGTGAGTCTTGGAAAACATCAACATGCACAAGATTATCACTTTTGAGAACATCATTTCAAATAGACTTTACCAAATCAAATAGTTACACTGAGGGGGATAAAATTAGTAATAATAATAATAATTATTATTATTATTATATCAATTCGGAAATAATGAGTCCATATCACCATCTCCCTCCTAAACATTACAAACATAAAGTGGTGAAAAGTGGTGAAAAGATCAATCGTCAAAATGGTAATTTAATTCGACAAGATACATAGCACTAGGGTTGTTATAGAAAGATAATGGGCAAGATGCACAATGCTAAGTGTGTTAGATAAAGATATTGGTGAGATATATTATATTATATCTTTCAATTATCATTTGAACAACAATTCGGAAATAATCAGTCCATATCACCATCTCCTTCCTAAACATTACAAACATAAAGTGGTGAAAAGATCAATCATCAAAAGGGTAATTTAATATAGCACTAGGGTTGTTATAGAAAGATAATGGGCAAGATGCACAATGCTAAGTGTGTTACATAAAGATATTGGTGAGATATAGTATATTATATCTTTCAATTATCATCCGAACAACAATTCGGAAATAATGAGTCCATATCACCATCTCCCTCCTAAACATTACAAACATAAAGTGGTGAAAAGATCAATCATCAAAATGGTACTTTAATTCGATAAGATGCATAGCACTAGGGTTGTTATAGAAAGATAATGGGCAAGATGCACAATGCTAAGTGTGTTACATAAAGATATTGGTGAGATATATTATTTTGGGCATTGAAGTAAAAATAAAGTACAAAAACATCTAATGTGGTTGAGCCAATGAAAGTACAAATATTTGTATAAATATTTTCATACACCAATCTTAATTAGAGTGAAGCTTTTAACATAGATGTTTCCAAAACCAAAATATGAGATAGAATATTTCATAAATTTATGTGTGAATACAAAGTGGTACTTTTTTTTTTTGCAACAAGTTTTTATTTTGCACGAGCTCCCATTTCAATCTTGAGATTAGATCAAAAACATATTTTTCCTAACACCTTGGATTTGAGGTGAACAAGATTTGATGTTAAATGAAAAGAAGTTCTTACACTAATTCATGAGAAAAGAATGTGTAGAAACTTAAAACATAAATGAATTAAACAACAAACAATTAACAACATAGTTTTTTTAGGAAAACCCTTCCCCGAAAAAAACCCCACACTCAAAAGCACACTCAGTGTATTATACAACTAAATGATTACAAGGTTACAATACATTATAGACTCCCGGTGCTCTCAATAAGAGTTTTTAGGATAGGCAACTCCTAAGGCCTATACCATGAGATATCTTACAATGGAGTATCACAAACCATTAAAGAGGTTGCACATAATCCACTAGTGTATTATATAACAGCTAAATGTTTACAAGGTTATAATACATTATAGATTATTCGTGCTCTCAATAAAAAAATTTAGGATAGGACAACTCCTAAGGCCTATACCATGATCTATATCTTAGAATGGAGTATCCCAGACTATTAAACAAGTTGCACATAATCCATAATTCACTAATGATAAATCATCGATAACCAAATCAAAATTATCTTAACTTCTCTATAACCAAGTAAAAAAAAAACCAACAATACTATGTTACCCTCACTATGACTTCATTACCAAATTTTCAGTAAAAAAATACCAAAAAAAATCCCTTAAACCTCAAAACCAATAATCCTACACCAAATTTCCATTTTCCATTTCATCCTTATGAGATCGAAAATTTTCCCTATACCATTTCAGAAACTTTGGTGCCACTCCCTCAATTCTTCACCCTGAAACCAAACAAACCAAACAAATACACGCTGAAACCAAACAATATCAAGTGTATCTGTTGCGTTAAAATGCTTCATATATCATAGATCTTTGCCTGGTAAGTATTCCTAAACCTGTGTATTACACCGTTAGAGATGGTTTTGGTCACACTCACAATTCTATAGACAGACATTTTAAACTAGAAAAGAACCAGCTATTTAATGTAAAAACCCTAATCAATTAATCACACTGAAATTTTAAACTGGATAAAAACAAGCTCTTGTGTCAAGGAAAAAAAATCTAATAAATTAATCATACAACTATATCCACATAAATGAAGTCAAATTTGTAATTTTTTCACAATTTCTAAACGATGTCTTAACTTATCTCTACATAAATGATTTCAAATTTGTAATTTTTTTCTTAATGTTTAAAAGATATCTTTAATTTATCTTTTTTACATAGAATCGTATCTAGAGATTTTTTTTACCTAGAATCGTATCTAGAGATTTGATGTCAAATTTGTAAAAAAAAAATTAATGTTTAAAAGATATCTTTAATTTATCTTTTTCACCTGGAATCGTATCTAGAAAGTGTGTGTATGTCTCAGCAATTATACTATCCTATGGATATGGAACTATCTTTACTTTATCTTAAACTATCCTATGGAACTATCTTTACTTTATCTTATTTATCTTTAAGATGTTATTTTCTTTCAATAAAGTGCCGGAATCCCCACATGAAATATGTTTTCTAAATGTTTTAGGTTTCTTTCATTAAAGTGCTGGAATCTCCACATGAAAGATGTTTTCTAAATGTTTTAGGTTTCTTTCATTAAAGTGCTGATATTTTAGATTTTAATATTTAAGTTTTGATATTTTCACTGAATTTAAAATAAATTCAATACAAAATTAATCACTCAAATCTGTCTTTTTAACAAAATTAACCTAAAAATCTCTGAAAAAATAACGAAAACATTTGCGAATATTCTACTAAAACTTTACGGCATTCTCTGAAAACATATTCTACGAAAACTTTACGGCATTCTCTGAAAACTTTAAAGTATTCTAATCCACTGGACGGTTTACAAATATTCCATGAAAACTTTCGCATTATAAAATATAATAGTTTATATACATAAATTTAAAATATTATCTAAAATATAGAAAACGTTCACTGCACGAAAAGAAAGGCCCCCACCGACGACATATGGGACACTACGAAGAAATTTGCACCAAATCAGAGTCATTGGCAACTTGCATGATAATTGAGGCCCTGAATATTTCAAATCAACCCTTCCCCCCAAAAAAAAACTTGCATTAAAAAAATAAATTTAATCCATAAAGTATTGCAATGGTAAATTTGACAGAAGCGGAATTTGAGGGCTACTACAACGTCCAGTCACAGACGTTTTGTCGCGTCAACGCTTTGATCACAGCGGTTCATTTCGTCCCTGGGGAACCCTCACCAAATTGTTAACTGCGAAGACCAAAACTTGCAGACTCCTGTCTTGAGCATAGGGTGGATTTGAGGCCTTTGATTTTTCCTGTACAATTCCTCCATGTTTAAGTTATACTCCAGCAGGTGCAGGGGCTATACTTTTTGCCTCAACGAGAATCGATCTCAGGACCATCGTAGCTGATTGAACCCAAACCCGTCCTCAACAAGAATCGATCTCAGGACCATTGAACCCAAACCCGTCCTCAACAAGAATCGATCTCAGGACCATTGTAGCTGATTAAACCCAAACCCGTCAACAATATGGGCATAACTAATGCAGGGCAGCCACGCAGCTGTTGAAGTAGATGTACGCAGAGAAATACGTTTCAGGCCGTTTCGAACCAACGGGCCACAAACAGATCTACTAAACTAGTATCACCATTTAAGGCTATAGTAATATTAGAGGGAGGACGCTATTACGCTTGTACTCTTTCGAATTGGCAAAGCTTTTCGAAATTGGCAAAGCTTCCGGTGCCGATAATGCTCGATTAAGTCCCTTTTTCTCGATCAGTTTCTCCGATGGCTTCCACACAATTAGAGATTTAAAACCCGAAGCAGCCTTCAGGCTCTCCTTAACGTTCACCAGGCAATCTCGCAGCCGCTCGGTCACATGGGCGAACTCCCAGGCGGCCAGCGAAGCAGGATGGGGCGACTCCATCATCAGAACCTTGAACGCCTGTTCTTGGGCTCCTAGTCTCTCAACGGCGCTCAGAAACTCCGCCGCCTCTTCTGGTAGCAGGACCGAGATTCTCTCGCGAACATCCTCCAGCCGAACCAGCACTTCCTCCCGCAACTGCCAGGTGTCCACCAGCACCATCCTCAACGCCTCCAGCACCACGGGGCTCGACTTCTGGCCGTCCCTGGGGGCTCCCTGCAGGCATTCGCACGTGGCCGCCAGCAGGTCCCCCAGAGCCGATAATTCCCTAAGCAGCTCCCTGTTAACCAGGCCCGAGGTGCTTCGATCTCCAGACCTCCCATCCAAGAATTCCCCCAGGGCACGACATGTGCACAGCCACTGGTCGATGTATCTCGCGTAGCACCTCACCCAGGACGACAGATGCCACGTGAGCGCGGTCGAGTTATCCTTGAAGCCGGCGAGATTGAGATAACTGCGTCCCCTGGTGAAGGTGTCGACGCTGAGCTGGTCCTGTAAGATGAAATCGCCCTCCCGGAGGAGCCTGTGGATGAGTACGAGGGACTTGAGCGCCACCGCCCAGTTGCGGGTTTTCCTCAGCCGCCTCTTCATCTCCGCCACGCAGCGCGACACCCGGACTCGAGAGGTCGAGCACGCCGAGATGATGGCTTGAACGTGTTTCTCCCGCGCTGGGGACTCCCGATGGCTGGTGGCTCTCACTATGGTCAGATGGATCGGCGACGGGGACCTGACAATGGCCCTGCACTCTGCTGCTTTGTCCTTCAAGAGGCCAATTATCCTCCTGAGCTTCATTATTCTCAACGATCTATCTAATTTGCCCGGCCAAATTTGGGATTTCATTTCTTCTGTGTGGTACACCTCTATATATGATTCACAGACCGCCTCTGTCGCACGGAACAGGACATTGACTCGTCAACCCAACGCGTGGGGCATGCGGTGCGGGTTCGTATAAAGGTACAGCAGCGGCAAAACCGTGTCTATCTCCTAACGCGTTGGCTGTGCTTAGTAGGTTGGATGCGTGTGTTACAGTTTGTCGTGCCTTAACTGGATCACAATGCGTGTGTTAACTTAACTTGATTTGTCATCAAGTTGTTTTAATAAGTTTAAAAAGTTCTCTAATATGTCTGATTAAAACATTTTTTAACATTAATCTCTCCTTTGTTAAATAGAACTTTTTCTACCCATTTGTAATGAAGTAGGATATTTACCATTACATTAAGACTTTGGTTTTTATTTTTTAATTTATCTATAATCAAGTTATCAATTAAACAATATAATTTAATAGTTAGAATAAGGTGTCATCAAACAATATAATTTAATAGTTAGAATAAGATGTCATCACGCATATAGTTTAATAGTTGGGACATGGTGTCATCACGTATATTAATTTAATAGTTAGGACAAAATGTCATGACACAAATATTCTAAATTGAAACTTTCATAAATTATATTTTTGGGGGGATATATACGAGAGAGAAAGTGTTTGACCACTTTAAATCGCATAAAAATTTGGTTATAAATGGTTGGATCTGCAGATTTAAGTGACTAAGTTTGTATAATCCAAGTGTTTTAGAGTTTTTTAACAAGCTGAATTCATTTATACACTAAAAAATGCAATTTAAACAATAGAAAATAGTCATTTTGTCCAAATTTACATGATTCCTGCCAAAAAAACCAAAAAAGTAGAACGTTTAACCAACACCATTTAAATTTTGGTTTGTGTATATATACGAGAGAAAATGTATATATATGAGAAAGAGAATGGTTGACCACTCTAAATTTAGGTTTAAAGAAGGATTAAAAATTATTATGTTAAAATTATATATATATATATATGATTTATCATGTTTTCTAGAGGGATCAAGTTTATGAAGGAGAAAATATTTTCTTAAAATCTTAAATATATATGATTTTTAAGAAAATATTTTTTTTTTCAGAAATTTGATCCCTCTCAAAACATGATAAATCTACAATTTATGCTAACAATATTACAAATAGGTAGAAAAAGTAATATATATCCAAATAAAATAATAAAATTTTAACATAATAACCTTTAATTCTTTTTTAATTACATATCTCTCTCATAATCAACATCACACTATTAAAATGTTTTAATCATTAGAAATTTTTTATTTTCAATTACTTTATATATAATATGAAGATGACAAGTAGCATTTAAAAAATTTATTAATTACAAAAAATTATTTCAATATTGGATTTGGTCTCGTTAAAATAATTTATTTCAATGTTGGATTGAGTCTCACTAAACGTTTAATAAGACCAAATCCAACATTGAAATAATTTTTTTTTATTAATGATTTTTTTAAATATTATGTGTCAACTTCATATTGAACATCAAAAAAATTACACATCTCCCTCATATTAAATTGTCAAATTAAAAACACATATACATATAACTTTTTAACTTATTTATAATTCATTTATTAATCAAACAATATTATTTACCATTCATATTTAAAATATATATAACTTTTTAACTTATTTATAATCCATTTATCAATCAAACATTATTCCTTTAACATTTATTTATCAATCAAACAATATTCTTTTAAAATTCATGTTTGAAATTTAAAATATATATAACTTTTTAACTTATTTATAATTCATTTATCAATCAAACAATATTCCTTTATATTGCACTTTAATACTTGTGATAATGGAAAGAAATATTAGTTTACAATTCATTTATCAATCAAACAATATTCCTTTATATTGCACTTTAATACTTGCAATAATGGAAAGAAATATTCTTTCCAACCTAATTTAGATTCAAACCCTCCTCTGTATTGAAAAGGGAAAGTGTTCAACTTGTATATATGCGAGAAGGAAGTGTTTGACCACTTAAATGTTTAAGCCATAATTCAATATTCAACATATCAATAATTCAATATTCAACACATCAAAATAATTAAGTAATTATCTTAAAGTTTATAAAAATTAAAAATTGTTTTTAATTGTATCCAAATTTTTATATTAAAAAAACCAACTATGATTATCTTAAAGTTTATAAAAATTGAAATTAAAATAATTAAGTAATTATTTTAAAGTTTATAAAAATTGAAATTAAAATAATTAAGTAATTATTTTAAAGTTTATAAAAATTGAAAAAATATTTTTAATTATATTCAAATTTTTATATTAAAAAATAATTATGATTATCTTAAAGTTTATAAAAATTGAAAAATTATTTTTAATTGTATTCCAAGTTTTACATTAAAAAAAAACAATTCATAATGTTTAATTATATTCAAACTTTTATATTAAAAAATTATAATTTTGATAATGATAATTTGTATATTAATTAAAATTTAAAATAATATTTATATAATTTTGATAATGACAATTTGTATATTAATTAAAATTTAAAATAATATTTATATAAATTTTAAGGGTTAAATTCAATTTTGATAATGATAATTTGTATATTAATTAAAATTTAAAATAATATTTATATGAATTTTAAGTGTTGTTAAAATTATTGAAAATATTTGAAGAAGGATTTATAGTCAAATTTAACATGAGTGAAAGTTTGTTTCATTTTAGGTGGGGTGGTTTTCCTTGAATAAGGATGATGAATCCGACCTGTATTATTAGATAGCAACCAATAATTTATTGACTAAGTTAGAAAATACTGGAGATTAGTTGCGTAGATTTAAATTTGATGTTTATTTAGGAATTTGATCTTATTTGTTGGAGGTTGGTTACAACCATCTAAACCAAATGACCTCCTATATAATGTACTTTTCATTGATTAATAAATGCACTATGGTTGGCTTTGCTTAGGCAACCTCCAGGCGTAGCTTGCCTCACCTGTGAGGCGTTGATCTCTTTCCCATTTTCTAAGTTGGTATCAGAGTTGAAGGAGAGATCGCGTCCCTGCTGAATGTATTAGAGGTGGATTCGAGCCCGATCTCCACGTGATCGTTGCTGAGGTGGAACCCATCCTTCATGTGCATGGTCTGCGTGAGGATCGTTGTCAGAGGATCGTGAGGAGGCAAATCACTTGGTGTTTGGAGCAAAGGAGATCGTTGCTACAAAACTCTGTGCCATCCTTCAGGGTGTTCACGCGCGAGAGAAGAGAAACATGTTCAGGAGGAGAGATCGTTGCAGGAGGAGACGTGTTGAAGGAGAGATCACTCGTTGTTGAAGGAGAATCCCGCTCGGATTGCTGCGTGGAGCATCTGTGCGTGGCGTGGAGCACCTGCGTGGAGAGGGCTTGGAGCATCTGCGTGAGAGTAACCTCTCATCATCATCTGCGTGAGAGTAACTTGTTCGTATGTGGCTCTTGTAACACCCTGTTTCCCCCAGATTGTAAATATAACTGAACTGGCCAAGGACTAAGGCAAAACTCATAAGTATGAATATGTGATGTAAATGGACCTGCAGGAAGAGGTCAATGAATGTAAATGACAGTTTGAATTTATTGCAGAACTGTTGAGAGGGGATGTGCGGAATAGAGACCACGATGGTGGTGGAAGGCACCTGAAAAAGGGGTGTTAACTTCCACCAAGGATTAAAGACCGTATTTGGACTCCACTGGACCGGAGAACCAAAAGCGGCTTGCTAGCCCTGTAATAAATGCCTTGCAGGCTGGTAGGTTGATGGCTTGATGAGGGATGGGAAGGTGACCCACCTGTCCGTAGAGCCATCATGACTGACCAGTGCACGGGTAATCGTGCCACACGCAACCTCGTGAGAGGATAAGGCGTATGGCTGAAACGATTGAACAGGAGGAGACGCGAGGGGAACTCTGGCAATTTTTACGCAGAGTGAGTGATCGCAGAGAGGAAGGATTGCAACCTTCGCTCCTGGGCACTGACAGACCGAGAGACGCAGGCCTCAGGACATCGTGGTCTCAGCTCGGGGGTGGCTAGTGGTAAATCCAGTAGGATTCGCTACGCCTACGGTTGGGTGGAAACGAGCACCCCTCTCAGCAGTCGCTTCCATTGCTGAAGTTATTTCTGATAAGTGTTTTTATATTGCATTCTGAAATTTGTATGTTGTCACATATATTCATGGACTGTGGAATTGTAAA
>ML790841.1:0-15365 GCA_009831015.1 Picea engelmannii
TCCTTGAGCAACTCTAGCCCAACTATTTAGCTGGATTATCCCAGCTCACTGGAGTATTGCACTTTCTTCCATAAAGTGCTTCAAATGGTCTCATCTTCAACAATGCATGATACCCGTTGTTGTAGGCGAATTCTACAAAGTGCAGGTAGTCTTCCCATCTTGATGGTTTGTCCATCACATACATTCTCAGTATGTCTTCTATTACTCTATTCACCCTCTCTATCTGTCCATCAGACTCAGGATGATAAGTTGTACTAAAGTTCAGATTCGTTCTGAATCCTTTGAACAATCCTTTCCAATAATTCGAGGTGAATTTCGGGTCTCTGTCGGAAACAATCGTTTTAGGAATTTCGTGCAATCGTGCCACTTCCTTTATGAAAATATCAGCAACATTTGTTTCCTTGTGAGTAGTTTTCAGTGGAATAAAATGGGTATCTTTTGTAAGCTTGTCCACCACCACCATGATCGAATCATGCAACTTGGTTGTTCTGGGCAATCTCGTAATAAAATCCATCGTTACTACTTCCCACTTCCACTTAGGAATGGGTAAAGCTTGCAGCAACCCTACTGGGTGCCTATGCTTAGCTTTAACTTTCTGGCACTCCATACATATGGCTATGTATTCAGCGATCTCTCTCTTCATACCTAGCCAAAAGTAATGGCTCTTGACCGCTGCTACTATTTTCTGATATACAGGGTGCCCTGCATAAGGCACATTATGCATCTCTTGCAAAATCATATGTTTCAAGCACTGGACATTGGGTACAAATTTTTTTTTCTTGTAAAGCAGTATTCCATCTATTTCCAATTTATAAATTTCCATCTTCTGTGGCATCTTACCCTGCTGTAGCTTGGCTACCAATTCTCTGTACTGTAGATCTACATTTGCAGCCTCCAGAATTATGCTTTTAATATCAGTCTGATACATGCTAATGGTTGTAGCATGTAATTCATGCACCCTCTTGCTGAGTGCATCAACCACTTTATTCTCCTTTCCTTTGATATGCTTCATCTCAAAGTCGTACTCACACAAAAATTCAAGCCACCTACTTTGTCTAGCGTTTAATGTTGGTTGATCAAACAAATATTTCAGACCATTATGGTCTGTTTTGAGTTCAAACCTCCTTCCCATGAGGTAATGCCTCCATTTCTTTAGAGCATGAACTATGGTTGCCAACTCCAAGTCATGGGTTGCATAGTTATTCTCGTGCTCTTTTAATTTCCTGGACTCATAACAGATTACAAATCTGTTCTGACTGAGGACCCCTCCCAGTCATTCTTTGCATGCATTAGTGCATACTATGAAATCTACATTTGGATCTACAATCCTTAGGATTGGAGCACCGGTTAATAGTTGCTTCAATCGCTGGAAACTTTCCTCACATCACTTTGTCCACTGAAACTATTTCCCCTTTCTTTGTAAGGAAGTGATAGGGTGACCTATCTTGGAAAACCATGCGATGAACCTTCTGTAATAACCATCCAATCCCATGAAGTATCTAACTTCCGTTACGTTCCTTGGCGCTGACCATTCTCTAATGGCTTCAATCTTCTCAGGGTCTACCGCTATCCCATCATTCAAGATAATATGTCCCAAGTATTGGATTTGTTCCTAATAAAACAAGCACTTTCTTAGGTTGGCATATAGTTGGTGCTCTCTTAGCACCTGCAACACCATCCTCAGATGTTGTTTGTGTTCGTGTTCTTCTTTGGTCCTGGAATACACCAGAATGTCATCCAGGAAGACAATGACAAACTTGTCTAGATAGTCCTTGAATACTCCATTCATCAAGCTCATAAAAACAGTGGGTGCATTTGACAGTCCAAACGGCACCACTGTGAACTCGTAATGACCATACCTTGTTCTAAAGGCGGTCTTGTTGATGGCTTCATCTTTTATTCTTACTTGGTGATATCCCGATATTAGATCTATTTTCGAAAAGATCTTTGCATCCTTCAACTAATCAAAGAGATCATCAATCCTCGACAGAAGATACGTGTTCTTCACCGTTACTTTGTTCAATTGCCTGAAATCGATGCACAATCTCAGCGTTCCGTCCTTCTTCTTTACGAACAGGATTGGGGTACGCCAAGGCGACACGCTTGGGCATATATACCCCTTCTTCAGAAGTTCTTCAAGCTGCAGCTGCAACTCTTTCATTTCTGGTGCACTCATCTTGTATGGAGCCTTTGACCCTGGAGCTACTCCAGGCATCAAGTTTACAGAGAAATCGATATCCCTTTTCGAAGGTAGTCCAGGTACTTCCTGGAATACATATTTGAACTCTTTAAGTACCTCTTGATCCTCAATACTTGACACCTTATCCTTAGGCATTTCCCCCTCATGGGCTGCAAATAATTGACAACCTTTTCTGTAGCACTTCTTCAGCTGCATTGCTGAGATTTCTCTAACAATAACACCTCTAGGAATTCCTTGGATGGCTCTTTGATTCCCTTCTTCATCTAAGAAAGTGAATGCCTTGTTCTGACAGTCCAAGATGGCATGGTGTTGGTCCAACCAATCCATCCCAATTAGATAGTCATAAGAGCCTAACGACAGAATGTTCAAATAGGCCTTCGTGCTCAATCCATTAATGTCTACAGGACAAGACTTAACTAACTCCATGACTTTCCTCTTGGTTCCTATAGCTATCTGCACTAACCAAGACTTTTCATCTTTGCTTCTGATCAAATACAAACTTTCTACCACTCTAGGGTCTATATAACTATGGATAGCCCCTGAATCAACTAAAATAGTAAATGGTTGGTTTTTTATCATACCTTCTACTTCAATCATGTGCAACTGATACTCAGCTTGCTTGTTGTCCAGGGCTGCGTAGATCCTTGGAATTATACTGCCCATGTCCTCCATTGTTTCAACTTGCTGAACATTGTGGAGAACTCTTACTTTATCATTTCTGTGGGGGAAATCTCTATACCTATGCTTTTATTTACAACCCCAACATTCCATAGGTGGTGGCCTCGACATTTTCCCACTCACTTCAACCTTCTTGGGCTCTCTAAGAGACAGCTGTCCTTGAGGACTGTTTCTGAAAAAGGGTGAATTATTTCCCTTCTGCCTCTGTTCTTTCTTGAACTTTTTCTGGTCATCCCAAGCCTTCTGAAAGGTAGGCTTTTCTCTTTGTTGTTCAAATAAGCACTTCGCTCTTCTTATCGTTTCTTCCATAGTMTTTGGGTCATCATACTAAATCTYATCCCCAATAGGAGGCGGTAATCCACTTAGGTACCTCTGAATCTTGACAGACTCATCTTTGATGAACGGAACATACTTCAGTAATTCCAAAAAMTTTTGTTCATACTCATCAATGGTSTTGTTTTCTAGCTTGAGTTCAAAGAACTCTTTCATCTTTCTGTCATAATATMTTTTAGTTAAGTATTTCCTCTYGAAATACCTCCTGAATTCTTTCCATGTGATGTCCTTTTCCCTGATGTGTTKCACCTTGACAAGTTGATCCCACCACATGGATGCCTTTCCCTTYAGTTGATACATGGAAATCCTTCYGTCTACATGAGAGGAATAATTCTATAGTTGAAAGTATTTCCTCATACCTAGCAACCAAGTTTCGGCATCTTCCTCCTTCTTATGTTCTCCATCGAACATTGGTGGCTTGATCTTGTTCATTTCCCCTTTCAATTCATCCATCCCAGATATCCTGTGCTTTCTGGTAGGAGATGGGCTTGAACTACTGAGTGCTTACCTACTGGAATGCTTTAGGGAGCGACGACGATGTCTGTTGACACTCCTTGATTTTCTTTTCCTCTCAGGGGTCCTGCGACTCTCTGTCTTGCTTGAGTCACTCTCCTTTTCCAATTTCTTTTCTATTCTTTCCAGACTCTTCAACATCCTTAAGTTGAATTCACCCTTCTTATCCCTGACTTTCATGAGAGTTCGGCTATCAGCTTGGCGAGCCTGGGCATCTTTCTGCAATATTTCAATGATTTTCATCATATGTCCTTCATTGTCCATCTCTTTTCCTTGCCCATTAGAGTTTAATCCTTCGACTCTCAAGTTGACATTCCTTCCTTCTCTTTCGTTCTCTGAATTGGAGGCAATCTGCACCTCTTCCATTCTCTGCTCTCAATGACAACCCTATTCGGTTCTGGCACTTACTAAGCTTCTGCAAACACACATGTAGATGATAGGGATTTGTCAGGTCGTCATTCTTAGAAAATTCCACACATTCAAAACCATTATGATCTAAGAAAACACTTCGACTTCACAAATTTTCCGAGTTCTTCTCAGCTCTATAATTTTCGGGTGATAGCTCCCTCTTTATCCCTACCCTCGTAACCAAAGGTCGTGACCAAATGCTAGACTACTAGGTGCTACTTAGGCTTTCGACCTTCGAAGATTTTAAGGTACAAACATCTATCTCCCAGAGTTTTGATTTATCGAATTCGCGTAGATCGAGTGGATCGACAGTCCACGTTTACCCAACATCCAATGGTTAAAAATCCACTACAGTTCTTCTGTCTTCAAAGATTTCAGGACTTCGAAACTTCGGGTTTCAGGTTTTCGGTAACCAGGAGTTCACGATGCAGTGACTCCAAATCTCTTGTCACTTCAATCCCTGAATTCTGATACGCAAGTTATTGTATGAGATCCAACGATCCTCGATGATTTGGATCTAACGGTCCAGATATTTTCAGAGTTTCGTGAACCGAGATTTCACGATGCAGCGACTCTAAATCTCTTGTCGCTTCAATCCCCGAGTTCCGATATGGAAATTCATGTATGAGATCAACGGCTATGAGCCTCCCCTGATTCGACAGTCCATATCTCTCCACGATCTAACAACTCTGATCTCATCGGCATTTCGCGTATCGATATTTTGTGTGTCATGAGGTCGAAGGATTTTCCACCTTCGTCCTCCCTATTCCCGAAATGTCGATTTCTTCCTGGACAATTAATGGTCCAGATCCCTCTTAGATTGACGGTTGTGATCCAATCGTGAATTTGCGTTTCATGAATTATCACGAACTCACCCTTAGACCATTTCAAGCCACGAGTCAGTGAAAGGCTAGTCGCTCTCCACGCATCCTTTCCGATGGACGGTCCTGACGAATTTGGGATGCCACATATCGCGATTTCCACACTCTTGTTCAACTCCAAAGGGTTTTAAACCTTATGTACGTTCTCCAGATTTGACGGTTGTGAGGGTTCTCCTTTCCCCCCAAACAGATTCTATGGATCCAACACTTCTGGTGTAGAGTTCTCTCTCTCCCTGTGGCCATATACCACACCGGATGTATTTTTATAATACCGCTACACCTCTTGAGATTTGTAACACGGTCAAGTAGTCCGTTGACACTCAGAAACATTCTGAGGTCTGAAATCAGTCCTCCAGACACAATTTCTTCTCAAAACCTTGGTCCAAAGACCAGTTATCCGGCCCATCCAGGCTCAACGTTGAAACCAGGCTCTAATACCATATTGTAACGTCCCCGACCATCAATGCCATGGTCGGGCCAACATTACTATGTGGAAAAACACTACTATAATATATTATGCATTCTTATGAAATACAATTGCTTAATAATAGTTAAACACAACATAAGCACATTAATACCATTAGCATACATAATCCATGGCATTAACAATAATTCACAAATACATCGAAATTACATGTAAACATTGCTAGAATCACAGACATGCATATTTAATTGATATTATACGCATGTATACACTTATCTTTTAGACTAGACGTAATTCACCAACTGCGTGTAGACCTCCCATGAACCTCCCAGCCTTAGACCGCTCTACTCATCACTCTCAACAGTAGGTCACCCCCGAACTAGGACTAAGCTCCATCGGGTAGGGATTCCTAGCCTAGGAAGGGAATACAGGAAGACACACAGTCATAGAAGAAGGATTCTCTCCCAGGAGCCACTTATGCCAACTGCCCACAGACTCTCATTCCCCACATGTCTGTCCCACCCCAGGAGTATACACCTTCACGGTCACCAAAACAGTCCATCGGCTGCTAACCTCCCTTGCCTTGGGCTTCAGTAATAAACCGGACCGGAAGTCTCTGAGCTCTATGGCAACTACAGGACTCCTTCCAGGAGTTCTCACTTCCTCCGCGCACTCTCTCACTTGGAGAGAGTCTCTCATAGACTGGGTAACCTGCCTCTTCAACAACAATCACCTCCCTCACACTGGCCAGTAAGCCACATGCAGTCCAGCACTGCGTGGCAACAACAGTTAATTGGGAAAATGGGTATGGACACCCGAAACGAAAATGATCAGCGCTAAATCATAACATGGCTCTGCGATTACAGGATGCATTGAGATTTCCAGCAAGCAACACAAGATGCACGGTTCAACAATTAAGAGACATTCGGTTCTCCCAACCATCAATAAGGAACAGACTCACCTCTCTGGTTTTAGAAATGTGTAAGGTGTACAGAGGTTCAATCACAGAGGCCAAACACGTACAGATGGAGGATGGAGGAATTGGCAGGTCGAACCCTGGATTCAGGTGATGGTTGGAGGAATTCCCACCCCCCCTCCTACGTAGCAGTCGACAGAAATGGAAAGAGATCCCAACATGGCTCATTTCCTGGGTTAAATCGCATGTGTCTGGGTCGAAACATGTCACCCATGAAGCTGCATGCGTCCCTCCCCAGGTACTTAGGACAAAACATAGATTTTCCATGGCTTTTGGGTTAATATTAAAATATTATGCCTAAGGACTTAAGCCCCTAGGCTCCACACTTAGCCTCTATTTCCAACCTTCCAGCCCCCAATCCCTTAGCCAGGTTTTGTGGAAGCTTAGTCCCCCATCACTCATTCATCGTGGTTGGTCCACAGGCATAGATGTTTTGTATTAATACTGTGCATAATTACATGTACAAAAATCAGGCTCCTGGCCTTCCACACTTAGGCTCCCTGGCATAATAACACATAATCCCACTAGCTTATATAATTTGGCTCACCAGCCTTATAAACTTGAATGACAGTTCATAAACAAGCTTTATACTTCATAGACATGATTTACAACAAGGCTAGGCCTTGGGAACATTACAAACATAATGTCGCAATGTGACAAACATTGTCTAACATGGCAATGCAACAAACATTTCCCAACGTCAATAGTACAAAATAATAATATATTATTTTAATCTATACCATTTCTCTTTACCCAACCATAAATTTTTTCATTACTCGATATAACCCTTACAAAAAGACATAAATTTATATAAACCTTAAGGAAAAACAAAATTTTATACAACCCTTAATGTAATGTTACAATGTCAATAAACCTAAAATTTCCTTCCATGCACATCAACTATGTAATAAGCCATAACAAAATGATGTTATATATGCATATATCCTCACATCACATTTCAAAACGCCGCAATGTGACAAATATAACAATTTCTCATCAAGTAACAATGTCACAAACATTTCAAGACATCGCAATGTGAATAATTAATTAATTACTTATAATTAATTAATTATATATTGATAATTTAATTAATTAGTAATTTTATTATTGGGATAATTTTATTAATTGTTGCATATTCCTTGCTATTGAGCATATCACTATAAAGAACTCACAAGATAACTAGATTGTTATTGAGGTGAATATTATCTTAAGCTATCATGTTATTTGTATCTGAGGAAATTTTAGGTATTTGAAAAAGGTTCTTCCTTAGTTAAGAGGCTATTAATGCTCTATAGAAAACATTTGTAATATTTCCATAGAAAACAAGTGTTGTGTGGCAACTTAGTCCCTGCCAAGTAGATTTGGGAATGGAGATGATAGTTGGCAGCTTATAATTATTCATGATGATGATTTTTGGAAAATGGGGAGAGTCGAGGAATATTGTTAAATAAACAGAAATTAACCGTATGGTAAGTAAAGGGTAATTAGAATAGATGTTTAAAAAATATTAAAAAGTTATGTTCAATTGTTTTTTAGAAATGAAATGATAAGAAAATTGAAAATGTTAAAAGGTATATTGAAATTACATTGAATAGTAATTTAAGATATAACTTATATCTTACTGTACAGTTATTGAAAAAGAATCTACCCATGAATAAATGGCAGGAAGAAAGTAATTAGTATGAAATGGAATATTCTCATAAAGTAATATGAAACGTAACATATGAAGAAGATATTTGATAATATAATATGATGTTAATCATGGTTTAATGTGTTTTAATGGGAGATGTTCTCGGGGTATCCGCTTATTAATCAATAATCAAAGCATAATTAATTTGCATTTCCAATTCTTTCGAACTTGTGTTGTCAGTTGTCGCTAAGCAAAGCATAATCAATGTGCATTGGGAAGGGTGCAAAGGTGGAAGGGATGGAAGGGAGTGATAAATTCTTTGAAACTTTTTGTGAACCCGGGTAGAGTGAAGCTTACGAGTTCAAGTGCAGGGTGGAATTGTAGAGCATGAAAGTTTTGGGTGCAAGATGTATATCACGAAACACAGGGAATGAGAGTTCGATAAAATTGGGTGAGTATGGAAAGGAAGGGCATTTGGCCAGGCTCCCATATAGCATATGACAAACAAACAAATGTACAGTGAACAGTGAACCAAACAGAAGAGACAATGCAAATGAAATAACACTAGTGCCATTTTTTTTCAAACATGTGTGTTGAGTTGTCACTAGTAAAAGCATAATCAATGTGCATTGGGAAGGGCACGAAGGTAGAGGGTATGGAAGGGAGTGATAAAGTCTTTGAAACATTTGTGAACGTAGATTGAAGTGTGTTAGCTAGAGAAATTGTATCACGGAATTGTAGATGACAAAATTTTTGGGTGCAAGATTTATAAGCGCCAACCCGGGGACCAGTGGCCATAAAGTTGGCTAAGTATGTAATTGTATATCACCAAAGTTTCGGGTGCAATATGTATATCACAAAACACGGGGAAGGAGAGTTCGGTTACACAAACCCAAGAACCGATGACCATAGAATTGGATAGGTATGAAAATCAATGGTGGTCAGTCGAACTCCCGTAAATCGCGGTTGAATGTGTTTTTTGCTTATTAATGCCAATAAGAGAACCTATGTGTTGTATTGTCGCTAGTAAAATCATAATGAATGTGCATTGGGAAGGAAGGGAATGTGGCGGGGATTTAAGAGAGAGATAAATGGTTTGAAACTTTTGCAAACCCGGGTATAGTGAAGATTGTGACCATAAAGTTGGCTAAGCATGGAATTGTAGATCACAGAAGTTTTGGGTGCAAGATGTATATCAAGGAATACAGGGAATGAGAGTTCGGTTGCGCCAACCTGAGAATCGGAGGCCATAGAATTGGATAAGTATGAAAAGAAACGACAGTCAATCGGACTCACGTAAATCATGGTTGAATGCGTTTTTTGCTTATTAATGCCAATAAGTGAACATGTGTGATGAGTTTTCGCTAGTAAAAGCATAATGAATGTGCATTGGGAAGCATGGTAATGTGGTGGGGATTGAAGAGAGCGATAAATGATTTAAAACTTTTATGAACCCGGGTATAGTGAAGCTTGCGATTTTTAGGAGTCCAGGGTCAAATTGTAAATCACAGAAGTGTTGGGTGCAAAATGTATATCATGGAAGTGTTGTGCAAGATGTATATCACGGAACAGGGGGCATAATAATTCGATAGCACTAAGTCGGGATCCCACAGTGAGATAATTGGCTAAGTGTTGAAAGGGACGACGGTTGGTCAGGCTCATGATGTGATGATATAGATGGAGATGAGGATCTGGCAGTCGTCTAACCCGGGAACCTGCAACCAAGCGAGTAGCTTGAGAAAGTCAGGTTCAAGTTTAAAGAGATTTTGTTTATATCTATTTAAAATGTATTCATATTATTGTATCTTAATAGATTATTTGTGTTCCAAATGTAAACCATGTTTCAATTTGTGGAGGAATTGTAGACCACGAAATTTTTTGGTGCAAGATGTATATCGTGGAATTGTAGATGACGAAAGTTTTGGGTGCAATATTTATAATAGCGCCAACTTGAGGGTCGGTCGGACTCCCATAAATCACGGTTGAATGCATTTTTTTCTTATTAGCCAATAAGCGAACCTGTGTGTTGAGTTGTCTCTATTAAAATCATAATGAATGTGCATTGAGAAGGGTGGGAATGTGGCGGGGATTGAAGAGAGAGATAAATGTTTTGAAACTTTTGTGAACCCCGATATAGTGAAGCTTGTGAGCTCCAGGAGTCTGGGGTTGAATTGTAAATCATGGAAGTGTTGGGTGAAAAATGTATATCATGGAAGTGTCGGGTGCAAATGTATATCACAGAAGTGTTGGGTGAAAAATGTATATCACGGAAGTGTTGGGTGCAAGATGTATATCACGAAACACAGAGCATAAGAATTTGATAGTGCTAAGTCGGGACCCTGCGGTGAGATAATTTGCTAAGTGTTGAAAGGGATGGTGATCGGTCAAGCTCATGATGTGAAGATATAGATGGAGATGAGGATCTGGCAGTTTTCTAACCGAGGAACCCGCGACCAATCCAGGAGCTCGAGAAAGTCAGGTTCAAGTTTAAAGAGATTTTTTTTTTATATTTATTTAAAATGTATTCATATTAATGTATCTTAATAGATTATTTGTGGTCCAAATGTAAACCATGTTCGAATTTGAAGGGTGTTTTGGGCTCGCAAAATTTTCTCAAACCCATAAGCAATAGAGAAAAAATATATGACTTAACATTTTGAATATGGAAGCATATTCTGAAATATAGGAAGTTGCAATATATGCACAATATTAAACAGGAAGATGACTGCAACATGTACAGGGAAATGAGTTAATTTTAAAAAGAAATACAAAATTCAAATAACAACACCAAACATTGAAGATCTTCATAGAACAACCTCAAATATTTATATTCATATAAACTGGGTTACAAAATACATTTGAGAATATTTCCCAAAATAGTTGTCTTGGAATTTGTAAAAAAATATATAGTTCAGTAGATATTCTGTGAAATATAAATGCATTTTCCATAATCACTAGGATTGGGGCTCCCGGGGACTACAAAGAAAAGAAGTACAAGAATGAAGTTTGTAGAAAGAAGAAATTCGGTGATGGAAAAAAGCAAGACCTGACAAGAAGAAAGAGAAAGTTGACAGTCCTTGGTTAAAGCTTTGTTAGAGTAACTGGATGAATACATCGACAAAGACAGAAGAATGTGATCAGTATCAACTCACTATGATGGTGTCCTATGCCTTGTCATTTGCTTGTTGATGTCCTTTTATGGGTTTCCTCGGAGGTTATGGGAACCATGTGAAGCATCCTTTTCCCTTCATTAGTAATATAGTCGACAACCTTTTTGAACCACTCTTCGATGTAGCTCCTCATGGACGCCACATTGATTTCATGCCAGATTTTTATATTGAAGAATTCACTTTCCAAGTCCCTTAGATCAATAGAGAGCTTGTGGAATGCTTCTTGAATATCTTGGTTTTTAATCAAATAACTGACTAGCCAGTTTTTCACATCATCTTCACCATATTCAAGAATGCCATAGAAATTTTCAAATGACAGTCTTTTCGAGATATGAACTTGATCATCAAATTCTTTATTGGTTAAAAACAACGAGGTGAATATCAATTTTGGGTCTTGGAATTCATTGGTGCTTCCAACTAGATCTATCTCGGTTAGCTTCTTGAATAGTTTGTCTCTTCTAGATATGACATGGCTACATGCTTGAACGATACCATCCAGGTTTTTTACCTTTTCTTTCTAGCATGCGTTTAGTTGGTCTATTCGATCCGAGGAAGGGAGATCCTCTTGTCTTCTTCTAAATTTTGTCATACCAGTAAATTTAACACGAAATGGTACAACTGCATCGAGGTTGAAACCTTGCTCATTATTT
Source organism: Picea engelmannii (assembly GCA_009831015.1). NCBI lineage: Eukaryota > Viridiplantae > Streptophyta > Pinopsida > Pinales > Pinaceae > Picea > Picea engelmannii. Next base: position 11,864 of record ML790841.1, read on the forward strand.
ATATATGGTTGCAGATACTCATGAAAATCATGTGCTCTTGTTCCAAAAGAGACCATACTCTTTGACATTTCCCAGGATTTTGTTATTAATTCCATTCTTCTCTTTATATTTTTTTCCACATAGCCTAGGGATGATGTGAGAAGGCTTGCTGATCCTTTTAAATTTTCCACTGGTGCGGTGGGCCCAATCATTGCCAAAGGAGTAGAAAATAGTGGAAGAGGCATTAGAGATCCCTCCAATTATTTGGTTCACTCCTTTAACATGATGTTTTCTACTTCAAGGTCGCCAATAGAGTTGTCTATAGAGTCCCCAGCTGCTCAGTGTATTTGGGAGATCTGGGAAGGGTGCATGTTGTGTAGGTTGATCTTTGAATGATATTTCCCTTTCTTATTATTTACATCTCTCTTTTCAATAACCAATTTTTTGGATTCATTGTCAAAAAAGCGCTCTGAAATGCAAAAGACTCTTCTTCGTCCAATGTATCAGTGCCAATTATTTCCATCTCAGGATTATGCGAAGTATTTCTCTCTAGCTGGTCGTCGTCGAGGAAAATTTTGTCAATGTCAATTTCTAGTTCCATATCTTCAAGGGAGAGATCGTGGATATCAATATCTCCCCTTGGTCCCTCCTTTTCTTGAACTATTGTTTTCCATTTTTTGCTCACGGGAAGTTTGTGAGAACTTTCAATCTTTCCAGAGGTAGGGTTCTTATCTCCTCCTCTACCTGAAGAATTGTGTGTGACTTTATTTCTTGGGTAGGTTGTTGGAGTACTGCTCCAAGATGTTGTGGTATTGGGTGTGGCGGTCGGGGATTGGGCACTTTTTTCACCCGGGCCTTATCGTTTCTGTTTGTATGAATCATTTCTATTGATTATTGTCTTGAGGTTGTAGGTGTCACGAGAAGGACTTTCTGAGGCATTATCTTTGTCTTCATTCGGGATAGTGTCAGTGAAATAACTGTCGAAACTGACAACCAATAAGTGTTCTACAAAAATACCATCAGGGTCGAACCCTTTTAATTTTTCAGTACATTTCAAATTGAAGATGTGGAAGTGGCCTGTGAAACCGTCAATCTTGTTCATATTCCTCACCATGAAATCCCTAACTTTCCAAGGAAGAGAGATGAATTGACTTTTTCTTTTTTCATGGGAAAAATGCAAACAATAGGTGTATTGCCTTGCTATTTCAGCTAAAAACATTGTACCAGATATGTGACATGGAAGGAAGCAAGGATTTTGTTTGGACCCAAAATACTTATAACAATATATGTATCCATTTCTTCTAGTGTTCCCTTCTTATCTAGGAACTTGATGTCCTGGTCAGACAACCAGGGAAAATACTTTCCAAATATCAATGCTTTAAAAACTGAAACAAAATCATTAAATACTTCATAAAAATGTTGGGAAGCGTCGTGTCTCCATAATATTTGGTATGAGAAGGTTACTGGGTCAAATTCGTAGTTTACCTTCTTACACATAGATAGTCCAAGGAATGGACAACAATTCACCAACGCGAAAATTAAATAAGATGACATAAAGAATTTATTTTTCCTTGTGTATTGCAATAATTGGGAAGAGATTTCAATGGAAATCAACTTGCTCCAATGGAAAATGGCTTGTTCCTTGACCGTAAAATATAAAATATACATAATCATATGAGAGATGTTGGTTGTACTTTCTTGTCCTGTTATCCTCGTGAAAAGCCATGAAATTTTTCAGAAAGAGTGTTTAAATGCACTAACCTATAATTTGGTCATGTCCCCGGGAGCGGTCGTTGGGTTCTCTAATAAATTAGACAAGAGGTCCAATTCATTATCATGCTTCTTTAATAAATATTTGCAATTCTCGCCTTTGAAAGTATGCGTTGGGTCGGGAATTCTTAACATCTTTAGAAATACTTTAGGCAATAGGAAGACTCGGGAATGGTTCTGCAACTGGATAATCTGTTGGTTCAGAATATAGTTTTCAGCGCAGTAGGTAACCAACTCCTTATAGTCAAAGAATTATGGGACACAACCTACTCCTACCTTTATTCTGGGCAGAAGGGACGAGTAGTAGTCATAAGCTATGGTCCTCGCGCCCGAAAATATTCAGGGTATCTCGAAAGAATTGTTGTCTAGTTGCAGCTATAAGTTTATGAGAACGTTCCTTTGCTCCTGATAGTATTTAAAATGAATGTTGGAGAATCATAATATAATCTCCTGTAAATATTGGTTCAATGCATTTTAATGGGAGATGTCCTCGACCTTTTTTCCTATTAATGCCAATATTTTCGATATGTCTGGTGAGTTGTCACTAATAAAGGCATAATTAATGTGCATTGGGAAGCATGTGAAGGTGGATGGGATGGACGAGAGCGCAAATTGCTTTGAAACTTTTGTGAACCTGGGAGTCCGGGAACCCACGAATCTGTGACAACAGGAGGTGAAGAATCGACTAAGTATGGAAAGGCGAGGTACAATGCCTTCAAAAAGATAAAGTAAATAACAATTTTTCCGAGCTCAAGATCAACAAAAAAAAATCAGATGCCATAATATTGACCTCTGCCAATTCGATAATAGGGAGGTTTATTTTGTGGATCCAAGTATCGCTCACTTCAGGTAACTGGGGTCCATGTGGGGTCCCTGTGAGAAAATCTTGTGTTTTGATGAATATTTTTTTATATTACTACATGTCGCAGTAATTGTGTTATAGTATTTAGAATGAACACTGGAGGATGGTAATATAATCTCTTGTAAATCTTTGTTTCATGCATTTTAATGGGAGATGTCCTCCAGATTTTCGCTCATTAATGCCAATCTTTTCAAACCTATGTGGTTTATTGTCACTAATAAAAGCGTAATAAACTTGCATTGGGAAAGTGTGGGAAGGTGGCAGGGAAATCAAATAAGTATTAAAATGTGGGGTGGTCAGACGGGCACAAGAAGACTCATCATAGGTAGAGTGAAGCTTGTGAGTTCGAGGAGTTCGAGGTCAAATTGTAGATAACGGAAGTTTTGGGTGCAAGATGATATCATGGGATAGGGGGCATGAGAGTTCGATAGCGCGAATCTGGGAACTGGCGGTCAAAAACATTAACTATGTGAAAAACATTGTCAGTTATGTAATATACTTGGACCTCGACAAAATCAAGTTCAAGTTAGAAGATAATTTGTTTATATTTATTTAAACAATGTTCACATTATTTTATTTTATTAGTGTTTTTTGTGGCCCAAATGCAAACCATGTTCAAATTGTTGATTAAGGTTGGTTGTCATTGATGTCAACCCTTGAAGAAAGCCATGTAGCACAAAGGTTTGGGTAATGGACCCAATATTATTTGATGTAAATATGACTCATTATTTATTTTTCATGGTTGATAAGAATTAAATATGGATGAACTCCAAAGTGGTCCCCTTATGGTGAAAGCCCTCACGGGAAGACGCTTTGCGAAGTAAGAGAAACCATGCTTAATTGTGGAATAATGAGATGAAGGACAGTGAAATTGTCAGGGAAACTATCCTA
>ML790841.1:24113-34239 GCA_009831015.1 Picea engelmannii
CATTATGTGGTTTTCTCTCGATTTGGGTTTCCACGTAAAACACTAGTGTACTGTGTATGTGTGTGATTTTTTATTTCTTACTGCTCATTATTGGATAATAATTCTACATTGATATAACATTTGAATAAAAAGGATTATAATTATGCTATTACTAATTCACCCCCCCTCTCAGTAATCCAACACAAATTTGAAGGGTGGATCAACATTTTCATAAGTAAGCATAATCTCAAATATGTGACGTTGTAATATATGCACAATATTAAAGAGGGGCATCATGTCAACACCTTTGTAGATGAAAGTGGGATAGAACAATATTGCATTCTTGCTATGATGATGCCTTAAAAAAACTAAAATAACCAACAATTTTTTGCCAATTCAAGATTGACAGAAAGAACCTAATCAGATTCCATAATATTCTCCCATTAATGCATTTTAATGGGAGATGTCCTCGAGCTTTCCGCTTATTAATGCCAATATGTTCAAACATCTATGGTGATTTGTCACTAGTAAAAGCATAATTAATGTGCATTGGGAAGGGGAGAAGGTGGAGGGGATCAAAAAATGCTTTGATAATTTTTTGAACCTGGGAGTTTGTGAACCCGAAAAACTTTGAAGAAATGTCTAAGTATGGAAAGGCGAGGCAGTCAAACGGAGTCATCGTAGGTAGAGTGAGGCTTGCGAATTCGAGTAGTCTGTGGTCGAATTGTAGATCACCCAAGTTTTGGGTGTAAGATGTATACTCTGAACAAGGGGCATGAGAGATCGATAACGCCTACCCAGGAACCCGCGGCCATAAAATTGGCTAAGGAAATGAACGACGATCGGTCAGACTCGTGATGTCAAGAGATAGATGGATATAGAATTTGTCAGTTTGCCACCTGGGAACCCGCGAGCATAGAAATGTGACTAAGTATAGAAGAGGAAAAATAAAGGGAGAAAATAACTTTATGCCTCACACCAGAACACTTTGTCTGAAAATTATCAAGCGATAGAAACACATCAACTATGGGAAAAAAATTCTCAACCATGAAATATAGTTGGAGCTCAACAGACCCTGGTTGAATTCCAAAGAGATGTTGTTTATATCTATTTTAGCAAGCTCGTAGGTAGAGTGAGGCTTTCTAATTCGAGGAGCCAGGGGTTGAATTGTAGATCACAGAATTTTTGGCTCCAAGGTGTATACTCCGAACACGGGGCATGAGAGTTCGATAGGGCTTAGTCGAGAACCCGCGAGCATAAAATTGGCTAAAGTATGGAAACAAACATCGGTTGGTCGGACTCGTGATGTGAAGATATATATGGATATAGAATTTCTGAGTCTGCAACCCCGGGAACCTGCGAGCATAGTCATGCGACTAGGTATAGAAGAAGAAAAATACGAGCATAGTCATGTAAGGAAAAAACAAGGAATATGTACATACAGTAAATAAAATAGAATAAAAGGAATAGAGTAACAGATAGTTTTAGAAGAATGTACTAGGTTTTTTTTTTCCATCCATGTATGTGTATATATAAAACATTGTGTAAAAAAAATTTGTGTCCAAAATCAATTACAAACTAGTGAAAACTAAGAAGTTGGATAACTTGGTTTTCTACAACAATCTAGACAAATATGCTTTGAAACATAGAAATATGATTTTTCAATATGTTTGAAGTATATTTCACAATTCAAGTGAAATACCAATTGTATTGTGATCAGACCAGTATGTGTCTAAGATAAAGACGTTGTATTGAGAAATGGGCACATTCGACCATACATGGTCAATAAGTGCATTTTGTACATGGTTTATCTTGTCCAAAAAAAAACGAAGACGGTGTTTGCACATGTAGTTTTCCAATTCTTTTGTTCTGGAATTATTTTGTAGCATGTCAATATTGAAGTCTCCTACAATGACAATGGTTTCGTTCAGATGCAAATGCTCTAATGCATGGAAAGAACATTTAGTATGTTGGATAATGTTGTATGCAGAGAAACATAGAGATTCAGTATTGCAATTTCTGATGCATGGAGAAATAATTTTGCGAGCACCATCTCAACATTGTTTTCTTCGAAATGCATATGCTCCAAAATTGTTACATGTTTTTTCACTATTATCATCACCCCATGTGTAATGTAACTCGATATGCAATTGTGATTTGGAAATTTCTTGTTTTGTATGCATAATGTCATGTATGTTTCTTGCAAGCACAGAATATCGGATTGCATTGTGTCATAGTCATTAAGTATATCATCCATGTGTGCATGTAGGATGCACATGTTAAGTGAGAGAATTGATACAGATGAGTTTGTTTGTATGGATTGATATTCATATTGTAGATGTCACCTTGTGGTAGTCCTAAGGCATTGCATATCAATATCATCTTTCTGTTTGACTTTGAAGTTATCTTTTGTAAGAGGACTTAGTAAATACAAGAAGTCTATACTTCTGACATGGGACAGTGTTGTGTATACAATTCCATGTATTTGAATTCCAGTAGGGTCAAATGCAACAATATCAAGTGTTATTCCTTGTGATCTGTGGACTGTACGTGAACATGCAAGTTTAATTGGAAATTGTTTTTGAATCTTCAGTCGACTTGTCTTTGCCGATGTCAATACTGGTTTTGATATTCGTAAGATAGGTGTCCAATCGCGTGCAGTGTTTGAATTATATAGATAAGACAACTTGTTTTCTTGTCGGTGGCCTATATGAAGCTCATGGAACTTAATCCAGAGAACATCAAGTTTTCTTGTTTTTGTATAGCCTTTCAGTATTCCATCTGCTCCATTCACTAAGACATCCTATGAATCATAGTTGCAGGCATATATTTCAACCAACATGTCTAATTTCAGGACAAGTTGCAAAGGCAAAGTGGTTGTATGTTCATGACGTGGCACATTTCCATGGTTGTCTTCTTTGAGGTCAATTGAACTGATGATGATATCATCGTCATGCATGAGCAATAGCATGTACCTTTTATGCATTTCAACATCCCTATTCATGTAGAACATGTAAGGGAAGGTTGGGTCTGTTGGTGTAGGTTGCATGCACCTTGAATTGATATATGTTAAGTTACCATGTGTTTGGTTGTTTGTTCGCATTCTATTCAGAATTGCAATAAATGTTTCATCTGTCTATCACAATGTAGTATGTAATTCAAAGCATTTTATATTGTCTTTCCAGAAGTCATGCGTCATTTTTTTCATATTGACCATAGGTTATTCAAATATCAAATAATCTTGGATGGGTTGCGCCTGGTAAATATCCCCACAGAATATCATGTCAATGTTTCCAAAGTATTCGATGTGCACATGTTTTATGTTTCTTAGTCAGTTGTCAATGGAATACAAGAAGCGACTTCCAATCAAAGATGCCTCATCTATGAAGAAAATTTCAAGTTCGTCATAAAGCTTAGACAAGGTATCTAACATTTACTTGCTGAGTGGAAGAAACTATGACTTGTTAAAAAGCATCAAAAATGCAGAGTGGATTGTTGTTACACCTGCATTATATGCAACTTTTCCTATGTATGCAACTATTACCCCTTTGGTTTCATAGGATTAAAGGAATTTTTTGAATCATAGATTCCTATAAGAATTTGGAATAATGATTTTGTTGTGAATGTATTGTCTATTCCTGCCCTACCTGTAAGAAACAAGTGCACAGGAGTGTGCATGTTCAAGCATTTTTTAATCATAATATCCTTTAGAATTGTTTGTTGTTCTCAGTTCAACAAACCTCTGACTCTGTGGTATTTGTTATTTTCAATAAGGAAAGGATGTTTTGTGACTTGAAAACCAAGATTGATACGTTTTTCATTGTGACATGCTCGAGGACGAGGCAAATATGCTTGCAAGTCATAGGACTCGCAGAGATTTATAGTTGTTTTATGGTTTGTGAATGTCTCATCAAGATTGTTAGGGTTTTCTAGTTCATTAACTACACTTTCTAGATAACCCCATGTTGGATTAACATTGTATGTAAATCTAGATTAATTGGTTTGTACTATAGTCTCAGAGGAAATATACGTAGCTTCCCATGTAGGGAAGTTATGTTTTAATGTGTTTTCATTTTTATCAAACGGAACGTATAACAATAGTTTTTCTCTACAATAGTTTTCATAGCCAGTATATTTGTTTTATTTGACAAAGCGTATTACAGAGGGATTTTTTCTTTTTGATATGGGTGCACCATTTTTTTGTAATGTGATACGAACTCTGCTAAGTAGATATGATTAATAGGAGATGGACGCTGGAGGTAATAATCAATAATAGAGAGACATAGCACGTCCTATGAATTTCCAGGCTCTTGTTCTAGCAAAGACGGTGGTTTAAGCACAAATGTGCATTTCTCAAGGGGAGATGTGTTTATGAAGACACATTTCCTTGAACTACAATTAAGGGGCAGGGAAAGTGCAATGTGGACTGCTTGTTGAGCAAACATTTGTTGAAGATTAAGAAATGTATTTCCAACCGTAAGTATCATTTGCATAGCATCAATATGACTTCTTTCATGTTCTTTGTGTATTCTTCTGAATGCACTTTTCATAGATTTGTCAACCTTTGCCATATACGACGTACAATACGATGTTGCAGCATATGCATTGAGGACATACTGCGCATTTGTATTTTCATTCCACATAAATGGCATGTCCTTGGAGAAAATGTTGTTCCAAATATGGGAAAGTTTTTGTTTAAGGAAAATTGTTGGTTTTTTAAGTGTACATTGTATGGCTTGAATGTACTCATCTTCTGTTATATTTAGCTCTGTCAAGAAGTCGACGAAGCTCATTAACTCATCAAAGTCTTGTTGTTCTAGAAATGCGAACAAGGATTTAGATTTATCAATGACAAAATTGTCCTCTAAACTAAGTGGCTCTATGATTCTTGTTGCTCTCATTGGCGGCATAAGGAAGTTGTATCTGCAATGTGGATTTTTTCATTTTTTACATCTTTTTGTATGATAATGTCTATGAACTTTGGCAAGTTCTAGATCCAAATGATTTGTGTTGCATGTTATGTATTTTTCCACAAACTGCTTGATGTGCGAGTTTTTGTCATTTCCATAGACCGGTGCACCCTCTATCCACAACAGTACTTAGTCATGCTCACTCTCCCTATTTTGGAACTCAGTCACAAAAAAGTAGTCTGATATTTTTCTGAAAAACGTTTCATCATGGCATATCAATTGTCACAAAGAATTTATTCTATTTTTATAGTAGCGAGTAAATTTCACTGGGTCTTTTCTTATGAGGTAATCAATGTCATCATTTTCCAGTGTATCAGTTTGTTTTTTCCTTTTCTTGTTCCTATACAATGCAGAGACCGTAGCCATCAATGGATCCCAACGATGCTTTGCAATTGTAAATGTGATGAAAAATGTTGGCGGTCCCAATTGACAAATCATTGCAAAAATAGTTTTCTTGTTTTGTTGCAAATAGTCAGGAGAGATGCGAATGTTTTTGAAATCTGTGTATCCAATATTAGATTTCAGATTTTTTCTAGGTTTTCTTTGTACTTGACATCTTTGGCCTATAACTTTCTTCCTTGCAGCTGGCCTTTTCTTAGTCACACCCACATGCAAGACAACACTTGCTCAATTATTATGCGCATTGTTTTGAAAAACAAATTTGTTATGTGATAGGAGAATTCATGGCTTGAATGTAGCGGCTCCCATCGAACTATTTTATGGTATCTAAATCATTTTGTAATGTCACCGGGACGTGGATATCCATAGAACAGTGTTGGGAAGTTCATTTTCTCAGTAAATTTTTCCTTGAATATTCCAAGTGGACATCGCCCCTCAGCAGGTGCAATTTCAACAATCTTGTCTTGCAAGTCATGAACGTGGTGTGAGTCAGTGAATCCATGTATCAATGTTTCAGCAGCTCTTTCATTCTTTGATTCATAGCTTGTATAAAATTCACTAGCAATCTCAAGAGTCTGTGCAGAGTTGTCATCCCCTTCTCCAAGAACAATGTTCAAGTTCTCATTTATACAAACGTTTAGTGCTTTGTACAGGGCCCTGGAACATACTTCTTTTAATGCTTTCATGACAACATGCACACATACTTTACTTGTCTGGTATGAATTCTTGTATTGCAAGCGTCTTTTGAGAGCTACATCAATTGTCATTGTATCTCTAATGAATTGTGGCAAGGCTTTTTGCACAACATCTAGTTGGATGGGCACATTAATAATTGATCTTGTTAAGCCCATTTGGGGTCGTTTATATCCCTAGTGTCTGATTTGTGCAAATGAAATTAGTAGAGACACAAGTCTCTCTTCAAGTTCTAAAAGTGCACTTACATCTGGTAGTGGTGTATTACATCTTATTTGGTCAGGCATTGCAAAGTGTGGCAATTTTCCATTTTCAAGTGATCGTTTGCATGGAAGACAAATATTGCCACTGGAAAATGTTTTACCATTTAGTGTCAAGCCAAGGTATTCTTCTTCCAAATCAGGCGTGAAAGACTTAGTGTTTTTTGTGAAATTCAATTGATCACAAATTGCACATGTGATGGAAGGGGTGTCTTTAATTTTTTTTATATAGATATGTTTTGCATATTTCTTCTGTAGGGAAGTGTGTGTAGAAAGTGTTTGTTGGTTTTCATTGCTAGTAGTGCATGGTGTTGGCTCTAGCCCACGAAATGTGATTTTTTCCTCTCGATCAGTGCCATGACCATTGTGGGATATGTTTTCATACCTGTTTCTCTCACGTATCTATTTTTTCAAGATGTGGTAGGTTAACTTATGATTGCCACTGGAAACTAGTTTCACTTGTTAACAAGCCATGTTGGAGGTGAAATCGACATTTCTTATGAGCATTGCATATTCACCGTATCGATGATGCAAATTGTTATGTTCTTTTTCATTCGACATGTGATGTTTTTTCTCAACAGAAAATGTGAAAATGTGATTGTGTTGTGCACAAACAATTTTTTTAGGTTGTGATATGTCAGTTTTTGTCTAGAAGGAAGCATAGGAATGTATTTTTTTCTCTCACGTATGACCTTTTTCAAGTTGTGATAAGTTAGTCTATGTTTTTTTTTTAAGGTATGGATGACCTCATGACAACTAGGATGAGTTTCATTCTAATTAAATAGCATGCAACGCTTATGCAGTTTCGATGCGGTTTGGGTGGCATTGAGACTAGATCCTGAACTAGTAGTATTTCTTATACTACCAATGTATTTTTTTCTTTCACGTATGACCTTTTTCAAGTTGTGATAAGTTAGTCTACGTTTTTTGTTCAAGGTATGGATGGCCTCATGAAAACTTGGATGAGTTTCATTCTAATTAAATAACATGCAACGCTTATGCAAATTCGATGCGGTTTGGGTGGCATTGACACTGGCCCTTGAACTAGTAGTATCTCTTATATTACCAATGTATTTGTTTCTCTCACGTATGACCTTTTCCAAGTTGTGATAAGTTAGTCTACTTTTTTTGCTTAATCTCTATATGGCCTCATCACAAGTGGGATGAATTTCATTCTCATTAAATAGCATGCGATGCGTATGCAGATTCTATGTGGTTTGGGTGGCATGGACAGTGGACCCTGAACTAGTAGTATTTCTCATCAAAGTTTGATAATGGATATGTGGCGTATCTGTTTTCAACGAGATGATGTCAATTGTTCGATAGTATTTTGAATCAATACAACAGGAATGGACAATACCATCTGACAGGGCCAACTAGACCTGGATATTTACTCTAAATATGATAGATAGCCATTGCAAACAAAATTTTCCACCCTCTACATTTCCTTTCTCATATGGCAGTGCCATGTTTACAAGGTATTGTTTCCAACTTCCAATTGTCGACATATTTTCTATAAGATGTGGTGAAAGGTGTTGATGCAAGCAACTAAAATCCTGTTGGTTTCCACCTATAATTTCATTGCAAAAGGATTGTACATTGTAAAACCGCAGTGACTTCACATCGAACTTTGTTTCTACCAAAAAACAAATTGCATTGAACAGACTATCTCCACAACTAGATGCAATAGTTGTCGCTATCTGCAAGCCATGGGAGTGTATACGATGCATAATTCGTTTCCAATGCGATTCAAGGTCTTTGCAAATGAGGGAAAAGTAAATATGAGGTCCTCCAATATTGCATATGGATAATTTTCTATAGAGTAGTGGTTTATAATGACCACTGACAGGATTGGCATCATGGAACAAGATGAAATATGGATCGTTAGATGCATTTTTTTTAATAGTAGATATCTTGTTTTTCTTGTCAATGACCATATTTCAATTGATATATTCAACCACTTGGATAGACACCGTATAAAAAATGTATCTCCCCAAAGTCCCCTCTCATGTGCAGGTAGAATTGCAGATGAAAACAACCACATCTTTGAAAAATACGTAGTGACATCATGTATTCCATGCAACTGGAAAAGAAAATCATATGCCAATTCGTATTGATATGACTCCAATGCCTCAACGTCACCATTTTTTAAATAGCCCAAGAAATAATCTATCAATCCATTGTGCAGGTTGGTCGAGGAATAACGGAAATGCAATAGAACTTGAAATGCATCGAAGAGGCAATCTCCTACAGTATACGAGAATGCATCCAATCTAAAAATCCCATTGCGATGCAATACCTGGTCAATGTTGTCATGTACAATGGAGTCTGTATATATTTTATAGGACTCAACATATATTACTTGCTTCATCTATTAAGCTATGATTTTCAAGATGTTTCTTAGCTATATTCATTTTATATGCAAACAGAGAAAAAAAAGAAAAAGAAAAAAAAACTATAAGTGCATAAATGCATACCAATTCTGGTATGTATCCTTCAACCTTCTTCCTATCAAATTCAATCCCCCTAGTCGCTACAGCATATGAAAAACAAACAAACATACAGTGAACAATGAACTAAACAGAAGAGACAACGCAAATGAAATAACACTATACATTTGCTCAGCACAAAGACTGAGTATTCAAGGCATATCATTTTTGAACCTATTCCATGCGTGCATCCTATAAGTGTTTTAGTGGTAGAATATGCTTTGCAAGACATAAAGGACAACACAAAACCAACAAGTGGATGGAGTTTTTGATTCAGAGAATAAAAGCATGCCTTGTCACAAGGCCCTGGCAAATGCTTGCCCCTTGTGACAACTCTGAATTCATTTTCTAAACCCCTTTTCATTGCTATTTTCGAAAGAGATATGGCATGATATATAGGACGTGGAAGTTGGCATATGTGATTGGAAGGGAACAACCTGGAAAAAATGCACCAAACGATTGGTTTCCAGGAACATAAAATATGAGGAGAACATTCAATTTTCTTTTTTATATTTCACTGTGGCTGCAACAAATGTGGGTTATGTGTCCATCATCGACATTCAAAGGGGAACACGATGTTTTGTAAGGTAACATACTAGGGAAAATGTACCAAACGTATGGTTTCCAGGAAAATAAAATATGAGGAGAACATTGGGAAAAATGCACCAAATGTATCATTTTCAGGACCAGGAAAAATGAGGAGTTTTCTTTTTTATATGTCACTATGGTTGCGACAAAGGTGATTTTTGTATAGAACATTGACGTTCAAGAACAAGGACAATATTTTGGTCGTAGCAATCACACAGAAAGATGTTTTGCAAGAGGATTTTGAGCCAAGGATTCCTAGTATTGAAAATGTGTGCTTGCAAGCTACAAATAGAAAACAACAAACAAGGAATAGAAATGAAACCATGGCACAAAAACTTACCCATGAACGAGGAACAATAGAAGCGTAGCTCCAAACCCTGCAAACTGCAACAACACGCCCAACTGTGGATGCAGGACCCCAACCTTGCAAAGTTGAAGAAAACAAGAGCAAGCAGCAAAGAAAAAATCAGTGAACAAGCACCAAGAAGTCCAATTACAGCTACAGGACCTCAACTTTGCAAATTTGAATCAAACAACAACAAGCAACATCAAACAAACCAACGAACAAGCATCAACCAGTGAACCAGTAATGCCGGTGAAGAACAATATTGCCCAAATTCACTGCAGACAACACTGTATCCAAAAATCGGAGGAAACTATATTGTAGCACGCCTGTTGAGTTAACATTTAAGGCTATGAGGCCTGTTAGGTAAACACTTAAGGTTGTCAAAACCGTCGAAGGGCGTCG
>ML790841.1:51596-81516 GCA_009831015.1 Picea engelmannii
GAGTGGAATTTTGGTGTACTCTTCTGCATTTTTTCTCAACGCTATCTTGGCTGGAGTTAGGGCCAACTGGACGTACTCACCGTCGTGAGACTTAAACCTATGCTTGCCATACAAGCTAGAGCACCTGTAAACTAAATAATTTTGTGAAATATGATAAACCATTGTAATATTTAATTTGGATATGATAATGCATCTTTAATGGTAGTCGTTTTCATGTCAGTACCTTTTATCAAATGAATGCCGTTGTTATGTTTGTTTTGAGTTTCCTGTAAAACCCCTTTTAAAAAATCCAAAATCATAACTGGTAAAATATCATTTACGTCAATTCATAATTAAAATCGAGGATTGATTGATTGTTATGGATATATTATTGCTTTGGAGTTTCAATTGATTGTATATTTGAGTGTTACTAGATTAAATCTATTCTTCATGTGTTAGATCGAGGATTGTTTCTCTGGCCCAAATCTCATATAAGGAAGCACAATGATTGAGTGTGAGTTTATGAAACTCATGGGAAAAGGTTTGAATCTAAAAAGCTCCGATCAAGCAAAGATTTGTTGTGTAACAGGTAATTAAAGAGGGAAAATTAAAACCACATTATGGTTGAAGGTAACAAATCACAAAAGTGTATTTAAGAGGTTTAAATCTAAAAAGCTCAGATCAAGCAAAAATTTGATGTGTGAGAGGTCACTAAATAGGGAAAATTAAAACCACATCATGGTTGAAAGAAGGTAACAAATCAAAAAAGTGTATTTAAGAGGTCAAGAAAACTTATGGGTAAATATATATTCTCAAATATATGTTAAACATGCTAAAACTTTATTTTAACATATTTTAAAAATGTTATATATGATTAAACTATATTTTAACATATTTTAAAAATGTGTTTAGATGTATTTTGTACATAGAAATTGTTTGTAATGTTTAGAGGCAATGAAAGTTTTACTTTTTTGTACAACAATTATTTTTTCAGAAAAATCCATGAAAAGGGAAGAGCACATTTGAAGAGACAATCTTCCATCCACACTTAACCCAATGTTCAAATCTTGAACACTCCAACTCAAAGCCAGAAATTAGCAGCACAATGAAAGAATGCGAGGTTTTATCTCACACATATAGTGAGAGAAAGAGAGATGAAAAACATCATCAATTTGAGTCCAATAAAAGATATTGTGATATATTTGTGAGTAAAACAATGTCAACACCATTATGAAAGTGCTTGGATTGGATTGGGATATGTCAAATAAATTGTATAAGTTTAAGAGTTTTACTTATTAAAAATAAACAATGTATTAATGTGGAACTAATTATGAATATCTCATAATTCTTGTGTGTGGTACTCTTTTTTCTTATATAACTAAATTTAGTATTCAAACTCAACTTAAGATATAAATGGAAACATCGACTCTACATAGCAACATGAATCATTCTACTCTATGACAATATATTAAATTATATTGTATGCAAAAATGACATGAATCGTTCTACTCTACGACAATACATTAAATTCTATTTTATGCAAAATGTAACTATAAGTCAAAATAAATGTAAGTATCTTACTAAAGATCTTGGTCTGTTTTTTAAGATTTGTAGATACAAGTAAGGAGATAATTCTATCTTATGCAAAAAGTAGCTACAAGTCAAAATACATGTAAGTATCTTACTAAAAATCTTGGTCTATATTTTAAGATTTGTAGATATAACTAAGAAGCTTTGATTTCTACATGAGACTGATAGTGTACATACTTCAGTAATTTTGGAGGATTGACCTTTTTCCAATTACGACCCAAGCACTAATTTCAACATTTTCATCTCCAATGGTTCCATTGTCCACTCCGTCAACTGGAGAAACTCCCATTTGGTGAACCCAATGTTGTTGTCCTCTAAATGCCATCACACATCCTGCTAACCATCACCCATCCCATACCATGTGTGAAGCTTCCATTTAATGAACCCAATGTTGTTGTCCACTAAATGTCATCACACATACTACTAACCATCACCCATCCCATACCATGTATGAATCCATACATCAAGCATTAAAATTTGAATTTCAAATTCATTTAATGGGTGCGCTTCATTTGAATTTGTCTTGATTTTGAAATCACAACATGAGAGAGGAATGATGGGATACCAAAGTTGAGAATGCAGGTTGTGTGTAATGGGAGGAGAGGTGGGGGGTCTTAAGGTATGCAGGCAAACAGTTATTGGGTGAAGAATACTCTCTCTCATAGGAAGTAGAACATGAACCATTCAAGAGCCATTATCATCTAATGTATCCCTTGAGTGTAGTGATATAAAGGGGTTGGGCATGGGGAAGTTTCTTCTTCATCCCTCTTATTCTGTATTCATCCATCAATAATGATGGCAGGAATGCTACAATTTTCTTCTGAAAAAATAAGTCTCACTAAGTCTTCCTTGAAGTAGTGAAAAAAATAAGTTTCACTAAGTCTTCCTCGAAATAGTGAAAAAAATAAGTCTCACTCCGTCATTTTGTAGGGAACAAAAGAAAAGTTGGAGACACTAGGGAGAGAAGGAGATGCTTAACTTCTAAATTCAACCTCCACGAAGAAGGTTTCCATGGATTTGATGGCCCTACACCCAGGTAAGTGCCCACAAGCACATTTTCCCTTTTTAACCATGTTATGAAGGGATTTTGACATTTTTTCCACACACAAACTAGTACCATTAAAATTGAAGTTAATGGGACTTTTGATATTCCAACTCTTAGAGCACAAATCTATTAAACTTATAATATACACTTTTTTTCATATCATGAGATTTTGTGTTTAAATGAGAAATGTCTAATATACATTTCTTTCCCAATGTCCACAAGCCATCATCAATTATTTTAAGCACGTCTTATGGAAAGGAACGTTGTATTTAGTGGATTTTAGATCCCTCCACGAATACCTAATTATTAGTCCCTATCGTAGGCATAGAGGGACTATAGCGACCGATAATTCGTTGACTACATATTAGTTTGTCCTTTGACCCGAAATATTTGCACAATACCTATTGTTGGAGCTATGGAATTAAAAGCATATATTTTTATATAATAAAAAGTACCATATATGTACTCATCTGATTGGATAAGAGATTGGAGGTCTTATTGTCGGCTTGGCTATTCCCAATGTTTTATATGGCAACATATCCAAACTTTTTCTCGTATACAATATTTTTTAATCATATATTTTTCCTCTATATTGCTTGAAGGTGGATTAATGCTAGCATTAGTTCGAATGTTTGTATTAGCATTTTTTGCTAGCTGAATATATCCGTAAGTTTTGATATGTACTAAGCATATTGAAATGTTTTGATATTCAAGATTTATAGTGATTGAGAATTCCAAAGTTTATAGCATATTTGGCGGATGTATTTTTGTTGAAATGTATTGACACTTATTCTGAGATGGCTCAATAGGCCTGACAACTTAAATGTTTACATGATGCGACGTCCTGCAACATCCCTGACAACTTAAATGTTTGCATACTGCAAGGTCCTTAGACAACCTGACAGCCTTAAATGTTTATGTAAATACACTTCTTGGAGTACATTTTTCCTCGAAATTTTCTATACAATTACAGTGAATTTGCACAGTCTTCTTTGTCCACCACCAGTTCAATAGCCATTGTATGTTTCATCCTTGTTCTACCTTTGCAATGTAATTTCGTAATTGTTGAAGCTACATACATTGTTTACTGGTTTAGTGATTGCGTCTTCTTTGATGGTTTCTCGGTTGCTACTTGTTGTTGTTTCTCTCGCGATTTGACCCGCGCTTCTGCATTTCATCGTTTCAGAGTAAGTTTCGATGCCATAGTTTCATTTTGTATTCCTTGTTTGTTTTTCAGTGTTTGCAGTTTGCAAGTAAGAATGTTTTCTTATTTGTAGTCACATGCTCCTCGTATGTTTTCGGTTCCTTCTGTTCTTCGGATGCAGTTTCGTAATCTTTGGAGATACATATGTAGTTTATTGTCTCGGTGGTTCTTGTTGGTTCGTTGATTCATTGATTCGTGGGTTGTTGGTTATGTTTGCTTGGCTCAGGTTTGCGCTTTGGGGCTCTGGGGGTGCAGTTCGACCTGTTCGTGCTTTCTCGCTAGTTTGGTGCTTGTTGTTTTCTTTTGTTTGATTCGGTCTTGTAGGGTTGGGGTCCAGCGGCGGTGGTTGGAGCTTTTCTTTTTTCCTTTTTTTTTGGATTACTATTGTTTTTTGGGGTGCTTTACGGTGTTCAGCCCCTGCACCGAGCAATCAGCATGTCGTTCTATTATTTTCCCTGTCTGCCAAGGCCGATATATGTTATTCTGTGAGATTTTACTCGTGCTTCATTGCTGGCATGAAAGAAAATAGTTGCATGCAAAATTGTTCAAGGATTACATGTGAAATTGCAATATCTGTTGTTTTTTTGTTGGAATCAATCATATGTATGTAGGCTACATTTATAAACCATGTATGGTCAGATGTGTCGATATGACATTACATGTTCTTTCTCCTCTACATAGACTAGTGTGCGCACAATGCAATTTGTGTTGTGCTTGAGATATGATATGTTCAACAAAGTTTCAACAAGATTATATTTGGATGTCTGGAAGCATGTCTGGGTAGTTTTCCACGGAAAATCGAAAACTTGTATCATGGGCACAACAGTCTGTGTACAGGATAAAGAAGATGTATTTCCATCAGTGGAAGCATTTCTGGATAAATTGCCATGGAAAACCAGAAATCATTTAGCTATGGCCATGCAATTGCATGATATTTTGTGCCTTGTAATATATTTTGGGCAGGGAAAAAAAATTTACACGTTTACAACCATGAATAGAGAAGTGCAAAGGTTCATGTTTCTGCCTTTCTAGACTATTCATTGAGTCTGTTTTAGTGTATGTACATATTTCTTGTTCTCCGATGAATACCAGCTTCCATTGATGTTCATTGTATTTTGTGTGTTCCCACATTCAAACAAACAGAGTAGCTGGAGAAAACGAGGGACTCTCCACTACATCGGTTGAAGAGGATATAGAAAGGTGCATGCTTGTACGGTTGCTTCATATTGCATTGTTTTGTATTTCATTTATGGTCGGTATATGTGTTCAACTAGTATATTATATGTACATGTTGTGTGCCTTCCTACATGGTAAGTTATCTTCGTTACATGCCTTCCTACATCCTAACCTGCTTCGCTTGCTGTGTTTTCGTTGCATTGCTACATTTAAACAAACATAATAGGTGGAGATGATGATGGGCTCTTTCACGGGTAAATAACCCTCTTTCTCTTTCTTTTACCTGTCTGTCTTCTTTATAAGTTATCTTCAGTACATTCCTTCCTGCATACTAAGCTAGTTCATGTCCGTTGTGTTTTCGCTGCATTGCTACATTTAAACAAACATAATGATTGGACAGGACAATGGACCCTTTGGTGGGTAAATAGACATGTTTCTCTTTCTTTTAGATGTTTGTCTTCATACTAACTTTCCTTCATGTGCATTGCATATTTAGCGTTGTTGCCTTGGAAAAAACAGGTTTCTTGGATAGGGAGATGAATTGTTTTGTGCAAGAGCAAAGGGTTCTGTGGTACAATCTTCTAAAAGGTATACCAAGTGTGCTGGTAAATTAAATATACAAACCGGGTGGGGGCATATAATATTAGACTTGAAAACGATGACTTGGAAGTAATGGGCCTTTCTGCCCTCCATATTTCTACTTTTTCCAGTTTTATTATCCTTTTTGTTTTCTAATTCATCTGCTTAGTGTGTTTTTCGAAAATTCCTTTGTGCGTCGATTGGCGGACCAACGGATTCACATCTATAGTCATGATTCTACCTTATTCCATAGTTACCCACATTCTCGATTGCGGGTGCCAGGCTAGCAGGTTGAAGATTTCTCCCCTGGATTTCGGGGGTCTGCGATATACAGATTGGCCATGGTGCCCCGTGTTCACGCCCTGTTTACTGTTAAACATTTCTCCTGTTAAAAAAATTAGATGCATACAGTTTTACAGTTATTTAGTCCTTGTGATGCACAATATACAATGCATATGCGTGTTTAATCCTCATGTTCATCTACACATGCTTGCATCAAAAAAAGTTGGACTAGGGACATGGGCATGAGCAGTCAGTCATCCCAGACATCAGTCGACTGACAAGGCCAAAGGTAAAAATGTATACGCTCTTCTCTTACTATGTTTACTAAACAAATATCATGTGGTATATATTCATCTATGGCATGGCGGATATGATGATGTCATCTGCAATGCATGGTTTTCATCCCCCAAGAAGTATCAACAAGTACAAGCGAGACGCCGAACACGCTGCATGTTCTTCAGACTAAGAGGTGTGGTTGCGAAACTCTAGCTCCATAGTTCATCAAAGATATGCGTGTACTTGTAGATTTATGCCAGTGAAAGAAGAATACACAAAAAAAAAAAATGCACACTACCATTCACTTTAGTTTTCCTGTTCAAAAAATGTCATCAGGTCTAGAGTTGTGACATCCAAAGTACTGTCAATAGAGGGCTTGAACAGCCGTCGATCTGGAGAAGTGTTCGTCGGGGACATAATGGTTGTGTATAGCACCTACTTGGACAAGGAAAACAAAAGTAGATCCATTATGCATGATGACATGATAGACAAGGAGGCTATAATGACAGTGACACTGACTGTTCCTCCACAACTTGTCTAGAAACATGCAGAAAAGATATTTCCGCGTAATGGGATATCCATTACAAATTTTAATATATTGCCCAAAACAGTATATGACCGTGGTGATTGTAATCGAATTATTTCACTGAACGAAACAAGCATTGTGGAAAAAATTCCCGCTGTTTGTTCAGAATATCGTTTCGTCCCAGATCCGACTATCAACGAGCTTGCACAGAGCACTGATATTTACCCAATCAGAACAATAGGAGCAGTTGTCACACTGGCGAGAAAAATTGGCTCGCAACACATTCTCCATATAAAATATGGAGAGTCGGACAACAGCAAGGCAATGGTACTGTTTTTCATATTCAGTTTTGTCCTTTACTTCTGCATGTGCATGTATCTCGGATAAATTACACAAATATTGCATTGTTCCATGTTACAGCTACAATTGTTCGATAAGTATTTAGATTTGTTTTCATCAATGGAACAACAATTGCATAAAAGGAGGATTCCACTTATGTTGTTCAAAAATATAACAAAGAAGAGGGATGTTAGAGAAAGGATCTTTCAGACAACCCAGGCAATGTTTGTAACAGAGTTGAGAGCAGATATAGTAGAGGATCTGAAGAAACTAGCTAGATCTACAACTGTTGTGCATATACATCCACAAAATCATCCTCACTTTGCTTATAGAAATAGCCTTGCACAAATTTATGCACCTGTTTACTTTTTTTTTTTTTTTTAAAGGTGGGGGGGCAGGGGTGTAGTTGTGTATTATATTGTTCAATGTATTAATTCCTATGCTTGTGTTCCCAGGTTGAAGGTGTTTTAATTGAATCCAATGTGTACTCGACCCCCTTTGAACCAGTATGTGCAAACTGCAGCTCCCCTACTTCTGCCTCCGCTTTGATAAGTGATCATACGATTGATTGTCTGCGACGCGGTGAAAATTTTCCATATATATATGGACATTGTGTCAATGTTGTTATTTGAATCATGGGCAACACAACCATGCATTGTATGGTTAGGCAACCTCTATTAGAAAATGTGCTTCCTAAGTTGGCAGAGTTGTCGTAAGAAACTTATTTACAGAAAAAGGCAAGCAATGTGTACATGTTGCGGGAGCTTCAGATACATAGAAAACTCACCTTAAATTAGGACAATGCAATTTTGCATATTGGCTGAAGAAGGGGGATATATATATATATATAATATTTTTGTCTCTGTAAAGGAAAATACATCATGTGTCTCTGTAATATTTGTTCAGCATCCAGATGAATGTTCATTGGACTTGGCTAGCTGGGATTGCACACGCATAAGATTAGCATGGCAGAAAACCCCATATATCCCATGGCCCCGGTTATTTTCTACTGGCAACATATACCAGATGCAAGAGAAAATGAATGTGGCGACGTCTTTTCTTTGTATATCAAATTGTTTGGTGCAAAGGTCGATGGGTTCTGCTCTATGGAACCTTCTAGGAACTTGCTTGCGGCCTTCTTGAAGTTTGTTTGGTTCTTGGTTATGTGTTTTTTCTGTCAATTTGTATACCGTGGAACTCCAACTGTTCTTTGGAGGACACAGAACAATATAATTGAATTTTTTAGCCAACTGGCCCGCAGATCTGCCTAATAGTTTCTATGGTGTTGTGACACAAATGTACTATGTGGCTTGTTTTAGCATATTTCCTTGAGCGATGGACTTGGTCAAATTATTGTTTTGGAATAATTTGAAATTAATGAATATATAGTGTGCGAAGTGCAATTGTGCTATCATATCAACAAGAGGCCCTTAAAATTCAAATTGGTTGTTGTTTTGGCATTTTTGCTTATTCGATGAACTTGGTAAAATTAATGTCCTTGAATAATTTGAAATCAACGAATATATACTGTGTGGAGTGAAATTGTGCTATCATACAAGCAAGAGGCACTTAAAATTGAAATTGGTCCTGGCCCTTAAAATTCAAATTGGTCATTGTTTTGGCATCTTTGCTTATTCGATGAACTTGTTAAAATTAATGTCTTTGAATAATTTGAAATCAACGAATATATATGGTGTGGAGTGCAATTGTGCTATCATATGAACAAGAGGCCCTTAAAATTGAAATTGGTCCTAGCCCTTAAAATTCAAATTGGTCGTTGTTTTGGCATTTTTGCTTATTTGATGAACTTGTTAAAATTAATGTCCTTGAATAATTTGAAATCAACGAATATATACTGTGTGGAGTGCAATTGTGCTATCATACGAACAAGAAGCCCTTAAAATTGAAATTGGTCCTTGTTATGCTTGCAGTGATAGAATTTAAAAAAAAAAAACTTTTGTTTTCTTCATTTTTTTAAAAATATGTGATTTAACATCGTTTAATAATTTAATGTAATTCACTTGTACAATATCAATATTTAATATTAATAATTTAGTATTTGAAAATAATGTTTTTAGATAAAGTTAGAAAGGATGACCATCCCTAAACAATTGCAATCTTGAATCCGCCAATCATGAAGTCATGTCGATTTCTATTTTGCGGAACTCCGAGTGTTGTTTGGAGGACACAGAACAATAAAAGTGCAATGTTGAGTCAAGAAGCCCGCAAGTCCACCTCTCAATTTGTATATCGTGGAAGTTTAGGTCCTATTTGTAGGACACGAAACAAAAGAGGCTCAATTTTCAACCCACCAAGCCAAGAACCTGTGATCCAAAACGTGCCTAAGTATGGAATGAGGGATCTGCATATGCTCTATAAAATCTCATGTCCATACTTTATAAAAGTACATGTTTACTATGTATTTCTCATTTGTCAGAATACTTTTATATCACTCGCCCGACCAGATTGTACAAACTTTCTTGTCTAATTAAATTATGTAATATCAATATTTAATATTAATAATTTGCCTCCAGTCCATCTGTCAATCTGTATATCGTGGAACTCTGAGTGCTATTTGGAGGACATAGAACAATGAAAGTGCAATGTTGACCATCCAACCCATAGGTCCGGCTGTCAATTTGTATATAGTGGAATTGTGGGTGCTATTCGTAGCGCACGGAACAATAGAGGCCCAATTTTCAGCCCGAGAGCCCCCGATCCAAAAAAGTGGCTAAATATGGAATTAATACGGAATCCATACGGGACAATAAAACTGCAATGTTGAGCCAACCAGCCCGCAAGTCCGCCTGTCAATTTGTACATCGCAGAAGTCTGGGTGGTATTTGTAGGACACAGAACAATAGAGGCTCAATTTTCAACCTGCCAGGCCGAGAACTCACGATCCAAAAAGTGCCTAAATATGGAATGAGGGATCCACATATTCTCTATAAAATATCATGTTGAGTCAAGCAACCCGCAAATCCACTTATCAATTTGTATATCGTAGAATTTTGGGTGCTATTTGTAGGACATGGAACATGAAAGGCTCAATTTTTAGCCCGCCAGGCCGAGAACCAGCGATCCAAAAAGTGCCTAAGTATGGAATGAGGGATCCACATATGCTCTATAAAATATCATGTCCATACTTTATAAAAGCACATGTTTACTATGTATTGCTCATTTTTTAGAATACTTTTATATCACTCACCCGACCAGATTGTACAAACTTTCTCGTCTAATTAAATTCTGCAATATCAATATTTAATATTAATAATTTACCTGGAGTCCATCTGTCAATCTGTATATTGTGGAACTCCGAGTCCTATTTGGAGCAGACAGAACAATGACAGTGCAATGTTGACTAGCCAACCCGTAGGTCCGGTTGTGAATTTGTATTTCACGAAATTATGGGTGTTATTTGTAGAGCGCGGAACAATAGAGGCCCAATTTTCAGCCTGCCAGCCCGAGAGGCCCCAATCCATAAAAGTGACTAAATATGGAATTAATACAGAATCGATACAGGACAATAAATGTGCAATGCTGATCCAACCAGTTGGCAAGTCTGCCTGTCAATTTGTGTATCGCGGAAGTTTGGGTGCTATTTGTAGGACATAGAACAATAGAGGTTCAATTTTCAACCCGCCAAGCTGAGAACCCACGATCCAAAAAGTGCCTAAGTATGGAATGAGGGATCCTCATATGCTCTATAAAATCTCATGTCCATACTTTATAAAAGTACATGTTTACTATGTATTTCTCGTTTGTCAGAAAAATTTTATATCACCTGCCCGACCAGCTTGTACAAACTTTGTCGTCTAATTAAATTCTGCAATATGAATATGTAATATTAATAATTTAGTGTTCAAAATAATGTTTTTAGATATGTTATATAGTTGATAGGGATTGTCATCCATAAACAATGGAAAACTTGAACCCTCCAGCCCTCGACTTCATCTGTCAATCTGTATATCACGGAACTTCGAGTGGTATTTGGAGGACACGAAACAATGAAATTGCAATGTTGAGTCAGGCAGCCCGCAAGTCCGCTTGTCAATTTGTATATCGCGGAATTGTGGGTGCTATTTGTAGAGCGTGGAACAATAGAGGCCCAATTTTCAGCCCGAGAGCCCCTGATCCAAAAAACTAGCTAAATATGGAATGGCGGATCCGTACATGATCTATAAAAATTTCATGTACATAGTTTATAAGAGTACATACTTAGTATGTATTACTCATTTTTCGGAAAACTTGTAGGTGTGGAAGCTGGCAGATTCACGACTTCAGATTTCACTTACTTTTACATCAGCAGCCCGACCGCCTGCTTCCTCGTTTGATATTGTAATAAATGAATATAAACTGGCCCAAGTCCAATTGTTCTATGACATGAATACAAGTCCCTTAAAATTCAAATAGATGGCCAGTCTAATTGTCAATTTGTATATCGTGGAAATGTGGGTGCTATTTGTAGGGCATGGAACAACAGAGGGCCAATTTTGAACCCGTCAACCCGAGAACCCGTCATCCAAATAGTGGCTATGTATGGAATGAGGGATCCGTACATGC
The DNA here is from genome assembly GCA_009831015.1 of Picea engelmannii. NCBI lineage: Eukaryota > Viridiplantae > Streptophyta > Pinopsida > Pinales > Pinaceae > Picea > Picea engelmannii. Next base: position 63,156 of record ML790841.1, read on the forward strand.
GCTATAAAATCTCATGTCCATAGTTTTGAGAAGTACATATTTACTATGTACTACTCGCTTCCTCTTAATCCTGTTTAGAAGACAGAGAACAATAGAACTGTAATGTTGAGCGACCCAGTCCACAACTTCGGTAGTCAATTTGTATATCGTGGGACTCTGGGTGCTATTTGTAAGATACGTATCAATAGAGGCCTAGTTTTGAGCCTGGCAGACCGAGAACCCGCAATCAAAAAAGTGGCCAAGTATGAAATGCAGGATTCGTACAAACTCTATAAGAACCTTGTGTCCATACCTTGTAAGAGTTCATACTTAGGGTTTCACGAGTTAAATTCCAATTGTGCTATCACATCAACAGGAGGCCCTTAAAATTGAAATAGTCCGCAAATGGGCTTGTCAATTTGTATATCGCGGAACTGTGGGTGCTATTTGTAGGGAAGGGAACAATGAAGCCCCACTTTTGAGCCAGCCAGCACGTGAGTCCATTGGTAGTGTTACATAGTTCATAGGGATTGCCACCCGTAAACACTCGCAAGGTTGGGCTCGCCAGCCCTGCAGTCCATCTATGAATTTGTATATGGAAAAACTTTGATTGTTGTTTGAATGAAACAGAACAATAGAAATGCAATTTTGTACAAAACGTTCGTGGCTTCCAACCCTGGAGTCCTTATGCCAATTTGTATATCACAGAACTGTGAGTACTGTTTGTATGAAAAGAAATAAAAGGAGTGCAATTTTGAGCGAGCCACCCCACAGGTCCAATGGTCAATTTGTATATCGCGGAATTCTGAATGGTATTTGTAGGCCAGGGAACATTGGATACCCAATTTAGATCCCTCCAGTCCGAGAAACCCTGATCCAAAAAGTGGCTAAGTAGATATTTAGTGTGTATTACTCGTTTTTCCGAAAATTTCTAGTTTGTCTTTTCTCTCTACTTTTCTTCTTTGAAACATGGGTTCCTACATAGGCGGATTTAACATTGTGTTTCCGTTGTTCTGCGGCCTGTGACTACCACTCAGACTTTCGCGATTTACAAATGTGCAGTTTTCATTAACACTCTGCAATATTTTAATGTTTAAAAAAACGAAAGAGTTTCTAGGGAGTAATTATATATATATATATATATATATATGTGTGTGTGTAAATATAATTTTTAAATATAATGTTTTTATTTTTATTTTATTTTTAAATATGTTGTCTAAGAACATTATCAATATAGACTCGTATACTTTTGCTTTCTGTTTGGTTGGTCCTTTTAGAAATTCCACGACATACAAATTGATGACCGATATCTGTCACTGAGATGCAATATGACCATCGGCCCTTCACGTCTCCTGGGTATATCTTCTGTCATTTTTCTTTTGTAACACACCCGAATTCTTTCCATACTTAGGTATTTGTTGGAATCGGTTTCACCATCGTCGTTGCCTTTGTACTTGTTTCCAGATGTGCAATAATTAAGCTTTAATGGTAGTACTCATCCTGCAAGAACTGTTAACATTGTCATTAATGTACAGAAATTCGAAGAAGATTTGTCATTACTAAGAATAAAACTAAGATTTGCGCACAAGTATGTTATGCTTTCCAAGTATTCATTTCAAAGACAATGCAATATTTTTTTTTGTGCGCCGGCAGGTTGGCGCTTTTAAGAAATTTCTAATTCTTAATCTCTCTTTGTCGTCACTGCCACCTTTGCACTTTTTCCTAATTGTGCAATTAGTGAGCTGTGATGGTGAAAACTCATTTCGCACGAACCCTAGAGCTTGTCATTGATCAGTGAAAGGCTCGAGGAGATATTCCATTGATACGCATTAAGACATAATTTGTGGAGGGTTATATTATCCCTCCCCGATTTTCATTTCAAACATTGTCTCCAACAAACAAAAATTCTTAATAACCCATGGAAGCATTTCTGTCCAGACACAGTAAACACATTGGGGCATAATGGCCAGAGGTTCCACTATTCTAAGGCATATTCTTACTATTCATCTCCCTCCGCCAAGGAGAAAAAAAGGAGATGGTCCCTTGGTACACCGAGAGATATATTTCAAGCCAAAGAATTCCAAGGCAACCATGCATGCTCACAGAACCTGCCTAGTTGTATTCATGGTTGTCATAGAAGTTTATGTCATGAATTCTGAGCTGGAAGAAGATGATCTAATGGGCGACGATATGGCAATGGATGATGGCAATGCAGAGAATCTTCCCACTGTTGCACCCAAATTGAAATCAACCATAACAGACGGAACTTCCCAGCTCGGTGATGGCGGTCCAAACAACACCAAAAGGAGTTTCAGAAAAGAAACCGACGGTAAACGCAATAGCCACTTTGCAGCGCGAAAGTAGGAATTCCATAGTTTCAAATTAGTCTGTTCTGGGCGGAAGAGTTTCAATATAAAGAAATGATATGTTGATGTTCCCAAAGATATATTTCAAGCCAAAAAATTATTGATTGACATCTTCGAGAATTAGGTCCAAAACTCTGACTACTGCAAGGCATTTTTCTACTAGTCATCTCCTTTCGCCCAGAATGGACTAATTCGGCCCTCTGGAATTGCACGTGCAACCTATGCTCCTGAATGTTTTTGGATTATGCATAGGCGGTTTCAACTAAGGGCTATTCAATTTGCCCTGCAACGTTTTTCATCTTCTTCCTCACGGGAAGCTTCTAAAAACTATCAATTTCAGCACAGGATGATTCATCGAGGAGAAAACTATAAGGATCTTGCATACTGTGGATCCCATCTGTGTGTTTGTCACAGATAAGTTCAATGTTTTGGCTTGAGGAACTGGGTCCAATTTGTAAGGATAGATGTACAATACTCAGTGTTTTTCTTATTTTATTAAATGGATTTGCTTTTAAAAAATATTTGCCTTCAACTCTTCGTTGCTGCTTCTTTTCTAGATTTAACGCATGTTCTCATTGGCATGCTTTTGTGCTCTCGTAATTCTTCGATATTGTGTTTGCTTGGGTTATTTTTTTCTAAAATGGAACATCTAACAATTATATGACAATGTACTGTGTCAATCCACCAACCTTTTATGCAAACAAAAAATGGGTTGCATAATTTCAAACCAACATTCAATTCTATTTGTAATGTAGATAGAACATTGCAATACCAATGCACAATGTTGCAGCGAAATCGTTATTCTTGTTTCTAGACATGCAATTATTAAGTTTTAATGCTAACAACCCATAATGCAAGAAGTTATTACTTGAGTTAATATGTTGCAGTCCTGGAAGAATGTATCAAGAACACAGTTACACCCACATGTTCCAATAAAATCTAATCTTCAACAAAGCATTTGTTGGCAATTAGTAGAAAATGAAGTTTAGTAGTTAAGTTAATATGTTACAGTCATGGAAGAATGTATCAAGAACATATTTACACGCACACGTTGCAATAAAATCTAATCTTGAGCAATGCATTTGCTGGCAATTAGTACAAAATGATAGTTTTGCAACAATGGGGCTTCTTTGAAACCAATTTGTGCTTACAAAAACTGTCTTCCGCCTATTACAGATTTGTCGACATTTCACTTCTACTTTTTTGTGACCTCCAAACAACATTCTCAGCTCCGCAATATACAAATTGACAGACGGTCTCCAGGGTTGGCGAGCTCAAGATTGCCTTTCTTTACGGATGGAAAAGTGCTAAAATGAACCATACCACATTTGTGGCACATAAGCTATATTAAAGGGCAAAGTATTTCCTCTATAGTTCTGTGTCTTGCAAACAACACCCACAGTTCTGCACTATACAAATTGACAGTCGGACTTGCCCTCTTCCGTGGTATACATTTTGCACTCAAAACTTTCAAGAAATACAATTTAACCGCCAGGTCCTCGCATATTTTGTGGAACTATTGTCACCCCATTTTGAAGCACGTTTGTCTGCTTTCCATACTTCGCCATTTCTTCAAATTTCTTTGGCGGATCGTCGGTTTGGCAGGTTGAAGAAATATTCAGTTTGTAGTTGTTGTTTCATGTGCCAGTGCCCCTTTGCAATTAGCAGTTGCCAATTATATATAACATCTTATTGCTACACATGCAATTAGCAATTTCCCTATTCCATACTTGGCCACTTTGTCGGAATTCCGCAAATATACAAACCAGGTGTTGAACTGCCCCATCATGATCTCTTCCATTTTACACATTTTGCACTCAAAAATTTCGATACATGAAATTTGACCATGCAACACTCGGTTGTCCTCAGTGTCCCCGTAATCCTTTTTTGAATCCCGTCCGACCGCTTTTCAGAGATTTCCATTCTTTCCTTTCTCTCTGTCGTCTACGTCACCTTCACACTTATTTCTAAATATGGAATTACTGGCATTTAATTCTAACAGGTCATCATGCAGAAACCGTATAAATTGTCATTGTTGGGCGAAAGGCTCATGGAGATCTCGAATTTATGCTCATTAAATCAAAATTTGTGGGGGGATTATACTATCCCTTCCGAGTGTTGATTTCAAAATCACGAAATCTCATTCGCTCATCATGGCCTTCGCACGTTCGCGAAACCTCCAATCCTTAATTTCTCTTTTCCGTACCCGCCACCTTCGCATTTCTAAATATGAATTAAATAATATTTACTGCTAATAGTTCATCATGAACCACCCACACAGATTGTCATTACTCAACGAAAGGCTCAAGGAGATTTCCCATTCATAAGCATTTAACCAAGATTTAGCAAAGAGTTACATTATCGTCTCTAACTGTTCATTTAAACCATCTGCAACAAACCAACATTCTCATAAACCTATGGCATCAGCTCAACAATAGTTCTGTGGAGATACACTCAACATCTTCGAGTGCGAGGAACATAACTTCCAATGGTCTAGGGCATATTCTTATTACTCAACCTCTACTGCAGAGAACCAAGTAATTTGGACCTCTCAGATTTCTCATGCAGGCTATGTCCCTGAGGTTTTTTACTGTAAGGACCTCGTCTCTTAGTGCGCCGATAAATTTATTTCAGAGAAAAGAATTATTCCACTGCGGGACTGCTCTTTTGTTTCTTTATCACCTCAGGTCTTCTGCCAGATGCTAAAATTGTCGGAGCCAACATTGATGTTCAGAGGAGAAGATTGCAATCAGTTCCTAGCAAATCATAATAACAGATTTGACCTCTTGCCCCATTTTTTGGAAAACCCGCTTCTAGTTCCTGAAGATATTACAAGCATGTAGGTTAGTTCATTTAGAAATCCATTTCGCGAAATTGCCTGGCTGTTTACAAGAATAACCGGACAAGAGTCCACAACAACTGTTTCCTGCATGGCTCTTTATATTGTGTATTTTACAGTCAACGAACAAGCCATTTTTTATTGGGGCAGGTTAATTTCCCATGAAATCTATTCCCAATTGTCAAGCTACAAAAGGGAAAATAAATTTTATATGTCGTCCTATTTAGTTTTTGCAATAGTGCATTCCTGTCGGTTTCTGCAATTGTCTCTGTCCAAGAATGTCAATTGCGAATTGCACACAGTAACGTTCTGGTACTAGGCCTTGTGGAAGCATAAGGCTTCCCACTGTTTTTATGAGGTTTTTAATGGCTTCCTGTCTATTTTCAAAGTTTTGTTGTTAGGAGAAGATACTCCTCGCATATTTGAACAAGCAACTAGTTTTTTGGACAAGAAGGGGACACTCGAAGTTTTGGATAATTACATTGTGATAAGAATATTTGGCTACATGGAACAACCTGCTCTCCTTCCATGTCACATTACGGACATAATGTTTTTTGTAGAAGTAGCACATCAATACAACTACTAGTTCCATCTGTTTCAAAAGAAGAAGAAAAAAACAATTCATTCCTCTGCCTTGGAAAGTAAGGGAGTTCGTGTTGAAAAACGTCAACAAAATTGACAATTTCGCAGCACATTCTAGCATCTCCAACCTGAGATATGCTAAAATTGTAAGAGGGTTCGACCCCTATAATATTTTTCGACAACATTTACAAACACTTGGCCTCGACGATTGTTTTTTAAATAAACACCTTCCCAAAAACAGAGACAGTGGCTACAACGGTCCTGCCTCTGATGCTAGTGATGTGGACACAGTGCAAAGCTGCACTAAATTGTACACACAACAGGGGAAAGGCCCCAGTGACAAGAGTGTTCAATTCGCAAATACCACTCCAAAAAGTATGACATCCCGGAGCATCGCTCCAATGGCCCACCACCACAACAAAGAAACTCAGAGTTCTTCAAACAAAGGAGAAGATAACAACCCTCCTCATTCAAAAATTGATAGTTCTCACAAGCTTCTAGTAGAGAAGAAGAGAAAAAAAAAATTGGGGTAGGCGGAAGAGCCGGAAATTTAGAGTGAGAACATGGAACTTGACACTGATCTGGATAGGATGATTCGATTCCTTGATCAACCCGAAGACACCATCCACCATAGCCATCCAATGAACATATCCGTCACCAATTTTTTTTATGAAGATGAATCCTTTGTGTTCCAGAGCATTGTTTTTGATAGTCAGTCCAAAAAATTGATAATTGAGAAAACATATGTTAAAAATAAGAAAGGAAAATCTCGTTCAGAGGTTCACGTTGCCAACATGTGGCCATCCCAAATATGTCAACTTCACACCATGAGCGGAGAAGCACTTCATGATTCCATTGAAAGCATGGAGACCGAGAATGCCAGACTTAAGAACCGGGTCAAGGAATTGGAAGACACTTTCATTCCTATGCCATTGCTTGTCAATCCTTTGGCAATAGCCATGCCTGGCACCCCTGCACCCAATGTAAAAACATCCTCCACCCTCTTCGCATCCTGTAAAGGATATGTGGAGAATAATATCAAAAAAATAATGGAATTGGTTACCGAGGCGTGGAAAATATCACAAACCATCACTTCCCTTGGAACTAGGAAACATAATTTGCTCGAACTTTTGCAAGCCGAGTTAAAAGATGAAGAAAATTTCTTTTTAAAAATGATCATTCCTTTTGGCAAGATTGTCAACAATGTGACATAAACAAAAAGAAGAGAAGAAGATCTTCCATCCAAAAATCGGATCGGTCAATTGAATGCATGTTGGAAAGAAAAAGTGAAGAACTCACATCTCATTGTTCAATCGTGTGAACAAGTCATATCGAAGAAAGATAAATTATTCACAAGGCTATCAAATATAGACTTAGCCGGGAAAACCAACGACTTCCAAGACCATGAATTAATCGGAAACTTCTTGCACTTAACCAGGCAAGAGTTCGATAAACATGTTGCTATGTTTAAAGCCTTGTCTCTAAATTTTTTTTACAACATCCTTCAATTTGATCAAGCTTACGTCCACGACTGGCTAGTCAAATATGCAGTACAGAATGAGGAAATTCATCAGGCTTTCTGTAATCTTTATATCGACTTTCGAGAATTGGAAAATGATCTTTTCAACATAAAAATATGGAATGAGATCAATGTCTCCCCAATGAGAAGCCACATTGAAGAATGGCTCGAAAGGAAATTGAAATAGGCCGCCGACGAAAGGCAACAGACACTTGCCAACATTCCAGCAACCATCGAGGACATGCTTGAAACCGCAGTCGTTGGCGACATCAATGAAACGACAGCCGCAAGCAAATAGCCAAAGGGCTCAGATGTACCATCACTGTAAGTTTACTGATCACATCCTTCTTTGCTTCTCAACCCACTTATTCCAGTTTCTTAAATAGAGATGTATAGGCAAACACTTAAACCTTTCCATTTTTATTTTTTTTGCAAGTATTGCACTCTATCTTCTTTCCACAATCTTGTTTCTTGTACATATTTATGTAATGGTCTGCGGGAGCCCCAATCCCAGTCTACATGACAAACACCTTGAAATTTTGGTTTATATGTAACAGGCTTTAATTTATTGTATATTTCAAAATTTCCAATAGTATGTAAAAAACTTTTATTTTTGGACATATTTCAAATAAAAATGCATTTAAATTTTTATATGTTACATAATTTATTCTTATCTTTCACCACTCTATGTCACACATGCATCTAATTTTTAATATGTTACAGATTTTTACTTTTATCTTTCATCACTCTGTATGACAATTGCATTTAAATTTTTATATGTTACAAACTTTTTTTTTATATATATTTCAAAATAAATGGTGCTCAAAATAAAGCGTCATTTACTTATACCCCATGTTCGCAAATGCATTTAAATTTCCAAATTTATTCTTCCACTGTCTACAAATTTGTAGTTTGTTATATACTTTCAAAAAATATATGTTTGCTATATACTTTAAAAAAATAGATGGTGTTCTCACTGCCAAGCGTCATTTAGTTTTTCCCCATGTTACGTGATATACATGTTGCACACAACATTTTCGTGATATAAATTTTTCACCGAACACTTCGTTTCATTTACATTTCGACCCCATTTTCCACATTTTTCTTTCTAACCTCGTTGGCAGGGACTACACGACCACACAACCTTGTTTTAAGCGCATCTTATGAAAAAGAAAGATGTATTTAGTGGATTTTAGATCCCTCCACAAATACCTAATTACTTTAAGCACACCTTATAGAAAATAAAGTTATATTTACTGGATTTTAAATCCCTCCACGAATACCTTCTTTAGGGTAATATTGTCCCACTACCTTTTGATTTCTCAAGGAACAAATACTACAATGAAAATGGTTGATGTGAAAATCGCTTTTGAAGTTTAATAGAGTTGCTTTTCCCTACAAGTAACCTAGAAATATATCTTGTTATGGAAATATTTAAAGAAATATGTATAATATCCTCATGTCCATAACACCCGATGAAGTTTGGATACTTCGTGAGAAATTCCTTGAAGTCCACGCTATGGATGACTTTAAATTTAAATAAGTGAATGGAGTCAACTTTGATTTCATGAAAATTGCTTACACTCCCAAATAAGACCATGATATATTTGTTGTCTTTTTTCAAAAAAGAAAATTGCTCATTATATTAGAAAAATATAATAGGATTACATCTATTGTGATAAACTTTCGGTTATCAGTTCAAAAAAGTGAGTAGATGGAAAGTTATAAAAGTACTTTATTGCCTTTACATATATTTAGTTTTGGGCTATTGCTACAGTACCCGATGGAATTACTAAAGATCCCTTACATTTTTATGTTTTTAGACTATTTTCACTTACTAAAAAATAAACTAATCTTCTAATGTATAAACTCCAACAACGATTAGAAAAATTTGAAGCTCCTAGTAGGTCCTTTGTTGTTTTCTTCCCACTGTGTAGAAAATAGAACCTCGATGGTTTTGATGTTTGAGTGCCTTCTTCGATAGGTCGTCCACCTCCATATTGAACTCTCTGTAGGCATGGTTAAACATGATCATTTCAAATTGAGTGCTCAAATTTTTAATCCGATCCTTCTGTCCTTCCACTGCCAAGTTTTGGAGTCTCCCACTGCCATTACACCAACCAATAATGATCTTTGAGTCCCCAATTATATGCAAATATGTAATGTGTGATCTTATGGCCAGGAAAAGGGTAACCCAGACGCCTAGTAGCTCATCTCTATTGTTTGTCCCAGGGCCAGTGTTGAAGGCCCATTTATATGAAGTACAATCATTAATCTTGATTATGCCTCCCGCTCCACTTTGGGATCCATCTGCAGAAGCCACGCCATCAAACTATCCCACCGTATGCTGCAGCCAAGGTGGAATCAAAATCCTACATGATTTTGGTCCTTTTCGGGAAGAAACACAGGCATCAAAAGTTCCTATGGACTTGAAAACCACATGAGAAGTAGAAACTGTCTCATTATTAAACAAGGCCTTGTTTCCCTACATCCATAAAAAACAACAAACAATAGTTGATAGCTCAGCCAAAGTTGGGTGCTGCAAGAACCAAGACTCCATACTTTCTTTGACAGATATCCCATCCCATAAGAAAAAAAACTTTAGAAACCCCAAGAGTGGACACCAGACTTGACAGATGAAAAGACAGTGAATAAACAGGTGGTTTAACATCTTCGAGCCTTTTGCACAAAGGGTACATATAGTCGGTCCTTCCCATCCCTTTGCTACTAGGTTCTCCCAAGTGAGGACTTTGCTTCCCAGGATGGGAAAAAAAAAGAGATTTAATTTCAGAGCGATATTCCACTTCCATAATTTGTACCTCCATCCTTTAGTAGAATGTTGCCATATGAGCTCTGCCAAAGCCTTGTATAAATTGCTTACCGAGAGGATCCCCGATTTGTCTCCTCCTGCCCACATAAGATCATCCTCTCTATCCAATAACTGTATACCTTCCACAAGGAGGACACTCCGATATACTTCCCATTCTTTAGCTAGATCACCTGAGAGGCCAAGTGTAGCTTCCTCTTTCCAGTAGGAGCTAAGGTGATACATTCTTGTACTATTAAGAGCCTAGTACAAATAGGTGACACCCTGATGTTTTAAGGCCTCAATAAGACCAGATGATATATAAGATTGCTTTCTCAATCCCATGATACAATCTCTGCCAACCTGGATCGCCACACTATTACCTGGCCTCCAACATAACCAATGGTCTAAAAGCAGGATTGCTTTTAACAATTTTTTCCAAATCAGATACGCCGACCCCTGAGATCTATTGACTTCCCTGAACCAAGTTGACACCGAGCTATAAGGTAAATATTTATCCTTAATAACATTATGCCAAATACCTTCTTTGGTCAACACTCTCCATAAGGTATTAGCCACTAATGCTTTGTTGAAAAAGAAGAGGTTTCTCAGGCCCCAACCTCCCACCTTCTTTGGCCTTGCAATCGTCTCCCAATTACAGAGGTGCATACGTTTCCTTTCGCTACAACCCGACCATAAAAAGGAGAAAATGAGTTGACGTATTTTTACTAAAACTGAATTTGGAACCGAAGCCAAGGTCATCCAATAGACCGTTTGACTCTCAAGAACAACATTTATCATCACAAAATGACCTCCAAGAGTAAGCCAGCGATTGCACCAATGATCTATTCTCCGTTCAAACGTTTTTATGAGCCAACGCCAGTCTTCCAGCTTATAGCAAGAAGGCTTGAGAAAGTAACCCAGATAGTTGAATCCTACATCAAGGGAGAAGAAGTTGTAAGGAAAAAAATTTCTAAAAGGAACCAGGCTGGAGTCATCCATGCTCGCAACATGAAATTAAGACAAGTGATAATATGGATCAATGCACGAAAATGAGGACCCACTTAAGGTTAACGATAATGAAAACAATGAGAGGTCGGTTGAGGACTGACCGGTTCAGGGTTAAATTAATTAGGAAGCTAGGTGATGCCAAAGCCAGGGCCCACGAAGCCAGTATGAAAGGGAAAGTTAGTTGTCAGTGGAAGGAGAGATCACATGCTGGAAGCACTCTTGACGGCTCAAGTTCGATGGTAATTGGTCTAATCACCTTATGAGATTTATAGAAGTGTGTAAGATGTACCACAAACACATGCTCTCGAGAGTCAAGTATCATCCCAATATCTTTAATGCTAGGGTTTCTAGTCATAAATACGAGGGAAGAATGTATAGGCATTATGTTTTGAGCTAGTCTTGTATTTCCATCCTACTCCTTTTCTGGTCGATTCTCAGACTAGGGGGAAGAATGGTGTGTCACTGGAACAAGAAGAATAAGAGGGGTCAAGTAAGTGGCCACAACAATGAAGCTTCATCATCAAGTGGCCAAGGCCGCCTCTCCAGAGTAGAGAAGAAATCCATAGCCGTGGAGGAGTGTTTTTGGGTCCATAGTGCGAAGGACAAAATTCAGGCGGCGAACGTTATTAACGACTGTGCCTTAAAAGGAGGACTAGGGAGGATGAGACAATCAAAGAAGTGACTAAGTGGGTGGTTGATCCCGTTAACCCTTGGACCAAAGATACCAGGTACTTCCGAATGGTCGAAGCATATTGGATGGTCAAAGCACTGATGGCTCAGGTTGTTAATGAAACCCGTCAGGAGAACTTCGAGATCCTCCAAGCTATTCACATTCTGGAGGGGAAGTTCAAAATTTTCTGCAGATCCCAACATGGCATGAAGTTCAGGGTCAATCAGTCAAAGCAACGTCCAACACAACAAAAGAAAGGATAAAAAATCAAGTCTCCCCCTGGATCTTTTCAATGTCCAATTCTGGTCGATGAAGAAGAAGAGAAACCTCAGGAGGAGCTCGCTCCTCTCGAGAAGGAAGCCAACATACAAGTCAAGCAAGAAGCATGGAGCCTCTTCAGGACAAACGAGAGAGAGATAAAGCATGCGCTAGACACTTAGTAGGCTTTTTTTAGCTCGATGTGTTTTGGTCTTTTCTGCGTTGTATTTGGTCAATCCGTTAGCGGCCCTAATTTCATCTTATCAGGCCATAATTCAAATCTCATCTCTGGAACTCTCTTAAAAATAACAACTTCTAAAACCTTGGATGTTGTGAACAAGGTTTAGGGGTCTGGTTTCACTTTGAGACAAACCCCCTTATTCTCCCTTTTTTGTACTATATTTTGTCATATAATAGAAGTCACCTACCTTTTTAGATTAGAAAAAAAATAATACATTAATGGTTGTCCCCAAGCTAGCAACAACCATCAACAACCACATTTATAAAAAATGGGTGTCAATTTCCACCCTTTAATATTAATGACACCAATCCATGTATATCAACAACTTTTTAAAATTTACAAAAATAAATAAATCATATAATTTATTATTATAATAATTCAAGTTAAGTTTAATTTAATTTATTATTAATAAGATATATATATATATATATATATATATATATATATATATATATATATGGGGTAAAGAATGATATGTTTTTAAAAAAACAAGATGTGATTACATAGTGTAAAAATAAATACATATCTTAATTTCTCTACCCAAACTTATAATTTGTAAGAAAGAAATACATTACATATTATTAAACAATAAAATATAAGAGAATTATTGAAGAAATACATTATTTTTTAATAATAATAATAATAATCTATTTTTAAGGTCACAATCAAACCAACGCATTAAATTGGTGTATGAGACCTTCTTGTTTGTGGAACAAGGAACCCCCTCCGTCTAACGATTTGACTGGTAAAATTTACGAAGGTATACATACCCTACCCCTCTGGATTTGAACATGTGAAAATATCTTTTTTTTTTTTTCTCTGAGTTTGAATATAAGAAAATTATTAAAAAAAACCTTTTTTTTTTTTTTTTTTAATAAAAATCTATTTTGATGTCGGAGTTTATATTTTTATGTTTTCGTTAGGAGTTTAGATTTAGGGGAGTTTGGACTTAGGGAAGGTTCAAGTTTGGATTTAGCAATTATTCCTGGGACATATGTCACTTTGACGATTTTCATTTAAAGGAGAATTTGGACCTTAAGAGAATTTGGACTTATGTAAGGTCGGAGTTTGGATTATGTGGATTCACTTTACAGATTCTGTACCAATGATGAAAAACTTCTACCCATTCACCGCTTAACCACAGCTCAGTCGACCAGAAACACATATTATTAAGAAAATTATTAACTTTATTTGAGAGAGTCGCCGCAACTTTGCTCTAAAAGGTTTGTACACAAAGAAAGGATTGAACAGACACGGGAAGATTACTGGTTTTTGTTCACGCAGGTCGGGAAAACGTTCTCTGTTTCGAAATGGCCCTGTTCAGAGAGCGGCAAGGAAGGCTATATCTAATGTCAACTTGGGCAGTCATAGTTTTGGAGATAATGTACAGTGTATCAGGCATGGCAGTAGCAATAATTTTAGGTATCAAGGGGTTTGGAAGATGGGTGTATGGTGCTCTATAAGTCCTGGTTTGGGTGAAGTGGGCGATTGGCAGTTCTCTTCTCCATGAATTTTTCGAAAATTTTGATACCACACAACAACGTTCGTACAATAAATTTCTGCCGTATTCGTGTAGCAGGAGGGGGAGGGGCCCTCGCTATCGTTTTGAGAGTGGAATTTTGGTGTACTCTTCTGCATTTTTTCTCAACGCTATCTTGGCTGGAGTTAGGGCCAACTGGACGTACTCACCGTCGTGAGACTTAAACCTATGCTTGCCATACAAGCTAGAGCACCTGTAAACTAAATAATTTTATGAATTATAATAAATAAAACATTGTTATATTAATTTGGTTATGATGATATATTAATTTGGTTATGATTATACACTTTTAATGTTAATTTTTTTCAATTCATTACTTTTTATTATTATTATTATTATTATTATGTTTTGTTGTTTAAATAATATTTTTTTTTATGTATAAATAGGTTTAGAGTCCTGAAAAATCTTCGGAACCTTTAAATTATTCAAATTCAATTACTTAAATTTAGAATTCTAATAATTTTTAATAAATTTTTAATAAAAATTAATAAAAAATATATTTGTAAAAATTTCAAAAAAATTAAATCTTTAAACTAGAAAACGTCCTTAAATAATTTCCTTCTTAATTCTTAAAATGATGAGTTAAAATAATTATCATCAATAAATAAAAACATATTAAAAAAATATAATAATATTATAAAATCTGAATGATTAAAAAAGTCAAAATAAGCCATGAGTAATAATATCATGGACATTGATCGAATATCCATTTTCCATGGATAATTAATATTATGATAGAGACAAATATGTCATTATATATATGTGCATTTGATTTCAATGCATTTGAATATGCCATTTATTGTATTGATTTTGGGGATCTTTAGAGAGTATCACACATTTATTAGTCCCTGTCAAAGCAAGACTATAGCAATGAGTTTGCTATTGATTTGACATTAATTTGCCTTGAATTTTAAATTTATGTGTGTAGTGTAATGTTTAACTTAATAAAACAAATATTTTTTTTTTGATATAATAAAAATATTTGTTTTTCTCATTTTTGATTGGTTGATATATTGCAAGTCTTATTGTTGCCTTCACTTATTTATATATTTGAAATTAATTACATAATCAATAAACTTGGTTATAAGTACCTAGTACCTTTTATATAAAAAATTAAGAAAAAATGTAAAAATGCCATGGGTTCTCTCATTATTACTATCAATTTATTTCATTATTATTGCATTTCAATAAACTTGGTTATAAGTACCTAGTACCTTTTATATCAAAATTTAAGAAAAATGGCATGTGTTCTCTCATTATTACTACCCATTTATTTTATTATTATTGTATTTATGCTTTTCTCTATCATTAATACAAAGTGTACTCCTACTAGATTAATACAAAATGATATACATATAATTATGTATGGTGACATATGTGTAATTTCTTTTTAATAATAATTTTGAATTTTTTTAAATGAAAATAAATTAATAAAATTATAGTTAAAAATGAAAAACAAAATGATATAGACAACTTATATATATCTTTTCCTTTTAATAATGATTTTGAATTTTTCTTTAATAAAGACAAATAATAATTATAACAAATTCACAATGGTTTTATAGTAAATTAACAATTGTTGGGACACTCTAACTAGTTCAATGATCCCATCTAGGTACACTCCATTTCCAAATTTACTTGAGAAATTGAATTGGAAAGAAAAAAATAAATTATGATAATAATAATTTTATTATTATTATTGATATTTTAATTTAGAAGAATTTCATAAATTTATATATTATTATTAAAATATATATATAAAAGTTAATGATAATTGTTTTACTCAAATTTAGAGATATTGATAAAATAATTTTGGAGATTATTTATTTTTATTTTTTAAATATTAATGAGTGAAATATCCACCACTTATCAAGAGATATTATGAACTCTAAAGATGTTATAAACTCTGTTATAAACTCTGGATGCTATGAATTGTAATATAATTTAATGGTTGTGATGGTTTTTTTATTCAACTATCCCCTTACAAGAACATAAACATGATACTTGGAAGAGATCAAACTAGAGTAAGAATAATAACAACACCTTAAATCACCAACTTAACAAACTCCTTTTACAATCTTTTTAGAGTGATTAATAATCACTCACTAACATTAGTCTATCATTCAATATATTATATGAGTGTTAAGTACCCTTGCCACTTTGCATTTTACCTATAGTTCACATGCTACTTGATTTTGATATCACAACAACAACGGGTAATGATATATTATATGAGTGTTAAGTACCCTTGCCACTTTGCATTTTACCTATAGTTCACATGCTACTTAAATGCTACTTGATTTTGATATCACAACAACAACGGGTAATGATGAGATACCAAAGCTAAGAATGTAATGATATATTATATGAGTGTTAAGTACCCTTGCCACTTTGCATTTTACTTATAGTTCACACGCTACTTGACTTTGATATCACAACAACGGGTAATGATGAGATACCAAAGCTAAGAATGTAGGTTGTGTGTAATGGGATGAGAGATGGGGAGTCTTGATTTTGATATCACAACAATAATGGGTAATGATGAGATACCAAAGCTAAGAATGTAGGTTTTGTGTAATGGGATGAGAGATTCGTCTTGAGGTTTGTAGGTAGGCAATTCTTGGGTGAATATGACTCTTTGTCACATGAAGCAGAACATGAACCCGTTCAAGAGCAGTGATCATATGATATATCCCTTGAGTGTAGTGATGTAAATGGGTTGGGCGTGGGGTAGTTCCTTCTTCATCTCTCTTATTTTATATTCATTTATCAATTAAGATGACATGAGTGCTACAATTTTCTTCTGAAAAACTTAAGTCTTACTAGTTCTCTTTCTAGAAATAGTTAAAAACATAAGTCTCTCTCACTTTCACTTTGCTATTTTGTAAGGAATAAAAGAAAAATTGAAGATATTTGATAGCGAATGATAGACTTAAATTCTAAAGTCAATTTCCACAAAAAGGGTGGCTTCAATTCTGACATTCAGAATTGTAAATTAATCATACACTTATTATGTTTTCTCTTATATATGCCCCCACTCCTACCCGAAGGTTCCCATGGATTCCATGGTCATACACCCAGGTAATTACCGGCATGCATATTTTCCCTATTTAACAATGTTATGAAGGAATTTTGACATTTTTTTTTCTTTAGATAAAAACGAGTTCCATCAAGTTTGAAGTTAATAAGACTTTTGATATTCCAAATCTTGGGTACACAGAAAATCTGTTAAGATTGTAATATACACTTCTTCCATACCGTCTATTTTGTGTTTGAATGAGAAATGCCTAATATACATCTTTCTTCCCTCATGTCCACAGGCCATTGGCAAATATTTTATGCCCATCTTATGAAAAGGAAAGTTGTATTTAAGTTAGATTTAATGGATTTAGATGCCTCCACGAAAACCTCTTTTAAGGGTAATATTGTCCCATTGCCCTTTGATTTCTCGAGTAACATTTAAAAATGAGTGACACATACTACAATGGAAATGGCTCATGTGAATATCACTTTTGTTGGAAGTTTAATGGAGTTGCTTATTCCTAAAGGTAACTGGAAATATATTTTGTCAAGGAAGTATTTAGAAAAAATATATATAATATCTTCGAAGTCCATCACGCTGGATGGAGTTTGAATACTTAGTGAGAAATCCCTTGAAGTTCACGTTATGAATGACTTAAAATAAAATAAATGAATATAGTTACGATTGATTTCATGAAAATTGTATAAAGCCAAAAACAACAAGACCATGATACGCTGATGTCGCCTCCTTTATTATCTTCCAAATATAGAAGAGTTGAATGTAGACGGTTCAAATGTTGGGAACTAAATGAACCATATGAAATTCTTAATGTGGATTTTCAACAAATTGTTGAGTATTTAGGGCAAGAAAATGTTCTGTTCATATTATTACAACGGTGAAAATGGATCTCCAAAAATGAAGTCTTTATGGTGGATTTTCAACAAATTGTTGAGTATTTAGGGCAAGAAAATGTTTTGTTCATAGTATTACGACGGTGAAAATGGCTCTCCAAAAATGAAGTCTTAAAAATTTGACCAATAAAAGTTTTTACATATTATTTTTATATATTAATAAAATTATTTACACACTATTTTTATATATTAAAACAATTTGTACAACGATCAAGAGCCGCAGGAGAAACCCTACAGACGCAGCCGCAGGAGAAACCAGGGCCACCGGCCACCAGGGCCGAACCATTTTTTCCCTCAGGCTGTGAAGGGAAAGATTCATCTGGAGGGTGTGGCGCTCGGCTTTCTTCGAAAAGGAGCGCCGACCCTGATATACAGGACGAGAGGAGCGTTTTGTTTTTTAAAAGCGCAGGTTTTCAAGGAGAGCGCCGAGAGCGAGCCAGCGCCTCTCTACTGCCCAAAGGGGGCACCAGGCCTGTAGTGGCCTTACGCTCGGTTCATTCTTGTTCTTCAGCGCTCCCGAGTCCCTTCACAGAAGCGCTGACATATAAAGACCAAACAAACACGTCCTTGTCTCAGTTGAGTATGGTTTCATAGCTCAAGCGATCGCCCGTCCTGGG
>ML790841.1:86958-102658 GCA_009831015.1 Picea engelmannii
CTAGGCATATTGAAAAGAATCCTCCACGAATTCACCTCCTACAAGTTTTATCACATCCTTAGAAATATGAATGGAGAAGCGGACCAGATGGCAAACAAAGGATGTACCCTCACAAAAGGTCAGATTCTTATCAATGATGATAATAGCTACCAAATTCCTTGAAAAGATTGTAGCTCTGAATCTGAAAACGATGACTATCTTCTATGTAAATGGGGCTGCCTAGGCAAAGACCCCTTCTCCCTTTTTTCAAATAAATAAAAAATATAACCGTTACAGTTAAAAAAAAAAAAAACAATTTGTACAAAAGTCTTTACATATTATTTTATATAAAAGTCTTTACATACTATTTTATATATTATATTTAATAAAAGTATTTATATATTAATTTTTTATATTAAAACAATTTAATTATTATTTATATATATTAAAAATATATAAAAATAAAACAATTTGTAGTAATTATGGCATATTATTTTACATTTAAATTATATCATTTACTTTAATAAGTTGATTAAGAGTTATATCATTTGATATAATAAAGTGATTTGTAGTGATGATGATGATGATGTTAACGTCCATTGAAATTGAATTGGTTTATCGGATCTTAAGAGAGTAAAGTGGTTTATCGGATCTTAAGAGAGTAAATGATTACCTGCAATTCTTTAGAATTTTGTTTATGTGCTAAAAAAGCATTAAGATAAACTTTCCAAGATCACCATAGTTTTGTTAAGTTAAAAGGTTAGGAAGGTTGGTAATGTGACAAATATTTTCTCATGGTGTTTTATGAATAGACCAACTCCGAGTTTCACTATGGAGTTGGTGAGAATTTGTTCTTATCTTAGCAATACTTATTTTTTTCTTTACACCTCTCAAAATAGAGAGATAATTTTGATCTTCTAGATTAGGGTTGATTACACCCTTATAATACCTCGTTTTTTCCCCCTCTAACTCTTTATTAGACCACATTTTCTCCTTAAACTTTGATTTAAGGATATTTTTAATAGTAACCTTATTTGCCACAGACTTAGCCAAGACTGGACATCTTTATGTCATCTTAGCTTGAGTAGAAGGTGGTTACCACTAGATTTTGAAGCAATTTTGGAAAGCCTCTTGTCTTCCATGTTATTTAACTTATTCTTATACATTAGGTATCTAATCATAGCTATACACATCATTTTGCATATAGCATTATTTCATTAGCTTTAATAAAATGATTTTAATTAATTTTTACATATTATTTTAGGATTTTAATATAATTATGTTTAGTTGTATTTTATTTTTAAATGTATTAGTTAGCTTTTTAAATTTGGTTTTATCTTATTTTTATAAATTTAATAGTATTTTAATGTGTTTGTTTTTTAAAGAAAGAATATTTGATATTTTAACCTTAAAAAATGTAAAAGATAATTTGAATTAAAGTTGTATTTATTTTTTAATATTATTTTTTATTTATATTATTTAAATTATTTATTTTTTAGAAATTAATATAAATTTAAAAGCATATTTTTTACATAAGTATAAAATAGTTTTATCATGATTATAGAAATTTTTTATTTTTTTTAAATGAACTTTTTAAATTTAAAGAAATATAAAAAATAACTTAAATTGAAGTTGTATTTATTTTTTAATATTAATTTTTATTTGTATTTAAGTATTTGATTTATATATATATATATATATTTTTAACATTCCTATTATAATTTCTAGTCTAATTAATGTTTATGTGGATATAATGTGTGGCTAGGGTTAAATAATGTAATATGTGAATTGTATTTCGATATTTTAATAAGAAAATGTGATGCCATAAGCTAAAGGGGACATGGACATAGAGAAGAGATGGAGGCTGAATTAATCCACAAAGAGGGAAGTGTCTAGGATAATGGCCAAGAGGGGAGTCAAAGAGGGAATTATCCATGTATATTAATTAAACCCATTTTCTTGAACTTGCGTATTTTATACGAACCTTCCCATTTATGATTGAGTGTTCCCAAAGTCAATCATTGAATACATGTAAGAGGGTGGTTGTGAGTGGTCACATCCCAGAGTTATTGAGCACATGGGGGTTGAGTACACTGAGCTTGGGGAAGAGTGTGAGTCAAGAAAGGAAAGCCACAAGAGAGAAAATTTGTATGGGTTGGGACAACAGTTGGTAGCAGTCAAGTTTGTGCATGGGAAGAAAGGAAGGGACAAAGAAAAAGAGCTTGGAGTGAATGCAACCATGGAGGGAGAACTCTAGAGCGTAACAGGAGCAAATTGGAGTTGGAGAACTGAAGAGACAGGTTGTCAGAACTGAAGAGTGAACTCTTGTGTGATTTGCAATAAAAAAATAAGTGTTTGTTGTTGGTTTGCTAATAGTTTTTCTAGTAGCAAGTTCCCTTGAGTTCCCAGTTGAGATATTCCCAGTTACCTACACCAGAGAGACCATGATAAATGAATGGCACATTACTTGTGTTAACCTTGATAAATAGATGCTACATCCCTTGGGTTATTCTTGATAAATGGATGGTACATCCCTTGGGTTATCCCTGATAAATGAATGGTGCATTCCTTGGGTTGGGCAGGTCAGGAGGAAGAGAGTTGGTAGAAAAATATGGATAGTTATAGGAGAATATCAGTTGGGTTATGATTTTTATGAGCTGCGAGTGGATTGTGAGAGACCACCCTCTTTTGTGGATTACTAGCCTCGACTCAGCGCTGATTGGTTGTTGAGATTTGGAACAATCAATCTATAGTTGGGTGGAATGTTCGTCCCAAGCAGTTGGTTGCACGATTCGTGTTTAAAGATAAGTGTTGTATCTTGTTGTTGAGTTATTTACATGTGTTATTGTTGCGCGTGAAATCTGCGTAAATGAGAATGACTTATATGTTGTTGTAATGAGTGGTTTAGTTGCATTTCATGTTGATTATTATCATGATTTAGATGCATTTTTTTTACAGTTATAGACAGTAGCTAAATATGTTTTAGATTTGTAGTTGTAAGCTACAAGAAATCGATTAACAGTAAAAGAATTACTTTAGTTAGCATACGTTTCATTTTTATGTGTATTATGTACCGTAAGGTTCCTCGGTCTGGCTGGGGAATGATTAATTTTTGGTATTAGAGTCATAATAAATAGAGTTTTATGTGGTGTGGCCCAACATGGGTGTTGGGTGTGTTACAAAGTGGTATGAGAGACCAATTGTCAACACTGAGCCTGAATGGGATGAGTTAGCAGAATGTTGAAGCGGAAACTCACAGAGAATAAATTGTGGAGTATGTCTGCAAATTTTTTATTTAAATTACTACAAGTAAAAACGAAGATAAATTTCATGGGTAATCTGAAGAATTGAGCCTCTTTGGAAATTTTGAAAAAAAAACAAAAACAAATCATAATTTGTTTTTTGGGTATCTTTTCGTACGATGATGTCGACATGACATGGAGGCCATGTGTCATATGGCATTGTAGAAGAAACACGTGTAATTCCATTGTGGCAAGTACATGTTGGACGATATGACAATTGGTGGGTGATGCAAGCCATGTGGTAGGCCAATTGTTAGTCCCATGAAACAACGGTAAGATCTTTGAATTTGTCTAAGTTTTAAGTCTATGAGTCTATGTAGATGGAAAAAAGTGGTAAGTGTTGAGACTTTTCAGAAAGAATTATAAAAGGAAGGTTAGTCTACGAGTCCACGCAGATGGAAAAATGGTTAAGCGTTGAGACTTTTTTGGCAAAATTATGAAAGAAAGGTTACAAGATTATGATTCTGCGAGTCTACGTAGATCGAAAAATTGTTAAGTGTTGAGACTTTTCAGACGGACTTATGAAAGGAAGGTTATAAGATTATGAGTCTGCAAAGGAAAAATAAGCTAAGTATTGGTTGCGGGTTCATGGAAGGTATGAAGAAGAGATATGAATTAGATCTGCGATGAATCCATTAAGATAGATCGATGGTGGATATCTAATCAAGAAATGATCAGACGGTTGTTGAGCGTTGCTACTATGTTTCACGTGCTAATGAATCTTCCTTCACTGTTTTGCCACCATAATTTTCAACTTGGATCTCGGATTGGAGAAAACGAATAGTTGTTGGAAAGGTCTTGAGGAGTAGAAGAGATTTGTCAACCTAGAATTTTGATTTGGGCATTATGTTCTCTTCAAAAGTGATAACAGTGAATTTTGTAGCAACAAAAGAGTGTAAATTGCAACTTGTAATTATTGTAACTATTCGCTCAAAACTTAGATTGATGCATGAGGACAACCGTTGGAAATTTGTTTCGAAAATGAATGCATTTAAGGAACCCTACTTGGGAGTAGTAAATTAATATTCTTCATAATTTAAAATGAAGATTGACTTGTAATATAATTGATAAATATTTTGCAATATGATTAATTCTAACAACAATTATTGCGTGCACATTCTTGCAGAACTAGAGATACAAAAAAAATGGACTTTAGTTCCTACATGAGAATTAGAGACATAGAAGATGCTCAAGGGTTTTACTGTTAAAGTTTAAGATATTATTAGGTTTCTTTTCAATTTACTAGATAGCCATAACATAGATAGGATCATTGAGAGAAACACAATCAAAATATACACAACATTTATCATGGGAAACCCTCATGGGGAAGAAAGCCCAACAAAAAATTCATTAATATAGATAGTCAATACAATGCCAAGACAATAAACCAAACACTAGAGAATATCCTCTCCAAATCAATGCACCTCTCTCTCTTCCTTCTTTCGGCAATTGGTAACTGTAGCTTCCTTCAATACTTACACACTAGATGAGTGAGTTGAGTGAGTGAACAAATGAGGCGCTGGCTTCCTTTATTTATACAAACTGGAAATCATTGAAAGGTGTCTTTTCACTTGCAGGGACGACTTGTCTTTCTGGGTGGTTAGAACCACTTTAATTTTCCCAGGGGATGAATTCTTGTTTTTCATATTACAATTAAGGTTTGACCAATCCACAAAAGGGGATTTGGTCATTAACAATGCCCAACATGATCAATCCACAAAAGGGGATTGATATAATGAATAATAAATCAATAATAAATAGAATACTCTTTGCAGTTACAATATTTCAACACCCCCCCTTAACAAGAAGGGTATTCTACAACATCATCATGAGAGAGAGAGAGGGAAACAACATCAACAACGTCTGGAACACTGATTGGCATATCAATAATTCATTGAAAGTTTTTCTCGTCATTAATATCATCATTCACAGTAGGGAGATGGAATGGCATCATCATGTGCATCAACATGGATTAGTATAACACTAATACATCATCATCAATAACAAAAACATCACAACACAAAGCTTGGAGCATCATCAACATCAACACTAGGCTGGGAATCTTCAACACGAAGCTGACATCACAGCATGAGGTTGGCAACACAACAACATCAACAAGAAGTTGGCATCACAACACGAGKATGACAACACAACAACATCAACACGAAGATGGAATCACAACATGAGGCTAGAAACACAACAACATCAACACGAAGCCGACATCATAGCATGAGGCTGGAAACACAACAACATCAACATGAAGCTGGCATCACAACAYGAGGATGGAAACACAACAACTTCAACACGAATTTGGCATCACAACATGAGGCTGGAAACACAACAACATCAACACAAAGATAGCAATCTTCAACACTAGGCTGGCATCATAGCACGAAGCTGGCAATCATCAGCATTAGGCTGGCATCACAACAACATCAACGCAAAGTTGAAAATCTTCAGCACTAGGTTAACATCACAACATGAAGTTGGAAACAACACCACTCCCCCTTTCGAGGGGGGTCCTTTCGGACTACACCAAGCTTATCTAGAAAGTGATCAAACTTTACATGATATAGAGGCTTGGTCAACACATCAACAACATGTTCATATGTGCTAACATACTGGAGTTTTATGGCTCCTCTTTGCACCATATCATGGATGTAATGATATCATATCTCTATGTGTTTTGACTTGTCATGGAACACAAGGCTCTATGTCATCTTTATGCATCTTTGGTTATCACATAGGATCACAGTTGCTTCCATATCCAGATCGAATAGACCTGTCAACAACTTCCGAAGCCATATGGATTCAAAAATGGTGGAACATGCAACAATGTATTCTGCTTTGCTGTGTTGAGAGAAATGCTTGATTGCTTCCTACTTTTCCATGAGATCATGGCTGACCCCAGACTAAAACAACATCCTGAAGTGCTCTTTCTGTCAGAGACACTTCTAGACCAAACTGAATCAGTATAACCACTCAGTCTGGAGTCATTATCTCCATTATAACTGAGACCACAATCTAATTTACCCTTAAGGTACCTCATCACATGTTTTGCAGCAACCAGGTGAACACGTCTAGGATCTACCAGAAACTGACTCAAGGTGTTCACAACAAAACATATATATGTCCTGGTGTTCATCAGATACATCAACGATCCAATGATCTATCTGTACAACGTAGCATCAATCAATTTGAAGAAGTGTCAACCAGGAGCTTCAACTTTGTTTCCATGGTGTAATCATGGACTTGCACTTCAACATATCAAATCTCTTCAGTATTTCAATTGCATACTTCCCTTGGTTAAGGAATATCCTCTCTAGGCTCTACCAGACCTCAAGACCTAAGAAATAGTGCATTAGGCCAAGGTCTTTCATCTCAAATTTTGCAGCGAGCTTCTTCCTACATTTAGTGATGATATTTTCTTCTCCAGTTAAGAATAAGTCATCCACATACAACAACAATATAATAGGCTCATCATTCATAACCTTGAAGTAAAGGTTAGAATAAAATTTACTCTTGGTAAAGCCCAAGCTCATCATGAAACTGTCAATCCTTCCACACCAAGCTCTAGGAGCTTGATTCAATCCATACATAGCCTTCTTCAACTTGCAGACATGAGTCTTCCTATCTTCAAATTCAAACCCTTGAGGTTGTTCTATATACACTTCTTCTTCAATGACACCATTCAAGAAGGCTGTTTTCACATCCATTTGGTGTAACTTCCACTTCATAATAGCTGCAAGGGCTATGATGGTTCTGATTGAAGTGTATCTGGATACATGAGCAAACGTCTCTTCATAATCAATGCATTCCTTTTGAGAAAATCCACGAGCAACAAACCTTTCTTTATATTTCTCAATACTTCCATCAGCAACATGTTTTATTTTGAAAATCCATTTGGAAGATACCACATCCTTGCTCTTCGGTCTGGGAACTATTTCCCATACATCATTCTTTATGATGGATTGGTATTCTTCTGTCATGGCATCTGCCCATTCTTTCTTCTGAATGGATTCTTCAAAGAAGGTATGCTCCTTCTCTAAGAGATCACACATCAAAGCCATATAACTGGATAATGGCTTGGGTTTCTTCACTTGTCTCATGGTTCCTTCGAGGGCACCATACTTCTCTCCATCTTGAATAAGTTCCCTTGCCCAAGATGGATTTCTCTTGTGGGAGATTGTCATATGGGGAGGTTCCTGAGATTCTATTATGTCATGATCTTCTAGAATCTCCTCATCATGGGAAGTTGTGACTTCTCTCACTGGTTCTGCAACTCTGAGAGCTACATGTTCTTCTTCATATACTTCTTCAAGCTGACATCTTCGTGATTTCTTGAGTGCTGCATCTTCATCAAAGGTTACATCCCTTCTGATCTCAATATGATGGTAACTTGGTATATAAACTCTGAAGGCCTTGGAGACCTCACAATATCCAAAAAATGTTCTCTTATTTCCTGAAGGGTCTATCTTGGTTCTCTTCTCTTTTGGAATTCATAGAAATACTGGGCAACCAAATATTTTGAGATGGCTTACTTCTTGAACACATTCTTCCCAAAGATTGTCAAATTGTAGTTTGTGTTTTCTGGCACAAATAGTTTGGATGAATGCATCCCAAGGTCTTGTGAGACCATTAAGGGACTTCATTATAAGTTCATCTTCATCTATAATATCTTCAATTTCTTCTAGTTGTTCTTTGAATTGTGATATTCTGGAGAAATATTCCTAGATTGTTTCTCCTTTGTACATCCTTGTATTCTTGAGTTGAGTTCTTAGATTCATCTTTCGATTGATTTTCCTTCCTCCATATAATATGGTTGTGGCATCAAACATTTCTTTTGGATTATTCTTTGAATCCACTTGAGGAATCAAGTGATCTTTGATAGAATCTGCAATGATTCTTTTGGCCCTAACTGTGTCCTTTTGGTGTTTTTCTTTAGCTGCAACATTGACGGGTTCTGGTACATTTTCTTTAATGAATATTGTTAGTTCATTCTCTTCAAGAATGAGTGCAATCCTATACTTCTAGGGACATAAGTTTTCCACACCTTCTATTTTGTCAACAAGCTTATAGTGCTTGTAGACATTTTTACCTGGAGCTAGGAAAATGACCAAAAATTGAGAATGCTCATAATTGAATTTTGAACTTACCAAGAGGTGTGCTTCACTGAGGCGAGTAGCCTGGTGTATTTAGATTTCAGAAAATCCAATTCCCCCCCCCCCCCTCAAACTTGACCAACGGATTTATGGATTGGTGCTTCTGGTTTTCTGGTACTTCTGGTTTTCTAGTGCATTTGGTTTTCTGGTACTTCTGGTATTGGTGAAAACTAGGGTTTCACTTTTTGGGAGTTATATCCACTAAAAAGGTGTGTTGAAGGTGCCATGGAGTTCCTTGGGCTAGGGAGCACTTTTCTAGATGACTTTTGGGTTGAAATTCCTCTTCAATAAAAATCCCTAATTTTCTTGTATGACAACAATGACGTTTTTTCTATATCCAGTGAAAGATGCTCTTTCCAGCTTAGCTCTGATACCATGTTAAATTTTAATCTATTATTAGGTTTCTTTTCAATTTACTAGATAACCATAGCATAGATATGATCACTAAGAGAAACACAATCACAAGATACACAACATTTGTCCTGGGAAACCCTCATGGGGAAGAAAACCCAGCAAAAACTTTCTTAATATAGATAGCCAATACAATGCTAATAAAATAAACCAAACACTAGAGAATATCCTCTCCCAAGCAATGCACCTCTCTCTCTTCCTTCTTCCGGCAACTGGTAATTGCAGTTTCCTTCAATACTTGCGCACTAGATGAGTGAGATGAGTGAGTGAACAAATGAGGCACTGGCTTCCTTTATTTATACAAACTGGAAAGTGTTGAAAGGAGGTGTATCTTCACTGGTAGGGCCGACTTGTCTTTCTGGGTGGTTAAAACCACTTTAATTTTCATGGGGGGCGACTTCTTATTTTGAATATTACAATTAGGGTTTGACCAATCCGCAAAAGGGGATTTGGCATTTACAATTCCTGACATGATCAATCCACAAAAGGGGATTGATCTAATGAATAATAAATGAATAATAAATAGAATACTCTTTTCATTTACAATATTTCAACATTTACATCCATGAAGAATAAATTGGAGGTCTGCATATCAACATGGGTAATGTTGATACTGATTCTAATGGTAGAAGAGACAGACAGGGGACTATAACTATGAGAAGTCTGTAAAAACAAGTGTAGAGCTATAGGGCCAATAATGAGAGGATCATGAAGGCTCAAGAAGAGATACTTCAAAGCCTAAATATTCTATAGAAATAGGTTAACAAGGACTCTGACACCAAGCAAACAGCTAGTGCTAGACAAGTATCAACATCAAGATCCCATAGAAAAAGAGATGATCATGGGAGTGATAGGAAGTCAAGAGGCATGAGTAGACACCATCATTCTCCAAGGCATTCCACTAGAAGAACTCATGCAAGTTCAGGTCTAGGGAGTATCCCAAGTGTGTCTCTTGTTCAGAGGCAAAGGAGAAGACCCAAGGAAGATATCTTGAGGGGAGAAATTAGTAAGATTAAGCCACCGACTTTCAATGGTGAGCACAAGAAAGGAGAATATGTTGAAGCCTAGCTGTTGGAAATGAAGAAATATTTCCAGCTTCATGATTACCCATCTCGGGTGGAAGCTATAATTTCCACCTACCACTTGCAAGGAAAGGAAACCATGTGGTGGGATCAACTTTAGCAATCCAAGAAACTTCATGAGAAAATAATCTCATGGAGGAATTTCAAGGGATATTTCCAAGAGAAATATTTGTTCAAACATACTATGATAGAAAGATTAAAGAGTTCTTTGAACTCAAGCTGGGAACCATGAGAATGGAGGAATATGAGAAGCAGTTCTTTGAATTGTTGAAGTATGTTGACTTCATCAAGGATGAGAAAGTCAAAATCCAAAGGTTTCTAAGTGGGTTACCATATTTCTACAATTATAAGATTCAATATGATAACCTAAAAACCTTGGAGGAAACCATAAAGAGAGAAAGACATTTGTATGAGCAGAGCAAAGGAAGACTAGTTTTCCAAAAATATTGGAATGACAAGATGA
Organism: Picea engelmannii; assembly: GCA_009831015.1. Taxonomy (NCBI): domain Eukaryota; kingdom Viridiplantae; phylum Streptophyta; class Pinopsida; order Pinales; family Pinaceae; genus Picea; species Picea engelmannii. The sequence goes on from ML790841.1 coordinate 97,358, forward strand.
AGGATAAGAATGATCAAAGGAAGAAGGGTTTCAAGCCACTCATTTTTAAGAATAATTTCCAAGTGAATCAGAACGGTCAAGTCACAAAAAATGAACACAAGAATGTAGAGGCCAAGGAAGTAGCTGGTGCAATGTTGGGAATGTGGGGAAAATCATCTATATAGGGACTGCCCTCACAAAGGAGAAAGAATGAGGACTGTCCACAACATTCAAGAGGCTGAAAAAGTGGAAGACATGGGCAAGATCATGCCAATGATTTATGCAGCCTTGGATAAAAAGCAAGATGAATATCAATCTCCAATGATTGAATTGGAAGGTAAGATCAATAATGAGTCCATAGCAATTTTAGTTGATTTCGGAGCCGACCATAGTTACATAAATGCTAACATTGTTGAAATATTTCACTTGCAAAGAAGTAAGAATAATAAATATTAGTTAGTTTAGTTAGCCACGGGGCTAATATGAAAAGCAATAAGTTGGTTAAATATTGTTTGATAGAAATGAATGGACTCAATACAAAGGTGGATGTAAACATCATACCATTGGGTTCATATGATTATCTAATTGGCATGGATTGGTTGGAGAAACATCATGTTGTCCTAGACTGTTACAACAAGACAATCACATGTCTTGATGAGGAAGGAAAGCAAGGAAATATTCAAGGCATTAAGAGATGCAACTATTAGAGATATTTAAGCTATGTAGTTGAAGAAGAGCTTCAGGAAAAGATTTCAGATGTTTGCAGCCATGGAGGAGGCAGCCAAAGATAAAGTGGCAAGCATTGAAGACCATCCAATTTTGAGGGTTTTTGAAGATTTTATTAGTGAAATTTCGGGACTACCACCAAAAAGAGACATTGATTTATCTATTTATTTGGTGCCAGGAGTTTCCCTAGTGTTTAAGACACCTTGCAGAATAGGAAAAACAAAATTAAAAGAGTTGTATATGCAACTTGAAGGAATTTTGAAGAAGGGGTATATACGCCCAAGTGTGTAACCTTGGGGAGACCCAATTATTTTTGTGAAGAAGAAGGGTGGAACCTTAAGGTTGTGTATTGATTTCAGTAAGCTTAATAAGGTTACCATAAAGAATAAGTACCCTTTTCCAAGAATTGAGGATTTGTTTGATCAGCTAAAAGGTGCAAGAATATTTTCGAAGATTGACTCAAGATCAAACTATCATCATGTAATAATAAAGGAAGAAGACATCAACAAGACAACACTTAGAAAAGTTTATGGGCATTATGAATTCATGGTAGTGTCATTTGGGCTATCAAATGCCCCAATAGTTCTTATGTTCCTAATGAATGGAGTGTTGAGGGAGTACCTGGAAACATTTGTGATTGTGTTTCTTATATTATATCCTCGTTTATTCTAAATCATAAGAGCAACATGAAAAACATTTAAGACTGGTGTTGCAAGTTTTAAGAGAGCGTAAATTGTATGCTAAGCTAAGTAAGTGCATATTTTACCAAAAGAAGATTCACTACTTGGGGCATACAATTTCAATAACAGGGATAGAAGTTGACCTTGAGAAGATAGAGGCCATTAGAGGATGGCCAACACCAAGGAATGTGACAATGTTAGGGACCTAACCCCTCACATAGGTAGAAAAATACATTCAGATGTAATAAAGGTCAATATTAATAAGGCCTTGCAATAAGGTAGAATAAGTCAAATGTAAGAAGACCTAATAGAAGCTTCCGCTTCTAGAAGGATCTTCCTTTAGATGGTTCTTTTGATAGAAATATTTAGTATAAATAGGAGTCGAGGGTATGAGAACCCTATCTTAGATATTATTGTAATAGAGCTCTGCTCGACTGGAGGTTGCCCCCTCGAAGAGGTAAGTGAAGATTACTCTCAGAATCAAAGTGCTCTTTTTGGTGTTATTATGATATCATTTCAGTGTTATTGTGGTGTTGTTCTAGTTATATTGTTGTTTATATGCCATTTCTAGCATTTTATTTCTGTTCTGCATCCTTTTTATATCTAGAATATTACAAGTGGTATCAGAGCACTTTCCTCGGCAGAAAATTGTGGGTTATTTTTTTTCAGGGTAGAGACATATTCTGATGTCTTTAAGCTACAAAGATCTATCGTTACACACATAAACCCATGATTGATGGATTCATACATGTAGAAAATACAAGTCGTACTTAAGTGCACATTTGTTGGCCACCCTTGTAACCCTTGTTGGTACCCCTTCGAGTGGTAGAGCATCAGACAACACCTGTATACAGATTGGCCTAGATTTCCTAAATCCCTCTTTAGATAAATTGATCGGCCACTTGACTACTATAGTTTCACCGAGAACAACACTTGGGAAGATACTCTCTAGTACCTGGGTAGTCGGGTAGTATGTCTAAGGGCACGGTCTAGCTTCCTTAGTTGGTTCCCTGAGATATTGGGCCGAGTACTACTGTTGGATCCCGCATGTATATTAGAGAGCTATAGCACAGGGAAAACCCTTGTATGTAGAAACCTTGAATACCTAACCCTTGGGGATGGAAAAAAAACATAAAACAAACAAGATCTATTGCCGCACAACTGTGTTCGAGTTGCCAAATCACTACACATTTATTCTTGGTTAAGCATTTGGACATTTTATCATTGCAATATTCTTCAGAACAGAGTATAACTCTGCAAGTGTAAAAACAAAAAAAAAAGTCTGGAAATTTTTGGACCATTATTTGAGACCTATTCCATTGGATTTATCTCTTCGCCCTTATCACATTCATACCTATCATTTTTCAACAAATTGTTTTGACCCCACCCGCCCCTTTTCGGGTTCCCTCGTCATTATGGCCCATACCCGTAGCCAATGCTTGGAATATCGCTTCAATACCTTGCAATCTAATTTCACAGAGACCCAATAAGAAGTGAGATAGCTCAGTTCCAATAATGCCACCATCAATCAAAATATGCATTCCTCCATCGCTGCATCAATCATCGAACTCAAAGAATACCTCAAACAAGACATGACTACCCAACTTGAATCTGTCATTTTGATGATCTACACCAAGCTGCATATCCCTGCAAGTCCCCCTTTATTTGACCCACCTTTTCATACTGAAGCTAAAACTTCCTCTCATTCCCATAATTTTCATCCCCATCACTTCCAACATGACCTTTTCCTTCTGGGGGTGGATGTGGCCAAATTTGATGGCTCAGATCCCACTGGTTGGGTAACTCAAATGGAACATTATTTCTCTTTGTATGAAATTACAAATGATTTGGCCAAACTCTGGTATGGTGTTCTCCATCTAGATAAAGAACGTTGGTAATGGTGGAAATGGAGAAAAACTGCCCATCAAGGGTATATTGCTTGGACGCACTATGTGGCAGATATTTATGAATGCTTTGAAACTGACACCAACCATTTAGGTCATTTGAAAAAGTTGAAACAATCTGGAACAGTGGAAGACTTATAACTTCTTTTGAGCGACTGGCTTTTCGTACAGAGGGCATGTTTGATGCTTTTTTCCAAGAATGTTTTATCAGTGGCCTCAAGGATGAGATTCATGCCCATGTCTTCATGGCTCAGCCTCAGAGTTGGGTGGAGGATACTAAAAGAGATAAGTAAGCACAACATGTTTTCTCTTCTCAAAACCGGAAACCCTCCTTTATTCCTCGCACTAAACTAGTAAATCCCACTACTCCTTCTGCTCCACTAAATATCCAAAAATTGACCAAGGCTGAAATGGTTGAACGCCAACTCAAAGGCCTTTGTTATAATTGTGATGACAAATATTTTTCGGGCCACAAGTGTAAGGAACAAAATATTTTTATGTCCATATCGGAGGATATTTCAGAAGAGGATGTTGAAACTCCCCTTATATCCGAGTCACCCGAACCCATTGACATAACCCCTCCCTCAGACCCTCCCGAAGTAGAACCGATCATTTCCCTAAATTCTCTCACTGGCTTCTCTTCTCCCCAAACCCTCAAGCTAATTGGTTACATAAATAATAGGAAGGTCATCATTCTTGTTGATAGTGGAAGCACCCATAATTTTCTTCATCCCCGCATTGCCCAACAAACTCATTGCTATATCCATGCAGCCAATAATTTCCAAATCAAGATTTCCAATGGTGGCTCCATGAAATATCATATGTTTGCTATCAATATGGGCGGTTGTGACATTGTGTTGGGTGCAGATTGGATAATGACTTTGGGTTTGATTCTCATGGATTTTAAGGAATTAACCATGCAATTCAACCAGGAGGGCCAACAATATAAGTTCCAAGGCATCACCGTCAGTTTACCTGAGATCATTAGTTCCCATCGCATGGAAAAGCTTCTTAAAAAATGTCATTCTGGCGTTATTTCCCAACTCCATGCCATACAATAAATTGAGACACCCTCTGTGCCGCAAGACATCCAATCCATCCTCTCTAAACATCAAGTGGTCTTTTCCACTCCCCAGGGACTCCCTCCTTCCCATGGTGTTCATGATAATTCCATTGCCCTTGTACCAGGAAGCCTTCCTCCCAATATCTGTCCATATCATCACCCCTTTTCCCAAAAAAATGAAATTGAGAAAATGGTCCAAGAATTGCTTAATGCAGGCATTATCCGCCCTAGTAAGAGCCCCTACTCTTCTCCTGTGGTCATGGTCCTGAATAAAGAAGTTTCTTGGTGCATGTGTCCTAAATTCTGTGCCCTCAACAAACTCACCATTAAAGACAAATTTCCCATTCCTGTCATTGATTACCTCTTGTATGAATTAAGTGGTGACCAGTTCTTTACTAAACTTGATATTCGTTCTGGCTACCACCAGATCCGTATGAAATAGGCATACATTCCTAAGAATACCTTTATAACTCATGAGGGACACTATGAGTTTTTGGTCATGCCCTTTGGCTTGTGTAATGCCCCCTCCACCTTCCAAAGTGTTGGCATAGGGGCAGACCCAGGGTTCAACGCTACAACAATGCACCAACAAAACCCTAACTACTGGCCCTTTCAGCAACACCTGCGAAGAAGATGAAGTCTCACCCAAGGTAGAGGTAGGGGTGGTTGTAGGACTCTAGTGTCTGCAACCTTAGATGGGACATAAATCTGCGATTCTAATCACTTAACAAAACACTTAGCAGTTATATTTATCAATATTTAGTTCTTAGTTACAGCGCAGTTAAACACTAATCACATTACATCGTAGTGGTCAACCAGATCTGGCATCTAGTAGCACTTAACATGATGAACATATCAGATCTTAACAGATTCAACACTAAGCACATGTATATAAGTCAGATCTAACATCCATCCATATTATTAAGAACATAGCATTAACATATATATC
>ML790841.1:125772-147763 GCA_009831015.1 Picea engelmannii
TAGGTAAAGGACCCAAGGTTGTTTCATGTATAATTATATGAGTTTTAATATATTTGAAGGTAATACTATTCTATATGGATATTACATGTCATGTTATTTCTGGTGGTATGTGGAACATCACATAACTCCTCACGATTTGAGAGTTATGGCATTACGAAGTTGGAGGATCCTCATATGTTGGCTTAAAGCCCCAAAAGTTTAAAGAAGTCAAAGAGCTTGCAAAGAAGAAATTATTATTTAAATGATAAAGTAAAGTGACAAAGTCAAGAAAGATTATTTAAATAATAAAGTGAAGTGAAAAAATCAAAGAAGATTATTTAAATGATAAAGTGAGGTGAAAAATTCAAGGAGGAATATTTAAATGATATTTAGTAATGTATAAATTTCTAATTATGGAAAGTGGTTAACCCTAAAAATGAGGAAAATAGGTTAAGTGACCTAGAAATGGGTTAAGTGACCTAGAAGATGGAGAGTATAAATAAGAGGCAAGGCTCTCTCATTTTACATCACACTTAAGCATATTGAATATCTATAGGTGACTGAGGTAACCAAAGGATATCTAAGCTGAATTTTAGAGGGAAGGTGAAGAAAAGAGGGCCGGAATTCAAGGGAGGATAAATTCTTTTGATGATGCTTTCTAAGGTATGTTATTTACAAGTGATCTCACCATTTTTGAAGTAACTTTTTTTCTTTAATGATTCATACTGTGATATTGATAGTCCATTGAGGAAACATATCCAAGTATTTGTGGTAAGAAATTCATCTTGTGGTTCGTTGTATTTTTGGAGTTACTCTCCGTGGAAAATAGGGTTTGTGACTAGTCCTGAAACTAGTCTAAAACAGGTGTTTTGGGTAAAAACGTCATAACTTCTTCATAACAGATCCAAATTTAATAAGAAAAAATATGTTGGTTAGAGTATAGTTTGTAGTATGTTGTGTAACATTTTCGATTCAACAACTATTTCATTTGGGGCACGATCTACATTGTCGCTCTCTAAAATAAGCCAGAATTCAACAATTCATGCCATTTTTTTGTATAACTCCTTTTCTGAGAGGTTCCAAGTAGTGTCACCTAGAGGAATTGCATAAAACACACTAAAGAACATTATGTATCAGTTTCATATATTTATTCATTACAAGTACATTGTTATGATTATTTCAAGTTAGGGTTGTTGACTAATCCAAAACTAGTCATGTGAGACTAAAGAAAAGTTTGATGAAAATGTTAGTCTCTTGTTGTTAAAGTTAAGGAAGGTTGGCAGGTATGTGATCATATACACCAGGTCTATTATAGAGTTACAAATCATATTTAGATGATGATATTGATGAGGGATTTTGGTTGAGGTACATGTTGGGTACATGGTTGAGACAAGTAGTTGATGAGTTGTCACATACATGAGGTACATGGTTGGATGCACTTGTTTATGGTACATGTTGATTACAGGTTGTTTGGTAGAGGTTGGAGTATGGTTGATGAAATTTTTTATGGTATAGGTTGATTACAGGTTGATGTACAGGTTGATGCATGGTTAAGGTTTATTGGTACAAGTTTACAATGGTTTATTTCACAGTGATAGTGTGATAGTGGTTCCCTCATTCTACTTCTACTTCAGGGTGGCTAGACGAGGAAATGACATGTGGTTATAGCCATCTTCTAGTTGTAGCATGAGAAAATTGGGGGTTGTAGCCAGAGAACATGGGAGTTGAAGTTTCCTTCAGGTTGTAGCCTGAGAAACAAGGGGGTTGGAGCCTCCTTCCAGTTGCAGCTGGAAAACAAAGGAAGTTGGTGCTTCCAATGAATGTAATTCTTCAATACATATAAGAAAAAACATTATGTGGTTTTATCCCACTTTGGGTTTCCACGTAAAACATTGGTGTACTTTGTATTTGTATGATTGTTCATTTGTTCATTGCTTATTTACTCTGCAGTTATTGGATGATAATGCTACATTGATATAGCACTTGGATTATATGGTTAAAAATGATTAAATTGCTCTATTACTGATTCACCCCCCCTCTTAGTAATCCAACATGTTTGCTGATACTTTTTCCAGTAGCAAGTTCCCTTGAGTTCCCAGTGTTAGAATATAGAATATGGTGTGCTCATTTTACCATTGATGATACCCTCGTCACCCAACCACAGGCTGAAGCCTCCCTCCGATCACCTTAACCTTGACTGAGAATTCCTCTGGAAGCAAACCTTAGGCTAGATAGCCAAACAAAGGACAACGCATCTCTCCCCAAGGATAGCGCAACACAAAAGACTGATCAGATAGTCCCAAACCCTAGCCAAGAGAAATCCAAGCCAATACTGAAACTAACTGCTGCTGCAGCTGCACCTGCAACCCTCCTCCAAACCTACGCACCAGACTGAAATTGCAGTGCGTACCAACTAGGAAACTGCAATTCTGAGATCTCTTCAATAGCTTGTAGTTGATCTCTTAGCTGGGAGATCCTTACAAAGCATGATGTTACGATGTTGTCATCATTCATCTTCATGTCATGGATCTCATTCTTTAGACTCATAACTTGTCCAATGTTTATGACTGAGAAGAGATTTGTTAGGGCATCGTACATCTTCTTCGATGAGTGAAGATAGGAGATGTAGGGTATCAAGTGGTTTTTTATGGAATCCACTATGATACTCATGGCATTGATGTCAACGTCTTTGAACTTCTCCATAGCTGCAACATTCCGTGGTTCCTTCTCTTCTCCTTCTTTAAACTCTGGCTTCACGATCTTTCCTTTCACAATATCCAACACTTTATTCTTAGCAAGGATGAGGTCAATCCTTGTCTTCCATGCTCTAAAGTTAGAGGCTCCATCTAGCTTGTTATCATACTTCATAGAATTCATCATGGCTTGCTTGACTTGGTCAAACCCTAGATTTGACCAAAAATTCAAACTTCACGTCTTGGCCTTCTGAGAGTACCAGGAGATGCGCTGGGCTAGGGCGCATTGATCTATCCAGAGATTAGGTCAATCTCGTCACTTAAGGTGCCTCGATAAGAGGTTTAGGGTTTCTGCAACTGCTTCTGCTGGTAACCCTATCTGCAGTGCTTTTGGAAGCTGCTCCTGCTAGTAACCCTAGAAACAGTTCCTCAACGAGCTCAATGTCTAGCGGTTATGTTTCCTTCCAGCGTTTTAGGCTGACTGAAGGGGTGTGGGCCCATAACCTGTTAGAATATAGAAGATGGTGTGCTCGTTTTACCATTGACGATACCCTCGTCACCCAACCACAGGCCGAAGCCTCCCTCCGAGCACCTTAACCTTGACTAAGAATTCCTCCAGAAGAAAACCCTAGGCTAGATAGCCAAACAAAGGACAACACATCTCTCCCCAAGGATAGCGCAACACAAAAGACTGATCAGATAGTCCCAAACCCTAGCCAAGAGAAATCCAAGCCAATACTGAAACTAGCTGATGTTGCAGCTGCAGCTGCAACCCTCCTCCAAACCTGCGCACCAGATTGCAATTGCAGTGCACACCAACTGGGAAACTGCAATTCTGAGATGCTGTCAAATGAGAACTGGTGCCCTGTATTTATAGTAATCCTGCTAGTTTGTTGGGGCCGACTTCTCCTTCTGGGTATGTGTCTGTTCAGTATATTATTATTAATTCTGGCCGACTTCTTCTCTTGGAGGCTAATAGCCTAATATAAATTTTCTTCTTGAGCCAACAAGGCTTCTAGGGTTATTARCCAACTCATYAGGGTTTCTGTTGCTTTCCGGAGTCTTATATTCTYGCCAGGTTCACATATGGGGGTAAATATCTCCCACATCTACCATAATATTAACACCCAGTTCCTAGTTACCTGTGCTAGAGAGACCCTGATAAACAGATGGCACATTCCTTGGGTTAACCTTAATAAACAGATGTTACATCCCTTGGGTTATTCATGATAAATGTATGGTACATCCTTTGGGTTATCGCTAATAAATGAATGGTGCATTCCTTGGGTTGGGTAGGTCAGGAGGAAGAGAGTTGGTAGAAAATTCGGGATAGTTGTAGGAGAATATCAGTTGGTTTGTGAGTTTTATGAGTTGTGAGTGGACTGTGAGAGACCACCTTCTTTTGTGGATTACTAGCATCAACTTGGGGGTGATTCGTTGTTGAGATTTGGAACAGTAAATCTATGATTGGGTGGAACATCCATCTCAAGCAGTTGGTTACACGATTCTTGTTTAAAGATAAGTGTTTTATCTTTTTGTTGAGTTATTTACATATGTTATTGTTGTGCGTGAACTCTGTGTAAATGAGATTGACATATATGTTGTTGTAATGAGTGGTTTAGTTGCATTTCATGTTGATTATTAACATGATTTAGATGCACATGTTTTACGGTTATAGACAGTAGCTAAATCTGTTTTAGATTTGTAGTTGTAAGCTATAGGAAATCAACTAATAGTAAAAGAATTACTTTAATTAGCAAAAATTTCGTTTTTATGTGTATTCTGCACCATCATGTTCCTCGGTCTAGCTGGGGAACGATTACATTATGGTATCAGAGTCATAATAAAGAGAGTTTTATGTGGCATGGCCTAGCCTAGGTGTTGGGTACGTTACACTTTTCCTAAAGATTAATATACTAAGTTGATTTACAATATTTTTGGAGGAAACAATATAAGTCTATTTGATAGCATATGTTTCTACAATTAATCATAATTTTCGTGGAGCTTTCTCGAAATCAACTATGTAGGAGGTTTTGAAACGTCCAAAGTATGGAGTGGACACACCACCCATTATTAGGGACAAAAGAAGCTCAATGATATGAAAGTATGTAGGGGAATAAATTTATAGGGTAAACAAAAGAAAATAACCCTTAGAAAATTGAGGTGACCTTTGAGAGTCACTACTAAATATTTTTTTTGAAATAATAACTTTTATGAAATAATATATAAAGATTGTCCCTGGAGAAAGCTAAATAGGTTTAACCAACCATTGGAGGTAAAAAGGTTGGAAAAGGAAAGAAGGTTAATAAAGTCAAAGGAAATTACATTGGAGGAAGTAGTTAATTTCTTTTAATAATAAGTGGAAAAATTTAAGTAAAAGTACAAGTAATAATATTAAATAAATAAATAAAGAAGGTTATAATATTATGAGGAGCGAGGATGACCTTGTGAGACTAGGGGCCAAATGTGAAAACAAGCACTTTGTGTTGAGGCCAAAATTTTGGTTTGGTAAAAGAAAATAGGGTGCTTTAAATAAATAAATAAAGAAGGTTATAATATTATGAGGAGCGAGGATGACCTTGTGAGACTAGGGGCCAAATGTGAAAACAAGCACCTTGTGTTGAGGCCAAAATTTTGGTTTGGTAAAAGAAAATAGGGTGCTTAGATTTAAAGGATTGTTCAATATTAGCGGACTTAGTGATTCGGTTATGGGTAGTGTCAGTTATGTTCTCTTGAGCTGAGCTTTGAAATATCTCTTTGTTTGGCCTATATACGTTGCAGAAACAAGGAATTTGATAGACTCCTAGACCCATCATAGAGTCACATTTGTCCTTAGCAGTTTTGAATAATTGCTTTAAGGTTTTACAAGGTTTGAAAAATGTTCTAATATTCTTTTTGACCAGAATTTTAATATAAGATTGGTGGTACACTTGATGTAAGGTAGAGAAAAGTAGGCTAAGGGTGGGGAAATTAGAGAAGGATTTTTTAATATAGAATTCCTTACATAGTGAAAGGGATTTGTTAATTTAGAAAATAGAGTAATCATGGGCCATAAGAAGCTTCTTCCTCCTCAAGAAATTGAAGAGCTGAGATTCAGATAGCTTTATAGCCAAATTTTTTAAAACCGTGAATTTTTGGACACAATGGTAGTGAGAAAGGACGTGAAGATATCGGTTAATGTACATCGATTTCCTGCAAATCTTTAAATAAGTGAATAGAGTTAGGATTGGTTTCATGAAAACAGAGAATGCAATCGAAAAACAAGACCATGAAATATTGGTGTCACCTCTATTATTTTTCAAATATGGAAAAGTTGAACGTAGTTGGTTCAAATGTTGGGAAGTAAATGAACCATATGAAATTCTTATATCGTGGATTTTCAACAAATTGTTGAGTATTTAAGGCAAGAAAATGTTTATACTATAAAAACGGTGAAAATGGATTTCAAAAAATGAAGTCATCTCCAAAAATGAAGTCTTTAGAAAGCGTTCATTTGGAATTTTATTATTGTAAAAGTTTATTCATTTCCATCTTAAAAATTTGAACAATAAAAGTCTTTACATACTATTATTATATATTGTAGTAATCATGGCATATTATTTTACATGTAATATTATATCGTTTCCTTTAATAAGGTGATTTAGAGTTATATCATTTGCTTTAATAAAGTTTGCACTAATCATGGCATATCATTTTGCATGTAAAATTATATCATTTGCTTTAATTAAGTGATTTAGAGTAATATTTGCATATAATGTTTTCTCAATTGTTTTAATAAAGTGTTTTTGAGTAATTTTCACATATTATTTTGTATATGTATCATGTGATTTGTATTTTATTTTTAAATGTATTAATTAGCTATTTAAATCTTATTTTATTTTATAAATTTAAAAGTATTTTAAAGTGTTTTATATAAATATAAAATAATTTTATTATGATTATAGAAAATGTTTATTTTTAAGTTAGGAATATTGGATATTTTGAAAAAATGTAAAAGATAATTTGAATTAATGTTGTATTTACTTTTTAGAATTATTTTTATTTTTATTTTTATTTAAATATTTGTTATAGATTTTTTTTCTAGAAATTAATATAAATTTAAAATCATATTTTTTACATAAATATAAAGTAATTTTATTATAATTATAGATAATAATATTTTTTTCGAAGTAAAAATTTTTAATCTCTATATATATATATATATAATAACTTAAATCGAAGTTGTCTTTATTTTTTAATATTATTTTTTTGTTTGTATTTAAGTATATAATTTAGATTTTTTTCTTAAAGATCAATATACTAAGTTGATTTACAATATTTTGGGAGGAAACAATATAAGTCTATTTGAGAGTATATGTTTTCATAGTTAGTCATAATTTCCATGGACCTTTCTGGAATGTAGGAGATTAATCGTACAAAGTTTCGAGTGGACACTTCACCTATCATTGGGGACAAAAGAAGCTCAATGATACAAAAATAGTGTGTTGGGGAATAAATTTATAGGGTAAACCAAAGAACATAGCCATTAGAAAATTGAGGTGACCTTTGAGAGTCACTATTAAATCAATATTTTGAAATAATAACTTTTATGAAATAATATATAAAGATTGTGCGTTGATAAATCTAAAAAGGTTAAACGAACCATTGGAGCAAAAAAGGTTGGTGAAGGAAAGGAGATTAGTAAAGTCAAAGGAAATTACAATGGAGGAAGTATTTTTTTTTTAATAATAAGTGGAAAAAGTTAAGTAATAAATACGTGTAACAATACTAAATAAATAAGTAAAGAAGGGTATAAGATTATCATGAGCCAGGATGACGTGGTGAGACGAGGGGCCAAATGTGAAAACAAAGACCCAAAAGGGTCATGGTAAGATTAGGAACGACAAAGGGGGAGTAAAAATTAATAAGGGAGAACCAACTTAATGACCGAGGCAATGTATGAGGGGCTTCAACGATTGGCTGAGTTTGTAGCTATCCTCACCATTAAAGTTATTGGGGTGTTTTTCAATTTCCGTCACTTTTAAAATAATAGAGGAATAATAGGGTGTTGAGGCCAAAATTTTGGTTTGGTCAAAGAAAATAAGGTGCTTAGATTTGAAGGAGTGTTCAACAATAGCTGACTTAATGATGCATTTTTGGGTAGTGTTTTCTATGTTCACCTTGATTCGGGATTTGAAAGATCTCCCGATTTGGCCTATATGTGATTTTCCGTAGGAGCAAGGAATTTGGTAGACTCCTAGGCCCATCATAGGGTCATATTTTGTAATACCTCAGTTTTGAGTCCCCAATTTTATAATGTAATTTGTTTATTTGATGAATGGTCAGAGTGCCTATAAAACTGAAACTGGCTTGGGTGCCTAGGAAAATGTAATGCTTTGAAAATTTTAATAATAAAAGTATATCACTAGCTGCAGGACAAACAAGGACAAGAGTTATAGGGGGATATGATTCCGCGAGGGGGGGGGGGACTGAGGAGCTAAACCTTTATGCTTTGTTTAATTAATTATCACCCATGTTGTGTTGGGGGGCATATGAGGGAGCGCATGAATCTCTTGGAGAGACCACATTGTCCTTGGAATGCATGGGTATTTAAACCCTGTTCATGATTTCCTTGGGTTTGGTTAGTTAGTTGGTTCATTCAGTTAGTGAGTGGGTTGGGCATTTCATTGTGAAACAAAGTTCGTTTGGAGTGATTTCTCTCTAATTCTCTTTTCTAGCTCATTCTTGATTTTCTTGGGAAAAGAGGATGTAAATGACTGAAGAACAAAAAACATGGTTAGTTGGATGTAGGAATTAGTGGTGTATTCTAACCAAGAATTAATTCCTGAATGGATGGATGCATTGGAATCATGACAAACCTTGTTCACAACTATGAATCCTAAAATTTCCAGCATTGAGATTTTGTACTAGATGCACTAGAGCCCTAGGAAGAGGTGGAAAGCCTAAGGGACTTCTTGGTAGTGAAGGAAGTTCATTCTCTTCTGTGGTGCGGTCCGAGGGGAAGAGAACTAGTGTACTTTGGTTTTCTATGCGTGAGAAATATTTGAGAGCTTAAGTGCTAGCTCGTTTAGGAAGTTGAGTGTCGCTCTGAAACTCGTCCTTGTGGATTCATAAACTTGGCTTAGGGGTGACCTACTGTTGAGACTTGGAACAACAATGTCTAAGGTTGGGTGGAATGTCCTTGGTCCGTGGCTAGTTGGTGACTGGTTTTGTTAAAGATAATTGATCTCTGTCATGTGTTTCTCTACTTATACATAATTATTTTCCACTGTGTATTGCTTATTATCTCTAATGTCCACGCCTACTTAGCACAAAAAAGAAACAAAAAATCAACCCACTAGCTTATCTAATTCATGTAGGCTGGGTTGGGAGATGTGTAAGGGAATTACATCATGACTTATGTCACTGGGGGTTCAAAAGTCATATTAATTAATTATGACTAAGTCATTTAATTAAAAAAGCAAGGAAAATAATAGTCACTTTATTAAATGAAGTAAAAGGACATAAAAGTGGCTTATTAATTAATTAATGAGAAAATAGAATATTTCTCATGGGGAAAATACAAAAGAAGGGAAAAGAGGAATTCTCCTCATTCATTCATTTTTTAATCAAATTGGGTTTTGAAAGCTCTCGTGGATTTTTCTGGCATTAAGGAGGAAAACCATTGATGAACATTGGTTTCAATAGTGAATCTATCTATCCTAGCCAATTTTCTGAGTAGATCACCCAAATTTACTGATGGTGCTTCATAGAGGTCGTTTTCTTCAATATTGTATGAGATTATTCTTTGGATGGTGGTTTAATTGAATGGTTGAGTAATTATTGTGGGTCGATTTGCTCAGTCTCAAGCTAATATTTATCAAGGGAAGTTGATTCACTTGTGGTTGTTGTTCTTTGAGAATTATAGGTTGATCACATGATTATGGGGGTCGATTTGATGGAATTAAGTTGATGACCAATCATGTTGGCCAATTTATTTAATTTATGGGTATTATTACATTGAAAGTGTTGGGTTTTGATTGAAGGGGGACACACCATCAGATTGTTGGGCATATGCATCATTTGTAGGCCGAGTTGACTGTTAAAGGGGGTGCAAGGGACTGTTAAAGGAAGAGATTTTGTTGGTTGTTCGAATTGTTGTTGTAAACATCTCATTCTCACATTTATTTCAAGTCGCGAGGGTTGCTTTTTGGGGTCTAGCCGCTGGCATACTCTTAGATATAATCGAGATCTCATTTACTATAGGAGAAGTTGCTACAAACTGATATTCTAGCTTGTTATTTCTTGTCTTCCATGGAGAGCAAGCTATAGCATATATAAATCAACAATCATCATTTTATATATTGTTCAGAACTGGTTCATCAAAGGAGTGACCTCAACAAGACTGATATTCAAACATTATATTTCTCACTTTATTTGTGGAATAACCTACAACAATGAGAAATCAGGTTCTTTATCATTGTTGTATGTTTCCTGAGTATTTTATTATGTATGTCAGCCATTGGTATTAAATAAGATGTCAAATGTTTGATCTTTATATGGGTACTTCATTAGAATCTTGTGAAGAGTTCAAAATTTGATAAGATTGTTGAACAAGTGTTACATGTAATTGTTGTTTTAATTCTTGAGATCTATAACTTGAGAAAAAAACACACATCAAACATTGGTCAGAACGTTACAGTGGTATCAGAGCATGATCTTGGCCAATTGTGGGGACTTTGGAAAGATTGTGAATGCATGGGAATTTAAATGAATACATAGGACCTCCAAAACATCACCTATAGATGGAAAAGGTACAAGAACAAAGATCCAGGGTCAGAAGAGGAAGAAGTTGAGATCAAACTTGAAGAAGATAAGGGTAAAGAAGCTATGGGTGATGATGACAAGACAACCTTTGATAGTCTCATCAGTGCTTTGAATATTTGGCCAAAGGCCAAAAGGAAATGTTGGTATCCATAAACAGGTTAGCAGATAAACCAAGTGAAATCCAGAACAATTTGAGTAATAATGACAAAGGGGGATAACACGATGGAGGCAAAGTGCATGCATAAAATATTATGCAGAGTCGCCCTCATATTTATAGTGGATCTACTAGACTTACTCTACCTCATTTCTTAGACAGTACCACAACATGTATGGAAGTTCAGGAAGAGCAGGAGCCTTATGGAGCTTATTTTGAGGAGTATCGGGCTTTGGGGGATGATTTCCATGCAGTTAGGTCCCTTGTTGATTTTTGTAACTTAAGAAGTAGAAACAAACCAAGATGGTTTAACAGAGCACATAGTCAATACTTTGAGTTGCAGTTCACATTGGGAAAGATTACTATTCCCAATTTTGATGGATCATCCAACTCCACAACGAGGGATTGGGTATAAAATTTGGATACATATTTCCAACTCAACCCCATGAAAGAGGCCGATGCCATAAAACTTGCCACTTTGCATCATGATGGCGAGGCACATGACTGGTGGTATCATGGTTTGGTGACTCTAGGTCACAACAACATCACTACTTATGTTGAATTTACACAGAGGTTGTTGGATCGGTTTGAGAAGAAAGACCCTGAGCTACACTTCAAAGAGCTAGCACAACTCAATAAGACATGTAGTGTTGAGGCATTCATATCATAGTTCCAGAGAGTTGTTTTCATGGTGACAGATGTGTCGGAGTCCATATTGATTATGTTGTTTGTTGAGGCTTTAGCCGAACCTTTGAGGGGATGGGTTAATTCCTACAAACCCACTACCCTTTAGGATGCTATTGGGAGGACTAGAGATCTCTAGGAGGAAGTTCCAAAGAATAGATTCCCTGCCAGACCCATTATTCCCAACCATCAATCAGGAGTGACGAGGCGTGGTATCCCTTCAGAGGAGTTTGAAGGATTCACAGTTGTTTTGGTTCGGAACCATAGCTTGGATTGTACCAAATGGATTCCCAAGCTAACCATCACACTTGCGAATTATACTATGACATATTCATTTTATGTGGTGGATGTTACCGATACAAACATGGTTCAAGGAGTCCAGTGGGTTTATTCCATTGGGAAGTACACTACCAATTATCAGACTATGGAGATGGAGTTTTAGGACTCAAATGGTAAGCAGGTTGTTCTTCGTGGTATGCATACATACCCTCCCAAGGTAGTCTTTTCCTAGAAAATGGAAGTTGTTTTCAGGCAGGGTGTCATTGATTAGGAAACAAAGTGTTTCATTTCAGTACAAAGGTCATCTGAGTAGACTCAACAGTATCTAGAAGACATTTAGGAGTTGCTTCAGAAGCATGAGAAGGTATTTCGAGACCTTCCTTCAGGCATACCACATGATCGTGGATTTGAGCATGTCATTGAGTTGGAGGAGGGAGTGCATGCAATCATCACTACTCCCTATAGACATCCTAAAGTCTACAAGGATGATATTGAAAAGACAATAAAGGAATTACTCAATTTGGGATACATTCGACCCAGTTCAAGTCCATTTTCCTCTTCTGTTGTGCTGGTAAAAAATAAATATGGGACTTTTTGTATGTGTGTGTTTTACAGGGCCTTAAAAAAGAAAACTATAAAATACATGTATCCCATTCCACAAATTAATGAACTAATGGATGAGCTAAGGGGAGAAAAATATTTCTCCAAGATTGACCTCCGCTCAGGGTATCACCATATTCATGTGCGGGAGCAAGATATTCCCAAAACATCTTTTCATTTTCATTATGGACACTACAAGTTCCTAGCCATGCCTTTTGGGATGACCAATGCACCTGCAACATTTCAATCATGTATGAATCACACTTTCAAAAAGCAGTTGCAAAAACTTGTGCTAGTTTTCTTTGATGATATCCTTATTTACAGTAAGACATGGGAGGAACATCTACAACCTGTGGATGAGGTGTTGAGGATATTCATTGAGTAGTCCTTATATGAAAATTTGTCCAAATGTGATTTTGGAATGACAAAGCTATTGTACTTGGGGCATGTGATAAGAGAGAATGGGGTACATGTCCATATGGAGAAGATTCGTGATATTATTGGCTGGCCCACACCTAAGAGTGTGACATAATTGAAGAGTTATCTTGGGATTTTCACTTGCTACAAAATATATTTCAAAGGCTTCTCACAAATTAAAACACCTCTTACATATATGAAAAGGAAAAGGGCATTCAGTTGGAATGACACAACTCATGAGACCTTTGAAAATATTAAACAAGCAATGATCTCTTGTTTAGTATTAGCTCTCCCAAATTTTACTCAGCCTTTTGTTGTAGCGTGTGATGATTCTAGTGAAGTTATCAAAGAAGTTTTGATGCAAAACTATCATCCTATAGCATTTGAGAGCCGGAAACTTAGAAAGCATGAGCGCCTCTATTGTATTTATGATAAGGATATGTTGGCTATTATGCATGCCTAGCTAAATTCAGACAGTACCTGGTTGGAGGTAAATTCAAGATCAAAACTGACCATAACAACTTGAAATATTTTCTTTACCAGAAACATTTAAATGAGAGGCAACAAAAATGGGCTAGAAAAGTGAAAACTTTCAACTTCCAGATTGAGTATGTAAAAGGAAAAATAAATGTGGTAGTAGATGGACTTTATAGGAAGCCAACTATATCCCTTACGGAGATTTCACCTGATTGGAAGGCCCACCTCTTGGTAGAGTATTCCAAAAATAAGTTCAATTGTGATCTTTTGGATGGCTTGGTGCAGGATGACATGTATATTATAGTAAATTATAGCATTTACTATAAAGGAAGAATTTATTTGGTACCTGAGTCTGGGCTTAAAAATAAGATCTTGCAGGAAGCACATGATTCTCCTTTGGCAGGGCATCAGGGATTTCTAAAAAGTTATAGAATGATTTGAGAAAGGTTCTCATGGAAGGGACTTAAGGAGGATGTATTGAATTATGTAAAGGAATTCTCCACTTGCGAGCAAAACAAATTGGAACACACTCATCCAACGAGACTCTTGCAACCTTTTCCCATTCCTGAGGGAAAATGGGAAAGCATATCTATGGAATTTATCACTAGGTTTCCTAAATTCCAAGGTAGATATTCTATGTATGTGGTGGTTGATAGGTTGACTAAATTTTCCCATTTCTTTTTTATACCATCAGACTATTCAGGAGCACATGTGGCTGAAGTATTGTTCAGGGAGATATTTTGTTTGCATGGACTATCGAGGACTATCATAAGTGATAGGGGCAGTCGGTTCATGGGGTATTTTTGTAGGATCTATTTATGATGGTGGGTACTAAGTTGTCCCCTAGCACCAATTACCATCCTCAAACGCATGGTCATAATGAAATAGTCAACAAATGGATGGAAGGATACTTGAGGAATTATGTAGCAGGGAATCATAGAACATGGATTAAATGGATGCACTTGGGGGAGTTTTTCTACAAAAATACATTCCATATGTCCATTGGTATGAACCCTTCCATGGATCTATACAACTATAATTCCCCTACATTTTCAGGCCTAGTGTTTGGGGAAAGTAGAGTACCTAAAGCAAAAGATTGGCTTCAAGAAAGTCAACACATTCTATAGGCACTCAAAGAGAATTTGCAAACAACACAAAATCAACAAAAAAATTATGCAGGCAGGAAAAGAGTTGAGAGGGGCTTTGAGGTAGGAAATTTGGTATATTTGAGGTTACAACCATATAGATAGTATTCCCTCAAAAAGAGAGGAGTGGAAAAATTAAAACCTCGCTTCTATGGGTCTTACAAGATCATCAGAAAGGTAGGTGAGGTGGCTTATGAGCTTGAGTTTCCTAAGGAGAGTAATATTCACAATGTATTCCATTTTTTCTTCCTCAAAAAGGATATTGTCTCATAGGTGGTGATTTCTACTAACTTTCCTCCACTTGATGAAGAGGGGCAACTGGTGTTGGTTCTTGAAAAAATATTACAGGTGCACAAGAGGAAGTTGAGAAACAGGGTCATCAGAGAATATTTGGTCAAATGGAGGGAATTACCTATAGAGGATGCCACATGGGAAGGGGAACATGTACTACAACATTCAAATATTTTATTGCTTGAGGACTAGAAATTTTGATTGGGAAGGACTATAATGTCCCCATCCTCTTAGCACGAAAAAGCAATGAAAAAGAAACCCACTAGCTTATCTAATTCTCGTAGGCTAGGTTGGCAGATGTGTAAGGGAATTACATCATGACTTATGTCACTAGGGGTTCAAAAGTCATATTAATTAATTATGACTAATTCATTTAATTAAAAAAAAAGGAAAATAATAGTCATTTTATTAAATGAAGTAATAGGACATAAAAGTGACTTATTAATTAATTAATGAGAAAATAGAATATTTCTCAAGGGGAAAATACAAAAGGGAAAAGAGGAATTCTCCTCATTCATTCATTTATCAATCAAATTGTTTTTCGAAAGCTCTCATGTATTTTTCTGGTGTCAAGGAGGAAAACTTTTGATCAACATTCATTTCGATAGTGAAATCTATCTACCCTAGCCAATTCTCTGAGTATATCACTCAGATATACTAATGGTGCTTCATAGAGGTCGTTTTCTTCAGTATTATATTAGATTATTATTTGGACGATGGTTTAATTGAATGGTTGAGTAATTATTGTGGGTCAATTTGCTCAGTCTCAAGCTAAGATTTATCAAGGGAAGTTGATTCACTTGTGGTTGTTGTTCTTTGAGAATTATAGGTTGATCACATGATTATGTGGGTTGATTTGATGGAGTTAAGTTGATGACCAAGCATGCTGGATGATTTTTTAATTTCTGGGTATTATTACATTGAAAGTGTTGAGTTTTGATTGAAGGGGGATGCACCATTAGATTGTTGGGCATATGCATCATTTGGAGGCCAAGTTGACTGTTAAAGAGGAGCACCATACTATTAAAGGAAGACATTTTGTTGGTTTTTCGAATTGTTGTTGTAAACATCTCATTCTCACATTTATTTCAAGTTGTGGGGGTTTCTTTTTGGGGTCCATCCACTGGCATACTCTCAGATATAGTCCAAATCTCAGTTACTATAGGAGAAGTTGCTACAAACTGATATTCCAACTTGATATTTCTTGTATTCCATGGAGAACAAGCTACAATAGATATAAATCAACAATATTCATTTTATATATTGTTCAAAACTAGTTCGTCAAAGGAGTGGCCTCAACAAGATTGATATTCCAACATTATATTGCTCACTTTATTTGGAGAATAATCTATAATAGCTACAAATCAGGTTCTTTATCATTGCTGTATGTTTCCTAGTTATTTTATTATGTATGGAAAGCATTAGCATTAAATAAGATGTCAAATGTTTGATCTCTATATGGGTACTTCATGAGAATCTTGTGAAGAGTTCATAATTTGATAAGATTGTTGTATAAGTGTTACATGTAACCATTGTTTTCATTCTTGATATCTATAACTTGAGCAAAAATAACACAACAAACATTGGCCATAATATTACATTATCTCTGAGATATGTATTAATAATGTTCCATCTTGCTGGTCATTGTTGTGCATGGCATATTGTTCATTATTTCATAGTTTAACATGAATTTTGATGACTACATGTGTGATTTCATGCATCTTTATTTAGTTGTTTGGTATCAGACTTTTGAATTAGCCTAAGAAGTGTTGTTCTTGGGTGTGGTATCATGACCAATCTACTGGTGGCTAGGTACACCACATATTGGTATCAAAGATGTTGGTTTATAGGACCGAGCCTTTGAAGGGCCTGGTACATGCTAGGACAAAAGTTTTGGAAGTGAAATCAATTAATGACTTTTGAACAACATTGGAGGGGGAAGTTTTGTGGTTTAAAAACTGCATTCTAGCCTTGGAAATTGGATCCAAGTTAACATCCATATCCATTGATTTCCATAAAGCCCTCATTTTCACGATTTGGCACATGATCTTGACATTTATGCCTCTTATAAAACAAATTCTTAATGACTATCGATATTGCCTCCACTTGGGATCTCCACCATTGATCTAAGATTAGCGTTAAATATTTATCCCACATGAATGGGGAAATTTTTGATTGATATATTTATAATGGAAAGGAAACCTTACATTACTTGTGTGTTAAATGAAGCCACAAAACCCTGCAGAGCCACACTCAATGTAAAATTTTGGCCAGGGAGCCAGTGGGCTGGTGCCCGGTGGGATGATAACCTGGAAAATCAGATGTTGGAAACATTTGAGTAGTGTCTAGTGCCAATGATATGATACTTGGTGGGTCAATACCTCAGTTGGCCGATGCCCCGGTGAGCCGATACTTGATACCCTGGTGGGTTGATGCTCAATGGCCTAGGCCACATTAGTACCATGTTAGCATCCAAAAATAAAGTGACATTCAGTTAGCCAACGAGAAGTGGATATGTTTCAACATTGAGTGGGTGGATTGAGGAATGGGACGTATGCACCCTTGAACATAGGGTTAGACCCCACTCATCGGATCTATGGGGATGAGAGATTTGGGTCGTTAATATCTTAGTAAAATATTAAGAGGGATTTCGCTACCTCATATTAACTAGATCTTTGAACCCCAAAAAGTTCCCAAGATTCATTTCCTGACATCCCAGTTTCCCGATACCCAGTGGGCTGACACCCTTTTTTTTTTATTCCCTAATGGGCCTATACTCGATGGAATGATATCTTGATATCCTAGTGGCTTAATGGCTAACACAACATAACCATTCATGTAATCACCATGCCATCCAAAACATGTGAAAGGGGTCCACATGGATTCCATGTTAGATATAATGACCTCCACCGAAGGGGAAAATTCTCATAAAAATTCAATAGGGCATAACGTTTTTCTTTGAGCTCATAATTAAGAAAACAAATGGTTAGAAACCTCTTATATAAAGGAATGTAATTATGCACCCAATTTTTTTTATCTAAGAAGTAGACATCATAGTCAAATGGGAAGAAGGTGATTGGTGGCCTTAAGAAACAAAAACAAAATATAAAATAAATGATAGTCTTTTCTCCATAAATATGTATATTTTTTCTTATTTTTTTTATCTAACAAAAATTATATTTCCTGCACATTTTTTTGTAGAATTAAGGGTATAAACACATCAATTCTAGATACGAATGCATATTTGGAAATGGATGAAGTAGATGAAGCCTTTAGTCATGAGAGAGAATCCAAAGGTCAAAATATGAGTGTCGGAAATGCATAGACATAATCTAATGGACACAAGAGCAGAGTGGAACCAAAAACAATAATAGAGAAGCTTGATAATAGAAGCGTAGAGTTATAAAGTAGATCATGTGAATGTGTTGAAAGAAAATAATCAACTAAATTCCTAAATGATGCAAATTCTAAATTAGTTATAGAGGCAAGCAAAGAATGGATCAAGCTCAATATAGGAGGAAGAAGGCATACATCATGAAAGAAGAGATAGCTATAGAAGAGCCAATCATTCAAAAAGGGATAGTAAAATTCGTAGACATCACTCACCTCATTACTCAGCTAAGAAGTCTTATGCATTTGAGGATTCAAGAAGTTGTCCAGAAGTGTCTCTTGCCATACAATAAAGAAGAATACATGAGTTACATAGTTTGCAAGGAGAGATAAGAAAGATTAAGCCACCATATTTTGATGGTGAAAGATAAATGGAAGATGATGTTGAACCATGATTGCTTGGAATCATGAAGTATTTTTAGTTGCACAACTATTCCTCTAATCTAGAAGCCAGAATTGCCACTTACCATTTGCTTGGAAAAGTTGCTATGTGGCGAGATCAACTGAAGCAATTCGAACACATCAATGAGAACAAGATCACTTGGAAGAAATTCAAGAGGTATTTTAATAAGGAGCTTCTTTTAAAACACTATTATGAAAAGAAGATGCAAGATTTATTTGAACTCAGGTTGGTGAGCATGACCATGGGATAATATGAAACAAAGTTCTTAGGTTGCTAAAGTATGTGAGATTTATCAAGTATTAGATGGTAAAGATAAATAGGTTTTTGAATGGATTGCCATCATTTTATACAGAGAAGATTCAATATGATGAGTCTAGAACTTTGATAGAAACCATTAGAAAGGATAAGTACCTATACGAGGAAGGACAGGGAAGAGAATATTTGCAAAAGGATTGGAAGGATAAGAAGAAAGAGAAGTTTGATAAAAGAAGGAAGGGATTCAAACCTCCTTTCAACATAAATAGTCCTAATATACATCAACAAGATCAGTCTATTGAGAATGAATCCAAGGAGAAAAAATCCTTGGGAAAAAGGGGAAGACCACCAATCAAATGTTGGGGATGCAAAGAATATCACATGTACAAAGATTTCCCTTACATAGAAAAAAAAATGAAGATCATACACAACATCCAAGAGGCTACTATAGTCAAATTTATGGGTAGAAATATTCCAAGAATATATGCATCCTTAGAAGATCGAAAATAAGAATACCAATCCGATATGATCGAAGTGGAAGGTAAAATCATTAATTAACATATTTCTATTTTAATTGAGTAAGAAGAAAGTCATTTTTCATTGTCATAAAGTAGTGGACGTATTACAATTGGAGAAAAGTGATCTCGAAAAATAAATTTTGGTTGATCTAGCCACTAGAACCAAAAGAAGGATCAATGAGATTGTTAGATGTTGTCCAATAAATCTCAATGGATTAAATACAGTCATTGATATGAATCTCATAACATGAATATCTTATAATATCATAACCGGAATAGATTGATAAAGAAGAAAAACAAAGCATTGTGAAAGGAATTCTGAGACCCATTTCTATAAGGGAGATTTCATTCTTACAATTGAAGATATTTTTTAGGAAGGGTTTTTGATTGTATGAAGCTCATGTGGAGGAACCAGAAAATACAAAAACACCAAGCCTTGAATATTTTTCAGTATTGCAAGAGTTTGAAGATATATTTCCAGAAATACTAGGATTGCCACCAAAGAGGGAGATAGATTTCACTATGGATTTAGTACAAGGAGCTACCCATTTATCAAAGACACGATACAAAATGATTGCACCAGAGTTAAAAGAATTACAAATTCAGTTGAAAGAATTGTTGAAGAAAGGGTACGTACGCTTAAGTGTTTCACCTTGGGGAGCACCAATACCCTTTGTGAAAAAAAAGGATGGAACATTGAGGCTATGCATTTAATTTAGACAGTTGAATAAAGCCACTATGAAAAAAAAACACCCTCTACCCTAAATTAATGACCTATTTGATTAGCTAAGAGGAGAAAAGGTATTTTTAACAATAGACTTGAGATCAAGATACCAACAAGTAAGAATCAATGAAGAAGACATCAATAAGACAACCTTTAGAACCAGGTATGGACATTATGAATTTATAGTGGTGCCATTTGGACTGACCAATGCACCAACTATCTTTATGTGATTAATGAAAGGCATATTCATAATTTTTTTGGATAATTTTTTCATTGTGTTCTTGTATGACATACTTATTTATTCGAAGTTTGAGAAAGAGAATGAACATCACTTGATGTTGGTTTTGTAAGTGCTAAGGGAACATTAGTTGTATGACAAGCTAATAAATTATTCCTTTTACCAAGAACACATCCATTATTTGGGGCACATTATTTCAAAAGAAGGTTTAACAATAGATCCAGAGAAAATTGAAGCCAATAGAGGGTGGTCAACACCAAATAATGTTTAATAAGTAAGATCTTTTATGGGATTAGATAGATTATATAGGAGGTTTGTTGAAGGATTCTCTAAAATTTCCCATCCCATCACTTCTTTATAAAAGAAGGGAACTAATTTTTTGTGGATAGTAGAGTGTGAAGATAATTTTAGTTTCTTGAAGGAATTACTTATTGGGGAACTTGTTTTGAAGATTGCTAACCCAAATGAGAATTTTTTGTCTTGTACAAATACATGCAAAGAAGGACTTGGTGGAGTCCTCACTCAAAATGGACATGCCAATATTTGTGAGTGTAGAAATCTTAAGGAACATGAGAGGAACTATGACACACATGTTCTAGAGATTTCTTCCATTGTTCATTCCTTGAAGATGTGGAGAAATTATTTAATAAAGAATAAATTTGAACTGAGGATAGACCATAGTGGTCTGAAGTACCTTTCTGAGAAACCAAATTTGAATTCTAGAAAGACAAGATGGATGGAATTTTTAAGTGAGTATGTTAAGCCCTAATATTGGCTCATTACCCCTTAATTAGGGCATATTACAATAGTATTGTTATTTTATTTATGTCATCTTTATTCCATTAGTTTTAATTATACCTCATAGTCTCCTATATATACCAAGGAGACATTTTTATTTGGAATCATCTTGGAATTGTACATTTATGTGGGCATAAGGAAGTTTCCCCCTCGAAGAGGCTTATTATCTGAATTTCTCTCTTTTTCAAGGCATTGAGTACTTATTCTGAGGTTTTTCTATGCTATATTGATATATGGTTCTTAACATATGGTATCAGACCTCAAGGTCTTGGGGTTTCGCTGCTACATTTGAGACACCTTGGAATTTTTGATATAACTCTTTTTTGACAATGTTTCAGAAGGAACAATGTGGAGGATATTTAGTAGACCGATCAAGATACGTTGGGTTAAAATTTCAGCTCCTGAGGCCTTATAATTTCGGAGATATAGCCTGTGCAAGATAGGGTTCTGGAATCATCCTGAACTGAGCCATTGCAGATTTTTCGCCATAATTTTTTTTCTATAATGTTTCAGACCCTGAACTTTAAACGATATTCACATAAATTAGTAAGGTATCTATGGTAAAAATTTAAGCTTCTGGGTCGTCTTACATTTGTAGATACACCCTGTGGACGATAGGGTATCTGACTAGTCCTATTGACTAGTCTCAATAAGGTGTTCCAGGTAAAACGATCATAACTTATTCCTAGAGTATCCAAATTAAGTGAGACTTGTTGCATTGGATAGTGAAAAGTCTTTAGTATCTCTGGTATGATTTTCAGAATTTTATATCAATTATTTTGTGCAGGGAACACTATACAAGTGACATCTCCCGAAAAGGACAAAAATCAACAAGTTGTGTGGAAGTTATCATAAATTGCACTTGGCACATCCAATTTTGATTAGACATGTGGCATTGCAGAGAAGAAATATCAGAGAACTACAAAAAATAAAGTTTCATACCCAGAAGGGATGAAACTTTGGAGATATAGTAGAAGAAATATTGTCTAGCAGAACTACCTCAAAATCAAGGTTCAAAAGTGATACTTGGCCAACATGCCACCCAAAAAGGGAACTTCTACACCAAATAAGCCTCCAGATAATCCTACATGGACTCTTTATGAAGGTGAAGAAATGCGTAGGGACATAAATGATTTACAA
>ML790842.1:0-19089 GCA_009831015.1 Picea engelmannii
GTGTATTGTGGTGTATTGGTGTAACTCTTATACTATTGTTCATTGCTCATTGGATATAATTGAATGGTTTAAGTATAAGTTGAAAAAGGTTTTTAAATTGTACTTGATACTGATTCACCCCCCTCTCAGTATCAACACTATCAGCAAGTTGGGTCTTGGCTGAGAGTTGGTGCTCTTTGAGGGGTTAGTGATCCTTATTTTAGTTGGTGCTGAAACATTTAGTTGGTGCTAAAATAAAATCCTCTTTCACACATATTCATATTACTATGTTCATATTTATTATACAAAAGATTATACAAACATCGGGTGTCTTTGTGTTCATTGTAATTATGAAGTGATTGTTCTTAATATGTTCAATTATGTTTTAACTGGTAACTTGTGAAAAGAAATTGTTAAAATAATCCACACACTAATTCACCACCCCCCCCCCCTAGTGTGGGTCATGTGTTCTTCAATTGGTATCAGAGTGAGGTTCCTTCAAACACAATTTAAGCACTGGAAGGCAGATCCTGAAGAAATGGGCAGACACATGGCTCTCTCCACAATTGAAGATCCTTTATTCAATGGAACAGATTATTACTCATGGAGAGAAAATATGAAACAGTTTTTGAAGTCAAAAGGATTTGAGGTTTGGAATTTAGTAGTAAGCAAGCCCTGGGACTTAACTACATCAAAGAATCTATCCAAAATAACAGTCCAAAGAAGAGCAAGGAAGAACAATGAAGTGGCATTGAAGATTCTTCTCAATGGATTATCAAATACAGTTAAGACAAGAATAGGACTATGCACATATGCCAAGGACTTATGGCTAAAGTTAGAAAAGTTGTATCAAATCAGAAATAAAGACACATAAGACATTTCTATCAAGGATGAATATGAAGACTCAACCATCAATAAAAGTAAGGATTCTCCACAATATTTCGATTGCAATAGAAGTGATATTGAATCCTCCTCTGCAAGCAAAGAAGAAGACTCAGATACAATAATAGAATGTTCTTTTAGCATCTATCCCATGGAAGAAGAAGAAGAAAAACTATCAAAGGCCAAAGAAAAGGTTGATTGGAGTCTCTCTGAATACCTCTATCACCATAATTAATCAGACTATAGCTATCTTCATGACTACACTCAAGAATTCCTTGAAAAGAGTCAAAATCATGCCTTGGAAATAAATAAAATGCTGAAGGACAGTGAAAATATAATATATGAACATGACAATCAGTTAGAAGAGAAAGAAGAGGAGATCGAGAAGCTGAAGAAAGAAATTAGTCAAGTAAAATAAAAGGAGAAGGAAGATGATGAGCTTGCAAATCAGAAGCATATCTTGGAAATAAAAGAAAATCTCAAACACAATAAAGAAATCATATCTAAGAAAAAGATTCAGTTAGAAAACAAAGAAGATGAGATCAAAAGATTGAAAACAAAAGTTGTTGATCTAACAGAAGAAAATGAAGAGAAAATCAAGAGACTGAAAAATGAAATCATTCAAGCAAAAGAAGAAAATAAGGAAGATCATGTCTCAAGCAAAAACATTGCAGATCTAAAGGTACTAAGGGAAAACTATGTCAATCTTAAAATCCAACTTGAAGAAGCCAAAAGGAGAGAAGAAGTGGTAAGGAATCAGTTGGAAGAAAAGGAAGAATCATGTCATGAGTTGGAAGCAGAAGTTGTGAATCTTAGAAGGAAGGTTGAGAAGTCAGACACCCAAAACAAGTTATTGAACAACTCCATGACCCTGGATGAGATCTTCGATAGTCAGAGATCACCAAATGAAAAATATGGCCTTGGATACAATAAGGAAGAGATCAATACTCCTAAAACATATGATGCATGTCCTTCATTTGTAAACGATGAAAACAGGTCTGACACAAGTCCTTCATTTGCAAAATATGAAGACAGGTCTGACACAACTCCTTCATTTGCAAAATATGAAGACAGGTCTGACACAACTCCTTCATTTGCAAAAAGTGAAAGTAGGTATGACTCATGTTCTTTACATTCAAAGAATAAAAGAAATGCTACAAAATTTAGAAGATTGGATCAAGGAAGACATCCAGAAGCTATTCATATACCTGAAAGCAAGTTCAGAAGAGAGACACCTGCATGGATGACTCAAAGAAGGTATGATAGTGTCTTTAACGGTTATTGTTTTTATTGTAATGAATATGGTCATAAAGCCTTGGATTGTAGGCATCATGGAAGAAAACAAAATTGGTAGGTTTAACAACAATATAAGATGTTGGAACTGCAATCTTGTTGGACATATTGCTACACAGTGTTACATTATGAGATGCTATAGTTGTGGTGGATATGGTCACAAAGCCCATGACTGTTGGAACTCAACAAGATAGTCAATAAGAAATGCTTCACACAATATGACAACAAGAGTGAAAAAGAATACATGGAAAATAAAATATAAAGTACCAAATAAGAAAGATGAGGAAAATATTGTTCCTAAAACTAATGAAGGTAATAATACGAGTTTGGAGGATGAAACTTCTAATAAGGAATATTCTCAAGACAAGGATAAAGAAGCTTCCAGTGCACATAATAATGACGTTGATGATGAATCTCCAACAGTAGAATGACAAGAAGATTTGAGTAATAATTATCTCATAAATCTTTCTATCCTATTTTAATGGTACACTGAAACTCATTAAAAAAAAATAAAAAAGGGGAGAAATCTCTGTCCATAAAGATGCATCAAAAGGCTTGATAATAATCTCATAAAATTTGATGCCAAATCTGATGAAGGTATCCCTCGTGGATATGCTTCTACCAAGAAACCATACAAATGCTACAATCTTAGGTTACATAAGATTGCTGAGAGTGCATATGTCAAGGTGGATGATATAAAAACAATTGGTATCCTAGTTACAAACCAATGAGAATCAATGGGCAGATCCAAGAGTTGTTTGAATAAGATGAGCTACAATTCCGCAGTGTTCCAGTAGGACAACGACATCCACAGAAGCATCATTATGATGTACAAAATTATGTACATGACATCCTGTAGAAATAACTAGAAGAGAGGGCTTGTTAGAAAGAGATACTCTTTTAGAAACAAAGGAGGATATCAGTCAGTAAAAAATCAAGGGAAGTTTTGGTTAGAAAATAAGAAAGTAATTGGATTAAGTTTTGAAAAGACTCGATCACTACAAAAATTGGTATCAAGAAGACTACTCATACGAAACACAAAAAATCCCAATCAACTGAGATAAGAAGTTAGTAAATAAACAAGGGATGAAACCTTGTCGGGAAGAGCTACCTTTTTAGAAACAAAGGGGGAGAGTAGTCAGAAGCAGAGAGGGAGAATATTGACAAGGGGAGTCATTCAACTATGACTCGAAGAACATGTCTGTAGGAAGAGTTACCCAAGTTCAGTCTGGTTAGTAACATATAGAGCTTTATCAGTGGTTAGAGAAGTAATTATACTGATAGATCATAGGAGAAGAAACCCTTTGCCATTGATGTCAAAGGGGGAGAGAAACTTCATAAAAGGAAAGCATCATCACAGGGGGAGTTTTTGTATATGAAGTTAGTGTGTTGCCCTTAATGACAAAGGGGGAGATTGTTGGATATATTTTCATTGATGTCAACAATCGATGTGATTATCTGTTGTTAATGATGAATTATCACATATGTGTTGTCATTGATGTCAACAAGTATATCAGTTAGCAGAATATGTCAAAAATTATGCAGAGATCGAAAGTGAAAATGAAGGAGGAGGAGAGAAAAGGAGAAGCGAATGAAGAGCACTTTGTAGTAGCATCATCAGATTGAAGGAAATATTGAGAAGCCTCAGCAATCGTCTGATCAGAGTAAGAAGCCTCAACAACCGTCTGATCAAGAGGTTGACGGTGTTGATTGTATCATATAACAGACGACGATCATATGGGTGACCGTGGGCTTAAGGATCATTGAAGGATCGTGGTCATTGGATCGGAGCGTGAAGGACCAACAAGCATTAGATCCAGTGGACCTGCAAGGAGGATAAGCCCAAGAGTCAGTCAACACTCGAAAGTCGCGGAATGATCTGAGCCATTGGATCTAGAGGACACGTGGCCAACGATTGGAATTTCAATGACTGGTGAGGCAGAGAAGTCAAAGGCAGAGATGTAGGAACTCACGATACACGAAATCGAGAAAAGATATGAACCACTAGATCGTGTTCGAGTGGAAGGATAGGATAAGCTAGAAGAGCTACATCATAGAATATATCATGACCGTCAAATCGTTCTAAAAAGATCACAGTTGTTGATCATTCCAAAAGGATCATAGCCGTTGATCGTTCCAAATAGATCATAGCCATTGATCGTACCAAAAGGATCATAGCCATTGATCGTTCCAAAAAGATCACAACCATTGATTGTACCAAAAGGATCATAGCCGTTCATCGTTCCGAAAGCATCGGGACCATCCGTTGTCAAGGATGGCACGTGGCGAAGGGTCATTGTTTCACTGACTCGAAGAATGAAAAATTCAAACATAAATGTTGAGGGAACTTGCGATATGCAAGGTCGGGAAGAGATTATAGCCATCAGTTGAAAGGAGAACACGTGGCACTAGATCAACGAATTTGGTGATTCGTGATTCAGAGAAACAACGATGAGACTTGTTCGAAATCTCGAAACGCGAAAATGCGAAACACTCAGCCCTGGGTCATAAGCTAAGGTCACATGTGAAACAGGTTGTGGAAGAGGAGCCAACACCTTTAGTCGGGATTTTGCCATTTTGGAGATCGAGAGTTTGGACATAACATACAACAAACAACCCCGAAGGTCGAAGCCCCAAAGTTGAGGAAGCAAGACACGTTGACATACCACGTCAACAAGGACGTGTGGGATATCCACATCAATGAACCTCGTTAGTAAGGACACGTGGATCCATGTCAGTAATGACACGTGGTGTAATCAGAAAATGACAAGTGTCAAGTTGATTCAACATTTAAGATACATGAAAATCACGAATATGAGTGACACGTGGCAACTACTCGATTCGTGACAAGTCATCAAGTGATGTAAGCGTGTACGTCACATTGGGAGTTTCTACTTCGGGATTTTTGCATAGAAAGAAAACACTCTAATATCCCGAAGTCCTGAACGCTGAAATTGCGAAAGGGACACACATCAGTAGATCGACAGCTTCAGAGATTTGACATGCTGGAAATCACAAAGTGCCGAAATTACGACAGTCGTCCATCTCGATGAATGATTAATTCATAGCCATTGGATTTAGCAGTGAAAGGATAAGTGTAAGGTTAAAGCTAACTGTTGATATGTCTCCGTAAATATAAATGTGAACCGTCCGATTGATTCGGCGATATCGTAATTGTGAGTTTTGTAATGTTATAAATCATGAAGACCCAAAGGTCGAAGTGCCGAAATCTTGTCAGCCGTCCATCTCACCAAAAGATCGACTCTTAACTGTTAAAATAGATAAATTCTCAAGGGCTTGTCTCGCCTAACATGAGGTCACCGCCGTTGGTCATATGCTATAAGAGTTTTAAAAGGATATTGTAATATGTCGCTATAGTTGCTAAAGCCCATGGTTTTGTAATGCACGGTCATATGTGATGGTTTGAAGGAAGTGCCTTCACAAAATCTAGTCTCTATAAATATAACAGAGATTAGGGATCAAGTATAAAGGATTAAATTGATCCATGACTGTGATCAATTTATGACAAAGATGAACCAATACATAGTCATGGTTAAAAGAGAATAAATCATGAAAATATGAATAAAGAATAAAAATGAAAAATTATATTAATTAAAGTTTAGATTATCATTTTAAATGAAAAGGTACAATGGTTCAAATAAAGGGACACAATGTTTTAAATTTCACACCAGTTTGAAGATTATATAAATGAGAAAAAGTGGTGAGAAGAAAGTGTCTCTGCAGTTCAGAACATAAGATTAAAAAGTTGAAGCAGATTCCAAGAAGATATTGGAGGAAAGGAAATGTGAATTACAGAGAAGATGAAATGCAGTGATGAGTGTCTTATCATATACCTTTGATCATAAGATAGAGTTGATTCTATAATGGATCACTACTACTGGAGTTGAATAAACTCTAGTTAGATAGACTGAGTTCTATCAGCAAGCTAGGTCTTCCGCCAAGCTGGGTCTTGGCTGAGAGTTGGTGCTCTCTGAGGGGTTGATGCTCCTTATTTCAGTTGGTGCTAAAAGAAAATCCTCTTTCACATATATTCATATTACTATGTTCATATTTATTATACAAAAGATTATACAAACGTTTGGTGTCTTTGTGTTCATTGTAATTATGATGTGATTGTTCTTAATATGTTCAATTATGTTTTAACTGGTAACTTGTCAAAATAAATTGTTAAAATAATCCACACACTAATTCACCCCCCCCCTCTTAGTGTGGGTTGTGTGGTCTTCATATACAACAACCTTGGCTATAGTTTTTTCTCTCTTTGACTCTTCAACATGTGGATCCTTTTATTTATTTATCTCCTTAGCTTCTTCTTCCTTTTTATATCCATCCTAAGGATTTTCTTCATGTGCTTATGTAGGCTCTTCTTCTTATTCAACCTCATACTCTTCATACAATGTGTTAGTAGGTACTGCAATTAGTTTCCATGCAAGGACTTCTTCAGGTTCCCCCTTGGGCCCTTTTTGTTTAGTAAGAGAAATATCCCTCAATGATATTTTTTTTCTTATACCAAAGCTTCAAAAACTTATTTTTCACATTAACATTAATTGTACGAACTAAGTCCATCCAAGGATATCCCAAAACAATATCCACATCATCCATATTTATATTATGAAAATATAAATGCGACACGTATTTATCCATGTTAATCTTCAAATATTTAAAAATTTGAAACATTCTCACCTTCAAATTGTGTACTTTGAATATGCTTTGCGGAGACTAGCAACCTTTTAGCCAAGTTAACATTGATAACTTTTTACTTGTTACTAGGGTTTGTAGAAAACACATCCATAAACCTGTAATAGGAAGTTTATGCATGAAAACACACCCTTGGTGATCTCTTTATATTGCTTCCCAACATAAGACCAATTGTCTAAAAATATTTGTTCATATGCTTCATTTGAAAGTACCTTCATATTGTCAAAGTTAAGCAATTTCCACCATATGGAAACATCATCTTCTAAACCAAGGTGCTATCGATTTACAATCTTCCTCATTCCCAAAATCTCTGAGTAGTATCCCTTGATCTGGAAATTTAATTTCCAATATCTCTTCCTCTCTCCTATATGATTGTTGGGTATGTTCTTGTCCCTTCTGGATCATGTGAGGAAGTACTCCATTGTTGAGTTGATGCTTGAAGAGTTCAGTGGAGGGGCTTAGGAGGCTTGTTTCAAGGTGGTGCCATCAGTCATAATTAGTTTGTAACTCACCTATTCATGTTGATTAATAAAAGAGTTCTCTTTCCCTCCAATCTATGTGCAATTAAGTTTAACTAGTCTTGATTATTTTGAATTTGATTTACATATCTAGGTTTACATATTTCATTTATAATTTAATGTGATAACTACTTTGTTGCAATATCTACTTGGTTTCTTTTGTAGGTTGGAAGAGACTAAGGTCTGGATCAAGTGAAAGGTTGAGAGCGATGATCTTCATCGAACGTTTGGATACAAGGTACAAGATCCTTCTTTCTCTCTTCTAAGTAATCATTTTTTTCATTGATTTGTGTGTTGGAGGGTAGGTTCAGTCTTTTAGATACATTTGTGATTTGTTGTGACATAGAACCAAGGTCATAGGGTTGAAAATACCGTAACACAAGGCATAGCCCAAGTCTCCAATGATTTTTCCATAATGACTTTGCATACTTTATGTATTCATCAATACTAGGCCCATTGGACCTTTTTACACCATATCCTAAAAATAGAAATTTAGGGTTTTGAATAAATAATTTCTCAGGGGAGCTCCTAGGGTTTGAGTAATCTAATTTAAAATGATCATAACTTCTATGATTCTTTTCTGATAAGTTATTAAGAACTACAATTATAAATTTCCACAACCACTCTGCATCTACTAGCATTAGTTTGAATGAAATCTAGGAACTCTATCAAAATAAATATAATCTACAATATGAACAATTGTCATAGGAAAAACCCTAAAACAATTGATTTTAAATCAATGATAACTCCACTTCCCAGGCTCTGATTTAGATAATTGTTTTTTTGAAATCGAGTGTTTTTTTAGAGGAACTCATATCTGCAATCATATTATTCATATTCTCCACAAAAAATAATTATAAATCAATCTAAATGCTACCATTCTCTTTTGCCCTAAAAAAATTGCAAAAAGGAAAAAAATTCCATTTTTTGGCTCAAGAAAGAACTCTAATGCCACTTGTAGTGAACCTTGATAGATATAAAATAAATATAAACCCTTAAGCTTTAGAATAAACCCTTGAATTCATAAATACCAAATGCATTCATACCATACACAACATAATAATATAGAGAAGAACCCTTAACATAGGGTATCACCATCACTTACATCGTATGGAATAAATCATTCCACAAGTCATGCTTGTTACAATAAAAATAATCCAACATATCTCAATACATTGATACTCATGTGTATTTATACTTTCTCATGAGTATTCCTAGGGGCCTATGCTAACTACTCATTATTATTATTATTATATAATTTCCTTTAACTACATAGTGGGCCTATTCCATGATTATGACCATATTATATTCAATATCCCCTAGGGTACCTCTCGATATATGCCATATTATTCCCACTAAGTACATTATAGTCCCGACCAGGGATAGCATGATTAAGTATTGAAATAGAGGAAAAGAATATAACATCAATTTGATTAGTACCACTCTTTCCATTGGATTGACCCACAAGGTTCCCCAGTAGTACATTTTATTCTAGAACTTTGGATTGATTGGAAGCTAATCTTCTTCCTTTTAATATATCAACATGATTAGAATCCCAAAATATTTGAATCATGCCTAATTCGGAATGTGGGGAAGCTTAAGTATCCTTGTGATGGAATTCATCAACTAAAGACTGTGATTGACCAATAAATGCTACTTTTGCTTTTATTTATGCATCCTCTTGAAGAGTTTGTAAGGAAATATAGAAATTATTTGAATCACTTAGCTATTATGAATGATTATACGACCCCCAATGGAAGGGTATAATCTACAAATTGTGAATGATTTAATTCTTTGACCCCTCAGACTATAGATATGTTTTGAATATTTCCATCTAGTATTCCATGTTCCATTTTTCTATTGAGAGAGTCTAGAATTATAATATATAAATTAGGTGATAGAGGGAATCCTTTCCTTTCACCTCTTATGCATGGAAAGAAGGAGGAGGGTTTACCATTGACCAAAGGAGGCGACTCTACTATTGAACGAAGGAGGTGGGTATACCATTGAACAAAAGAGGTGGGTCTACTATTGACCAAAGGAGCTATACATGGACACCCTATGTAGGATTTATTCCAACTTATGAAAGAATCTACAAAACCAAACATTTTTAGGATTAAGAATAAAAATGAGTGGCATACCTGATAAAATGCATTGCTCATCTCCATTTTTATTATCATTGATTTTTCTCTTCTACTTCTTCTCAAGTGAATCACTTATTGAACTAGAGGGATGTTGTCTGCAATCTACCTTTTTTGAATGAATCCCCCTTGATTTTCAAAGATAATTTTGGTGAGAATATTCTTCACTTGATTGGCCATGATTTTTGTCAAAATTTATAAGAAGCATTGCACAAGAAAATCATATGGAACCTGTTATCACTCTAGGAAACTCTTTTAGGTTGTATCTCAGAGATGCCTGCTAACTTAAATAATCTTGCAATGGTTCACTCAATGATGGGTAATGATTGGATCAAGATGAATATCTAACTCACTGGATTGTATCCCCAAGACAGTCTAGGTATATTCAAATAGTACAAGGCCTTCAAGAGCTATTATCATATAGGTTGTGAATCAAATGGATAAGAAACTAATCAATTAACCAGAACATACATAAAAAATATATATATGATGGGTCAACAAACTAGCAGTGAATTCTTATGATCCTTGTTTAATAATCAAAGGTAAGATGACAGTTACCATAGGACATTAAATAGAGACAAAGAAATAATTTCAACTCATAGGCATAGAGCAGAGATGAAAAGAAAGTCCGACAATAACAATGAAAGAAGCTTGCAGGATGAATATATTAAAGAAAGTGCCTTTATCACAATATAAGTATAGTTTAGAACACAAAGTCGAACCCTTGGTTCATTAAAATTTTCTGGCTTTATATCCTTTACATCAGATATTCAAATCCTAGAATACTGGATTGAATTTACCAAAAATAGAAAATCAATAACTGACACAAGAAAATAGGCAAAGATCCTATAAAATAGGTCAACTCCTTATTTTAAGTGATCTTCATGTCTTTCCAAAATCTTCGACAGGTGTAGTAATCCTTCCAAGGATGATGGTTCTTCACAAGCATATGAGACAAATCAAAATTTCCACCTGCTGGCAACAAGATCGTTTTTTGCCCAGAAAATAGATAACCAAATTAACCTTTCCACCTTGCTAGGCATCTTCAAAATCAAAATAGAATCTTGATAATGATGACCTTAATTATTATCTATCGTTTGGAACCGTTCCTGAGGCATTTGGATAAGAAAAACTTAGATATGTGCAAAAACAATACCTCTCTGCCCTGTCAGTGCTTTCAGTGGCTAAAATAGACAAAATATGGGCTAGTTAGCTACCGAAAGCTCTGCTTTCGGTGGCTAATGAACAGTTGAAATGTTCACCCAAGCCATCGAAAGTTCTGTTTTAAAAAAAATGAAAAATACCTTTTGTCTTAGCTTTGGAACACCTTAGGGATGATGTTCTGAAACCTTTGCATCTTGATCAAGTTCGAGAATGGCTGTAGGATTTTTGGCTGCCTCTATATCATTTAAATGGATCGCTGCATCTGCTAGGGTTTCAAGATAAACAGGTGGTTGAGGCTGAGGTCTTGAAGACATAGCTTGCAACCTTAATGACCTGACCTTTTTCTTCAAATGCATAGATACTCTCCAAAGACTGTTGTAGTCTTTTACAATCTTCTTCTTCTTCTTCTTTTCTTTTACACTTTCATGTGCCAATATTTCTAGGGATGCACTGGTTTCTGCAAAATTCTTTGATAGAATTTCATACCTAGCTTTAATCACCCTTTCTAGCACTTCATGTTGTTTTATTTTCTCTTTAAGTTTCTTGATCTTATTTGATTTTCTCTACTTTCTTTTGCTGCTAGATGAGGCCTCTGTAATTTTCAGTTCATGTTCCTCCTTGGGTGTAGGTGATGGAATATCTTCATACCTTGCTGTGAATGGATCTATATACCTTGTTGTAACTATATCTTCATACACTGCTGTAACTGGATCTTCATACCCTGCTGTACCTGGATCTTCATACCCTGCTGTAACTGGATCTCTTGCTAGGATTTCTCCTTGCTCTGCTTCAACCTGGTGCTCTTCATCCTTATAATTTGTATAGGGGATATTTAGGATCTTCTTGTCCACTGGAGGCTCTTCTGCCTTCTCTGCCTCTTTGCTAAAATTTAATTTCTTCTTAGTTTTTTTAGGCTTAGAATATGGAGAGAGCTGATCAACTGGAACTGGAGAGATGGCTCTCCTCTTCCTCTTTGGACTTTTGGGAGTATAAGAATTTTTTGAAGAAGGAATCTTCTTATCCTCTAGTTGTACATGAGTCTGAAAATCGTTCCAGAATAAGAAGTAATTTCATTCCTTGCTCCTTCTCTGCAACAACTCACAAACCAAGAGTTTAATCAAACCATGATGGGATAACCTGCCTACAACCTTGCTTGGATTAGCTTTAACCTGATGAGCCATCTTAGTTAATCTTCTGTGGAGGTAATA
Organism: Picea engelmannii; assembly: GCA_009831015.1. NCBI lineage: Eukaryota > Viridiplantae > Streptophyta > Pinopsida > Pinales > Pinaceae > Picea > Picea engelmannii. The sequence goes on from ML790842.1 coordinate 11,905, forward strand.
AGGCAGATTGAGTGGGCTCCTACAAGTGAAATGGTTCATGAGTTTAAAATGATAGATCATCACCCTATTGTATCTACCTTCACAAGTTATATAAACAATGATGGCCTTCAATAAATGTTGCCATTTCTCTTGAAGAAAAGACATAGGAATTTCTTTCTTCCATACCAAACATTTGTGTTTTGGTTTAAGGTATGACCTAAATTCAACATCCTTTGTGACAGTGGTTTTGAACCAGTTTTCTCTAGTCATTGGAAGCTCTGTCACTTCAACTATGAGGGCTTCATCCACTTGGAATTCATCTTGGCCAATGACTTATTTTCTTCCATCAAAAGTCATAGCAAAAGCTTCTGTCACCTGCTGGTTAGAGCTCTGTAATTTTTCACAAAATTTGTAGCAACCTGCGTCCTTGAAGAGTTGACACACATCTAGGTGTGATTCTAGGTAACAAATATCATCAAGTTCCTTCCTCAGAGCTGGCCCTCCTTTCTTCATATGCTGGAATTCTCCTATACACCTGCAATTGGAAATTCGAGCTTGGAGGGAGAACACACAATGCAAAATTAGGGAGCTTTGGCTTAGCTGCGACAGAAACAAAAAATGTGAGATATGCACTATGAAAAAGACCCTGATTACAAGGAACGTGAAATATTTGAAGTCATCATGATTGGTAAAATTGAATGATGGGAATGTACACAACCACGTGCTTTAATGAAACATAAGTTTAAAAAGATTCGATGTATCACGCCGGGATGAGATCCAAGTCTTCAAACAAATTTCCTTCTGTATTTTCGATGGTTAATTGCAATCATAACACATGAACCCAATGGTTCTGATGCGTGAAAGGACGTGCTGACTGTTTCCAAGATCCTGCGCTTTCGATGGCTAAATAGCCCCAAATTTCGGTTTTATGCTACCGAAAGCTAGGGCTTTCGGTGGCTTAGAAGCGCTTTTGGAGAGGCACTTAGACACCAAAACTTGTGTTTTGAAATTTTAAAAATAAAAATCAAAACTGAATTTTTCAAAACTTTATTACAAACATAAGGTTCTCAAAAATGAACCTTGAAAAATTTAGAACTGCATTTTTCAATGACTTCCTATCACCTAAATTAACAAAACTGACTGTGTTATTAAAGGAGATAATAGATCTAGAAAAGGAAGAGGGATTTTTTTCCTTGGGAATTGATGTAAGGAAATATGAATTAGTACTTCTACCTAATTTAATCTTCCTTCTTTTCTACCTTGGCTTGTTAAGTAGCATGAGGTAAAAACAACAAACAAAATTGTCTCATTTCTTGGATCTTTTACTACAACTCTCACAACTAGTTCTTTGGGATTTCTATTGTTTGTATGTGGAGAACACAACTTAGCTTCCTTGTTCATATTTGTTATGGATAAATACCTCCTACATATAGGTGAGGACTCCCTCAGACCTACTAATGATCCAAGATAGACTGTATGATAGAAAACAATATGGTTCTCCTCTAGATCTACTAGATCTTATCCTAAATTATGCTATGAGAAGGAAAAACATGGTTCAAACCTAGTTCCTGTCGATTTTCCTTGCTATTGTAGCTCCAGAAATCTTGTTCCACCACCTGCCATATGCTTCCTTCACACAAGAGAACAAAAAATACCAATGTCAAAACTTAAAGCATTAGGAATACCAAATATATGCTAAATCTAATATGATCTACTCAAAGAAATATCAAATCTACAATTTATCAACATACATGATTGAATAAAAAAACAATGGGAGATCTATATTAATGTGGAGAAAGTAGTACATCAATCAATTTTTACCTTGAGTCCTAATTGAAGCCTCTCCTAGATCCATGCTCCAGCTCCTCCTTAGCCCTAACACAAGCAAGGCCAACCTGATATGAAGATCGAACTATAGAAGAGCTCCTTTGAAACTCTGTAGCATAATTTTGTTTCTCAATTCTTCCTCCCTTCATCCCTTGGAATGTCTTCATTTTATAGATTGATGGAGGAGGCTAAGGGATGATTCTAGATCTCCAGAACTTAGTGAACCATGATTCTAGTACAAGTTTCCATGCTCCTTATGTGAGATCGATAACTCACCCAATACTAATCTCTTCATAACTCATCAAATATAGAAGGTGATATCGGTGGTCGCAATATGCCAGTGATGTAGCTAGCAACTAATCACACCTTGCCAATGGTGCAACATGCAGATGGTCAGACCTTGCTAGGCATGCAAGGTGTGACCTCCCTCAAAATCTAAGAAATACAAGGAAAAATAATGTGTCTCAACATGACATAATTAGGGTGCCAAGTTCTATTGTAGGGGCACATTTATCCACTAGGAGGGTCATATTTATGCTTGTAGACGTTGAATTCTTCTACAAAAACTAATTTTCTTCTTGCTAGGGCCAAAACATATTGTGTAGGTTTTATTTTGTATGTGTGGGGGCATCATTCCCCATTGTGATGACCAAACCATTCCTAGAAAACAATTTGTAAAGAGTTGGGAGGTCATATAGGGAAAAAAATCATGTGGTTTAGAGGGGTAAATCAACAACCATTACGGAGACAACCTGTACCTTTGTTCTTCGAGTGAAACAATGCCACTAGTTGCAAATATATTCCAGATAAAATCAATAACAGATCAACTAGATTTGTGAGTTATTTTGTTATTATCATTGTTCAACTGAGATTAATAATAAATAAGAGAAAATGTGTTATGTTCTCACTACTATAAAAGTTGATGAGTATTGCATATATATATATATATATATATATATATATATATATATATGATGAAAGCTCTTGTGGCACACCAAAACCTTATGCAAACACCATAATCATATTAGAAACCAAACCAAAATTATAACAACAACAATAATAGGTATTCTATGTTGAAAGTGAACTTATAGCCAAAGTGCTTAACAAAAGTCACCAATCCTAAATCCACCCTTAACACTACAACAACCAATAAAAGAGGTATTATTGTGTGTTATGAGTATGTAGGCAAGTGTTTGACATAATTCATAAGCTAACAATAAACTAGATCCCAACAACAGTAAGAAAAGAAGGGTTACTTCATGGGGTACTGAGCATTGTAGTGAACTATTTGAAGAAATACCTGAACTAAAAATCACCGGAGTATAACAGTAGAAAACACATATTACATCAACCAACCAAGGAAGTTTATCACAATCAACCATAGTCAACCATGGTCATGACTAACCACAATCAACCATGGTCAAGGTCAACCATGATCAATCATACTCAACATTGGTCCCTGTCAAGGTCAACCATGATTAACCATAGTCAACCATGGTCGAGATCAACCATAATGATCTTCATGGTCAACTATAGTCAACCATAGTGAAGGGAACGATCATGGTCAACTGTAGTCATGGTTAAGGTTATCCATGATCAAAATCATCCATAATCAACCATAGTCATTTTCAAGAATGGTCTTGGCCAACTATGACCAACCACTGTCAAACATGGTTAACCATTGTCATGTATTGTCAACCATAGACAACCTTGGTCATGGTCAACAAAGGTCAACCATAATTAACCATGTTCCTAGTCTTGGTCATGGTTAACCATTGTCAACTTTGATCAACCATAGTTTACCATGGTTTACGTAAACCATAGGCAACCATGGTCATGGTCCTACTCAACCATGGTCAACCATACTAAACTAAAGTCAACCAAGGTCTACCAAAGTTAACCATGGTCATTTTCATGGTAAACTATACTTAACCATGGTTGTAATCAACCAAGTTCAACTGCATTCAACCATGTTGTTGGTCATGGAAAACCATGGTCTATGATGATCAACCATGATCATCCATGGTCAAGCATAGTGATGGGCATGGTCTTTTTTGGTCAACCATAGTCATGGTGATGGCCAACCGTATTCATGATCAACCATAGTCATGGTCATGGTCAATTGGGAATAGCTATGGGTATGCTCATGCTCAACCATAGTCAATCATGGTCATGCTCATGGTCAACCATAGTAAATCATAACTAACAGTGGTCAACCATGGCCAATCATACTCTTGGTCAACCATAGTCATGGTTAACCAACTAACAACCACATTTAATTTAACCAAAGTCAACCATAGTAAACCAAAGTTAACCAAGGTCTACAAAAATTAACCATGGTCATGGTCATTATCATGATCAACTATAATTAACGATGGTCATGGTTAACCAGGTCAACCACATTTAACCATGATGTTGGTCATGCACAACCATGGTCTACCATGATCAACCATAGTCATGGGCATGGTCATGGTTAATGTTTTGTATTTATGTAATAATGTATTATTAATCTATCCTTACTTTATTAATATATTATTGATACTTTACTACATTAATATACTATTAATACTTTACTAATGTATTATTAGTGCATTAATGCTTTATTAATGTAATAATACTTTAAAACATACATTGCATTAATATATTAATTAATTGATGTTATTAATACTTTAATAATGTACTATTAATATATTATGTTATTAATGTATTAATGTTTCATTAATGTATTAATACTTTAAAATATACATTGCATTAATGTATTAATTAATTAATACATTAATACTTTAACATATTAATGTATTTATGTATTAACATATTAATTAATAAATTATTAATGTGTTAATTAATAAATATATTAATATTTTATTAATGTACTATTAATACTTTATATTTATTTATGTACTAACACATTAATTAATAAATTATTAATGTGTTAATTAATACATTAGTACTTTGATACATTAATATATTAATACATTAATATTTTTTGTACATGAATGTATTAATATTTTATTAATGTATTATTAATACTTTGTTACTTTAATGTATTTATTAATATTTTATTAATATATTAATTAATAATAGGTTATTAATATACTAATGTTTTACTAACACATTAATTAATAAACTATTATTGTGTTAATTAATACATTAGTACTTTGATACATTAATATATTAATACATTAATATTTTTGTACATAAATGTATTAATATTTTATTAATGTATTATTAATACTTTGTTACTTTAATGTATTTATTAATATTTTATTAATATATTAATTAATAATAGGTTATTAATATACTAATGTTTTAATTAATAATACTTTATTAATTTATTATAATACATGAGTTATACTTTATTAATGTATTAATTAATTAATATATTAACTTACTATATTAATATTTTAATTTAGACATTATATTAATGTAATAATTAATTAATACATTAATTAACATTCAATTAATTTATATATTAATACTTTAAATTAATTAATATATTAATTATGTATTATTACATTAATGGTTTATTATTCTTCCATGTATGTCAAATCAACTAGTAACTATCACATTTAAATAAAAAATGGTTGATATAACCAAATAAAAACCATTAATTTTAAAGAATGGAAAATTACACCAATCTATATATCAACCACCTTCTACTTAAATGTAATTTTCACTAATATTGTACTCCAATCTACCCCTATCATACAATTTGTTTTATTATATCATACAATTTATTTTATTATGTTGTACTCTGCCCATGACCAAATCTACTCCAATGCCAATCTGCCCATGACCAAATCTACTCCCATATGACCAATTTTATTATATTGTACTCCAATCTACCCCTATTATTTTATTATATTGTACATTGATATATGAATTAAATTCACATTCAATCTCTCTGGACTTCTCTTTCTGTCTTTTTCATTCTGAGTACTCTCTGCTTGGCATATAATACAGAGGCAACGCCATGTCAATTTATAATTTATGGGTACTGACTACACTGAGATTGCAATCCTTTTCTTCAGCTTTGATGACGTGTAATGTATTCCTGCAAAATGAGAGACACAGTGGAGAGCAGAGAACAACACTAAAGCCAAATTATTTATTCGGACATGATAGAGATTGGGTGAATCATACGACCATTCATAACTTGAACGTGACTATTGGTGGAAATAAACGATGCCTGCGACAGTGAAGTTTCAGTGTCATCATCACGGCCAATGAGTAGACAAATGAAATAACAAAATGGATCAACAACTAGCTATCGCTGTGATCGTATCATGTTCAGTGATTTTAATATATATATATATATATATATTTTAATGTTTTTTTGTTTGATAGTTTATAGTGTATATATATAAAATTGAATTACATTAATTTTTAATATGATTGGATTTTTTGTCCCAACAAGTTTAAAATAGATAACTTAACATCACAGAATACCTTAACAACACATTCCATCATTCCTAATCGACAGATGTGAACATTCGACGACTTCTTTGTAAGTCGTGAAAGAGGGTGGTGCCCCTGTGGATATTTGTAACATATGAAATGTGGACGTGACAGGCCCTCTGCTGCCACCTGAACAGTCACCATCCATGGAAATCGTGATGGAGCCAGTAAGAGGACTCGTGATCTTACCCTGTACCCTGCCTTGCTGCAGATAATGAAGCTTCGTTGGATCCCAATAGTCATCATCACGGGCAAGGACTACACCAACGAAATGGCATGGCCAAAGAAACATCATTATTTCTATTGTCATTTGTGTGACTTTGTCCTCTCACGACAAAATGGATAATTCAGTTTCTGGATTCCCATGAGAGCGATATTACTCAAGTGTACTCGCCTACAAAATGGATAATTTACCATCATCTCGAATCTCCATGAGAGGGATATGCAATTGTATTATCTGATGGAGATAGTTACCTGAAAGTAAAAAATGTAAAGGTAGAAAGTTTAGAGTAAATCATTCCTATCAATTGTATTATTGGATTCTGGAGATAGTCACTTAAAAGTCAAAAACCTAGAAAGTTTAGATTACTCCATTGAAAAGTCAAAACCTAGAAAGTTTAGATGAGGTCATGCTTAGTGAAGTCCACTCAGGTGATCATGTAGTACTAGTCATGCTATGTTAAAATATTCATACTTTAATTGTATGCATTGGTGTATATGCCCCTAACAAGGATGAAACTACAGAATGACCCTAACAAGGGTGTAGTACAAAATGACCCTAACAAGGGTGTAGTGCAGTGTATACCAATAACCCTAACAAGGGTGTAGTACAAAATGACCCTAACAAGGGTGTAGTGCAGTGTATACCAATAAGGAAATAACAAGGGTGTAGTACAAAATGACCCTAACAAGGGTGTAGTG
>ML790842.1:28884-45387 GCA_009831015.1 Picea engelmannii
CCTTTTTGCTCACACTTTTTGCTTCCATTACATCCTTTTTCCACTCACATTTAAACTTATATTATCACCTTATCCTATCTCTCCAAAGGTATATAACGTCTCTTCTCTTTACTATATGTTTAATCTGTTTTGCATATAATTTTACAGTACTCTCGTATTTAATCGTTGATCATAAATATATAAGTGCTGAAACAGTTCGAACTGCAGATTAACATTGCTGTTTAAAGGTCTGTTGCTGAAACAGTCAAAGAACGCGAACCTCGTGGCTAAAACAGTCTGTGGTCTACGATGCTGAAACAACAACCGCTGTTACACTCTCCGTGGTCTACGATGCTGAAACAACAACTCACACAGAAGAAGCTGTTACCCTTTCCATGATCTACGATGCTGAAACAACAATTCCAAAGCTGTTACACTGACCACAACAGCCGCACCATGAGCCAGAATTAACCATTGCTGCTGCGTGAGACCACATTGCTGAAACAGTCAGAACGCAAATCTCATTGTTGAAACAGCCCGCGATTTGTGATGTTGAAACAACATACAACAGTAAAGAAGAAAAATATAGAAGCTGTTACTCTAGCCGCAACAACAACACCTCACTCAGCACCTTTTCAACTGTTGTAATAGCATTCTGTTACGGGAGACTAGGATATCCTATTCCAGTAGAGATTTGATCTAACTAAGAATAGGATTCAGAGGCGCACATGTAATTTGATGAGAAAATTGTATCGAGGGGATTCTCCTCTTTAAATAAGAGGAAATCACCATTAGAGAGGATCTTCTTTTTAGCTAAGAAAGGATTCACAGAGAAGGGCGTGTTTTACTTCAGTTTGTAATATGATACAGTTGACAGATGAATAAAAGATTGTTCTGAGCATTTCTCTCTAGTTCCTTTCGTTTCAGGGGAATCTTGTGAGAAGGGAGGGCCCACCTTCTTCACAAGATTCACCCATTAGCTTTGTAGTGTGTTAGTGTTATTTCTGTTCATGCCTTGATTAAATTCTGTTTTGCTGAAACACTACTTTACTGAACTCTGCCTTGTTGAAACTCTGCTTTACTGGTTGTTACATTGTTTTCATATAATTCATGCTTGGGTAACTGTTAATCATTCTAGTTAGCAATCCTGTTTGGTAAATTTATGAAAGCGTGATAATCAGGGACAGGTGCTGAAGATTACTGCTTGGGGAATAGGGTCCTGTTCTCTGTTAAGAGATAGTTAGTCTTCAGTGTGTGTCAATCATTTCAATTAGCAATGAGTCTATGAAAGTGTGATGATCAAAAACATGTGCTGAAGATTCTTGCTTGGGAATAGTGTCTTGTTCTTTGTTAAAGAGTTAGTTAGCCTTCAGTGTGTGTGTCAATCATTTTAGTCAGCAATGAGTTCATAAAAGTGTGATGATCAGAAACAGGTGCTGAAGATTCCTACTTGGGGAATAGGGTCCTGTTCTCTGTTACAAGATAGTTGGTCTCTCCTTTTGCAGTGGTTTGAAGGATTTATTTCCTAGGTTGTTATTTCTTAATGTAATCCAGGATTCTTTGGATAATCATTTCTTTAAACTTTGAACTCTACAATAGGTAGGTTGCTTTCCTTTAATTTAAGTAGAACTTCAATTTGTTCAAGGCAAGGTGTGATTAATGTGTTTTTACTACAACTTTAGATTGCTTTTGAGATTGAGCATATACAGTGCGTGATTACCTTTGAAATAAACAGACTTCCCTGGGTTGACAATTTATGTAGCACTTGATTGTTTAGTTAAATAAGCAATTATAGTGACTGACATTTTGGCGCCGCTGCTGGGGAAGGTAATTATAGATTTCAAAAGAACTTATGATTTTTCAGATACAAAGATTGCATGAGAGGATGCAGAGACCCCAAAGACACTGACCCTACAGGTGGCAAGGGAAGAGGAAAAGGAGGAATAAAGACTTATATTGGCGAGATTATATCAAAGTCTGAATCTGCTGCTCAACGACCAAACCCTTGAAAACCAAAATCCCAACCTTCATTTCAAGCAAAATTTGAAATGGGGAAAGAGGTTTGGAGTCCTGAGACAATCGAGAAACCAGCAGGAAACATTGAGGACAGAGCAAGCGCAGCAGGGGAGCAAACAGAAGAAAACATGGATGAGTACAATGAAGAATTGCATCATGAAGAACAGGCAGGTCTTGAAAGAGAGGTAAATGATGAAAACTCTTTTTCCACATTAGGATTTCCTATTGGTGATCTTCCTAGAGGGGTAGCGCCCATGAAGAACATTCCACTCTCATCACTACCTAACTTTCATGGTTTGTCTTCAGAGGATCCTGATTAATTCCTTTTTGAGTTTGACATATTATGTAGAAGTTATGATTACATTTCCAATGCTCAAAAATTAAAACTATTTCCAACAACATTGAAAAGAAATGCACTAAGATGGTTCATGAGCCTTGGAGGCCATGTAATCACAACATGGGACCAAATGAAACAGAAATTCCTGCATAAATACCAGGACTATTGCCAAACAAGAGAAAAAAGGGAAGAACTATTTAAGATGATACAGAAAGAGGATGAAAATCTGGAGGACTTTGTGGAAAGGCTACAGTATAATCTACAAAGATCCAATCACCATGATGTAAGTAAGGATATCCTTAAAACGATATTACTAAAAGGAGTAAGGGATGACTGTTTAGATATGCTAAATATGCTTGGAAAAGGGGACATATCTAAAGAATCATATGATGAAATTGTTAACCTATGTAAAAGATGTTCAAGAGGAGCTTCAAGGAATAGATCAAACAACAGGGATACCACATTCTCAAGAGTTCAAAAATCAACCAGTGGGGGAGCAACAAGAGACGAAATAGGTAATTTACTTAAAGGTTTTAAAACTGAAATGTTAAGCTCTTTTGCCTCACAAATTGATACCCTGCAGATTCAAAAGAAACAAGCCGAAGAAGAAGTAGCTCTGTCCATATTTTTTTCTAAATGCAGAGACAAGCACCCACCTAAGGAATGCCCATTGGAAAAAAATCCAATCTGCACCATCTGTGATAAAGATCATGAAACTCAACAATGCCCCTCTTTACCAGGAATCAAAGAAACATTACAACCAACTGATGAAGAAGCTGAAGCTGTCTATCTGTTGACACAGAGAAGGCAATGGAAACCACGGGGACAAGGTATGAATCCTAACATGCCATTTACATCTTCTAATCGTTGGAATAACTATCCTTCTTTTAATCAAATGAATTACCCTCCCTATAATCAAATGCAATACCAAAATCAAATGAATTACCCACCCATGCAACAAACTAACCCACCCTTTGTTGATCCGTCAATGTGAACTCCTTGGCCTCCACAAAAACAACAACCGTATCAGAACCAATGGAATCCAAATTGGAGAGGACAACAACCCCCCTTCCCAAATCAATTACCCCAATCACAATTTCTGCAACCACTCTCCTTACTATCAGGTACTCCACCAAACAATCAAATAATGAGGCCCCAACTACCTATACAACCTAACCCTAACCCCAATAATAAAGCTGTGCAGTGCATTGATATTCATAACCAGCCTACATTTTCTCTTCTCCTTGCGCAATGCAATGATATTCATTTATGATCTGGGAGAATAGTAGAACCTATCATAGCTGATGTTACCTCTTCTGATAAAGAGGAAACAAAAGAGCATGATGTACCTGAAGAGGTACAATCATCCTCTAACACTTCTACTAAAACAACAAAACCACCATTTCCTGAGCGTTTAGCTTTGACTAAAACGCCTGAGCCACCGGCTTTCAATATTCTAGGGGAATTACAAAATATTTATGTCAAAATCCCTCTATTACAAGCACTCCGAGATGTACCAATTTATGCCAAGACTATGCGATACATTTGTGTTAAGAAACCTGGTAGAAAAATTAAGGATCCCCTCACAGTTCATGTCATGGGTGACTTGTCTGCACTATTGTCAGGAAAAGTTCCCCCAGTTAAATACGGTGATCCTGGCCACCCTACCGTCTCATTACAAATTGGAAAAATGATAATCCCTTGAGTCCTTGTAGACTTAGGTGCAGCTATCAATATCATGACTCTAGAAACATCACAACTGTTACAACTGCATAATGAAATCAGAGACACCCCAACTATCCTAGAATTAGCTGATCGTTCTACAATCAAACCGGAGGGAGTCATTGAATACCTAATTATCTCAGTGGAATCCTGGAATTATCCAGCTGACTTTGTGGTATTACAACCTAAAAAAAAGTTGGGGGCCCACCCTCTAATTCTGGGTAGGCCTTGGCTAGCCACAACAGATGCTTTTATCAGCTGTAGATCAGGTTCAATGACAATTTCCAATGGTTACGAGACTAAACAACTTACCCTCTACCCTCACGCTACACCCTTGATTAATAATGATAATTCTGTATGGGTAGACTTTGATGATCAATTTACTCAACCCATCCTGACTATCGGACAAGCCTTAAGCCTTAAAGATGCCACCGAGGATGAAGTAATTAATAATTTTATCTGTGAACCCTCCTCTGTGACTCTAGAAACTCACAACTAGCTAGATGCACTTTTGGAGTCAGATAATCAGGAAAACCTTAACTCTGAAAACCCACCTCAAACATATGCCACCATCTCTTCTAAAAGCATACCAGTAGAAATTGAACCTGCCAAAACACTGAACATAAACCCTAACCTGGAAGATGCTGCAACACAACAATTAATGAAGTTACTTCTTGAACATAAAGAAGCATTCGCATGGGACTATACAGATATGAAAGGAATCTCTCCCGAATTATGTACTCATCGTATATATATCAAGGAAGATTGTCGATCGATCTTCCAATCTCAACGAAGAATGAACCCTAATTTAAGAGAAATCCTTAAAGAAGAACTTCAAAAATTGCTCAACGCAGGGTTTATATATCCTATATCAGACAGTGAATGGGTTTCTCCATTGGTAATAGTTCCTAAGAAAAATGAGAAATGGAGAGTATGTGTGGACTATAGAGCCTTAAATAAAGCTACTCAAAAAGATCACTTTCCATTACCATTCATTGATCAGGTGTTAGACAGTTTGTCAAGGAAGAAATTTTTCTCCTTTTTAGATGGTTTTAGTGGGTATAATCAGATCAAAATTGCACCTCAGGACCAAGACAAAACCACTTTTACCATCCCTTGGGGAACTTTTTCATATAGAGTTCTCCCATTTGGACTATGTAATGCACCAACAACCTTTCAAAGAGGAGTTATAGGAATCTTTTCTGATATGCTTAATGACTCTATGGAAATTTTTATGGATGACTTTACTCCTTATGGTGTTTCTTTTGAGGAAGCACTACAAAACCTTGAGAAAGTGCTTAAACGATGTATACAAGCCCACCTCTCCTTAAGTACAAAAAAATGTCATATGATGATGAGTGAAGGAATAGTGCTTGGACATTTTATTTCAGCTTAAGGAATTCAGGTGGATCCATCCAAGATACAAGTCATTAAAGATCTTCCTACTCCCAAAACCCAAACAGAGGTAAGAATTTTTCTAGGACATGCTGGATACTATAGAAGATTTATCAATTTTTTTTCCAAAATAACTTCTTCCCTGTTTGTGTTACTGATGAAAAATGCTGAATTCAAATGGACTAATTCTTGTCAGGAAGCATTTAATACATTTAAACATCAGTTATCTACAACTCCTATTCTTAGAGGACCTGATTGGACACTCCCCTTTCATATATCCATTGATGCTTCAGATACTGCAATAGGAGCTGCCTTGGGACAAGAAGAAAATCATCTTCCTTATGCTATTTATTTCATTAGCAAGAATATGACTCCTGCTGAACTTAACTATACGGTTACCGAAAAGGAATTCTTAGCAATTATCTATGCTATTAATAAATTTTGACATTACATCACTGGCTACTCTACTCTTGTCCATACTGATCACTCAGCTATTAAATATCTAATGAACAAACCTATCACAAATGCTAGAGTCACCAGATGGTTACTATTATTGCAAGAATTTGATATAAAAATTGTAGATAGACTAGGAAAAGAAAATGTAGTTGCTGATTTCCTTTCTCGGTTAACACCTGATGATGATACCCCAGTAGATGACTCCTTTTCTGATGAATATCTATTTGCAGTATCTTCTCACTCACCTTGGTATGCAGACATCGCTAACTACTTGGTTGCAGGGAAGTTACCACCACACCTATCCCACCGGGAGAAAAGAAGAACCATCCAACAAAGTGCTCGGTATAGCTGGATAAGTGGGTGTCTTTTCCATACAGGACTTGATCAAGAAATTCGAAGGTGAATTAGAGAAGATGAGGTTTATGATCTACTAAAAGCTTGTCATGATGGCCCTTGTGGAGGGCATTTTGCTGATAAAAGAACAACACATAATATTCTTAGGATGGGGTATTATTGACCCTCACTCTTTAAATATGCTAAGAAATATGTTCAGGCCTGTGATAGCTATCAAAGAATGGGCCAACCTAATCATAGAGATGAAATTCCATTAAACCCCCAGATAGTACTTGAACCATTCGAAAGATGGGACTTAGACTTTGTAGGACCCATTAACCCTCCATCCAATCAAAAAGTTTACATAGTGGTCTGCACAGATTATATGACTAAATGGGTGGAAGCTAAAGCACTCCATAGAGCAACTGAAGAAGCAGTTCTATATTTCCTATTTGAAGACATCTTCATCAGATTTGGAGTGCCGAGAGAATTAGTTACAGATGGAGGACCTCCTTTCACCTCTCATGGTTTTAAAGCCACTCTTCAAAAATATCATATTCAACATAGAATGACTACAACATACCACCCCCAAGCCAATGGACAGGTGGAAAGCACAAATAAAGTAATAGAAGCCATTCTTACAAAAACAATGAAGGAAAACAGAAAGGACTGGTCTCACAGGCTTCCTGAAGCATTATGGGCCTACAGAACTACCTGGAGAAATACTATAGGATTCTCTCCCTATGAATTAGTTTATGGAAAAAGTGTTGTCTTTCCTGTGGAATTTGAAATCAAAACCTTAAGGACTGCTTTAGCTATCAACCTTGATTTGACCGATGCACAGACAACCATGTTGCAGCAGCTTAATGAATTGGATGAAAAAAGACTAGATGCCATTCATCAGACAACTATGATTCAACAAAAAAGATCAAAATGGCATGACAAAACTATCAAGCATAAGCAATTCCAAAAAGGTAATTGGGCCCTACTGTATGACTCTCGGTTCAAATAATTTCAAGGGAAACTATGTACAAGATGGCTTGGAACTTACGAAGTAGACACTGTTTTCCCCAATGGAACAGTAAGGCTCCTCACAATCGATGACTCTAAAACACCGTTACTTGTAAATGGTCATCGGCTCCATCTGTACCAGTGCCCCATTTCCAAGGAAGATTTTAAGGCCACATGTGTGGCAGACTCTCATTACCTCTTTTTAGAGGGGGCTCCTACCCCTCATTGCAATTAATTCTTTTTAATTTAATTTATTTAGTATTAGATTAGATTTCATTTACTAATAATCCCTGTCAGGAAATAACATGTTACAATTGATTTTTGCAGATTCTTGATCAAAGCAAAGGCCTACTAAGAAAGGACGATCTTACTTCAAGAAGAGCCAAGTTTCCCCGTTGCTGAAACACCATTGTTCAACAATTTTCTACATTTTCCCATTGCTGAAACACCACTGTTCAACAATTTTCTACACTTTCCCATTGCTGAAACACCACTGTTCAACAATTTTCCACATTTTTCCCATTGCTGAAACACCACTGTTCAACAATTTTCTACACTTTCCCATTGTTGAAACACCACTGTTCAACAATTTTCCACATTTTGCCCATTGCTGAAACACCACTGTTCAACAATTTTCTACATTTTCCCATTGCTGAAACACCCCTGTTCCGCAATTTTCCACATTTTCCCCATTGCTGAAACACCACTGTTCTGCAATTTTCCACATTTTCCCCATTGCTGAAACACCATTGTTCAACATTTTTTCACAGCTTTCCCCATTGCTGAAACACCACTGTTCAACAATTTTTCACAGTTTTCCCCATTGCCGAAACACCACTGTTCAACAATTTTTCACATTTTCCACACTGCTGAAACACCACTGCCTCAACAGTATTCTGCAACATCACTCTTCAATGAACATTTCTCTATTCTTTCCCTGTTGCTGAAACACCAACTTTTCAGCATTCTCTGTCAAAAAAAAGCTTTTGCACTCTCATACTACATTTTGTCCTTCCAGTAAACAAATCCTTGATACAATTCCTCAAACAAATCAAAAGTCTCCGCTAGGGCTATTGCAGAACTATTATGGACATGCACTATATTTTGTTTGAAGCATGAATCAAAAGGTAAAGATGAGGTATGTAAACTTTGTATGTAAATACAATTGAACTATAGTTAATGAGAAGATTCCAACTCATTATTACCACTCATGTAAAATCATTATGTCAGCCGTACTTGAAGAGGGCGGGGATATCGAAATCTTATACCATCATTTCACATGAATCAACCACCGTCATTCTTTTTCTTCACCATCCTTTCATTGTTTCACTACCATTTGCATGCCTTCACCTGGAAAACTCACTCTGCACGGAAGTGGTTACTCGACTCTCTGTCGGTGCATTTTACTGAGAGATTAGCTATGGGAGGCCCTGTTATACGACATGAACCCACCATGACAGCCCTGTTAGAACTATATTCAGAAGTTTATCAATTTTTTCTGCAGGCAGGATGGCTGGGTTATTTCTAGAGGCTCCAGGGATTTGATCAACAACAGGTTCTTCAATTCGCCCAAAATCTTTAGGAAGATCATTCCATTGTTCAAGGGGTTTGGATTCTAGTTACAGAGGAGGATATAGCGCAGGTTTTGGGTCTCCCTACCAATGGCATTCGTTGGTTCAGTCGTAAACATATCATTCTTAATGCCCAACAGGATTTCCTCTTGCCAGGGGAACAAATTGAGCCTAAAGGACGGGGTGTCTGACTCAGCTCATTGCCGCCTCCATGGCCGAAAATTGCAAAGTTTGTCAAACACTACCTTACCTGTGAGGTTTGATACCAGGTAGTCTACCAGTATGATTTTGTCCTGTTATCTCATTTACGGCATGGTAGATTGGTAAACATTCCTTATTATATGCTCGGATGTCTTAAAAATATGTCGCACTACTGTAAAAAGGCTAAAAATCCTGCCCTTTCCCTCACCCATCATCGTCTCGCTCAACTTCTTATCCAAAAGGGTTTTTACCAACAAAACCCTCCACTAAACAACCCACCCATAGACCCCCAAGAAGATGTTGAAATTTCTGAAAATCTTCAAGAACAACAACCACAAAACCCTCCAGCCCCTCCGGAAGCACCTAACAGTCTGCCTACAAACCCAATCAATCCAATTAACCCCCCTACCATACCAATCCCACCCCACATTTTACTAGAATCATCCACTCCTGTCGTTCATATCCTTAGTGATGATTCTGAACCAAACAATTCTCCCTGTCCTATCATTGAGGAAAAGCCCTCACGCAAACGAAAGCAAATTCCTTTCTTTCCACCCTTTTTACAAAGAAAACGAACAAGGGCCTCAACAAGGACAACCACTACTGCCACTGCCCTAAATCCCCAACCCATCCAGTTAAAACCCCGTGTATCTTCAACCTCCCAAATTCCATAATCTTTTCCACCAGCGGGCACTGAAACACAAGAACCAGAGGCCCAGTATGTTGCGACATCATCCGTTTCAAATTTAGTAGCTGAAACAAAAGAACCAGCTACTCATCCAGTAGCTGAAACACAAGAACCAGCTACTCATTTAGTAGCTGAAACACACGAACCAGCTACCCATTTAGTAGCTGAAACACAAGAACCAACTACTCATTCAGTAGCTGAAATACAAGAACTAGCTATAGCTGTCACACAAGAACCAGCTACAGCTGAAACACAAGAACCAGCTACTGATATTGTTACCGAGACACAGGAATCAGAGGCCCAGGGTGCTGCAACATTACTTTCTTTACATCAAGAAGCTGGAACACAAGAATCAGCTACTGATCCTGTAGCTGCTCCAAAAGAATCAACTAGTGAGACTGTGACTGCTACACAAGAACCAGTCACCCCTCAACCAGAACCAACAATGGCCTCTGTCCTACAAGAAAATGAGTTCCTAAGGTCTGAACTAGAAGCCTACAAGGAAGAGCTAGCCATGGAAAATGAATCCTATGAGAAGGAACTTAAATTGTACACCCTAGCTCGCATAGCGACCATGTCAGAGGGAACTACAACAGAGAATCCGTGCAGAGAATATATGTGCAGTCAATGTGGGGACATCTACTATCAAGCAGGATATGAAGTAATTCAAATTCCAATGCCAGGAGCTCCCCCTGCACCTTCGACTTTTGCAGTCAAAGAAGAACACCTTACTGTTACACAAGAACCAACGGGACCTTCCAAAATTAAGACTGAACCCTAGCCCACAACAATTGTCAAATCTGAAGCCCCTATTTTTGTTAATAAAGCTGTACAAACATTGCCTATTGATGAATCTGCTCCTCCTAGCCAGATTAATACCCACACCTTTGTGGAACAAGCCACTCAGACCCTACCTCAGCCTACTACTTGCAACGCTGAAACACAAACTCAGCCATGGGATGAGAAGGCAATAATAAACAAATGGAAAAAAGAGTCTTTTGTTACACAGGCCAAAAGCCTGCAGGAATATAGACAAATCTAGATAAACCATATCTATTCAAACTGGGAAGCTTTGGAGCAAACACGCTAGGAATCCCGTGCCTATAAGAAACTTAATAGAGAGCTAAAAGGAAAATTGCTCCTGATATTTGACTTCGCACAAAGGTTATTGGCTACAAGGAAACCATCCTGCAATTACTCTCTGTTCCTCATGGAATGACTTACATGGTTTCCGATCAAATCAATCAAAGAAGGCAGACCCCATGCAGTGTTAAATCCAACAGATTTTGTTAAAACATTTGCAGAAGCCTCTGCTATGGATCAACACCTCCTCTGTGAGGTATATTTTCATAATGAGGCCATCCCTGAGAACCGACAGCTTAACCTTAACCCTCTTGTCGGTGACATCCAGATTTGGGCACTCACCTCCTTCCTTAACAATCAGATTATATGGCAGGATGACTTCCTAGCTACCAAGCATAACGAGGATAACCACCTTCTCTGGATACGACCAGAACCACAAAATGTTACCACCTTTGTTACAGAGTATTATCAGTTTTTGAAGATACTAGGGATGACTCAACACATTCAACAACTACAGATAACAATGCTTCAAGATTGTCAACAGTTCATTAAATCCAAAGAGATTGCTGCCCTACAAGCAAATAACATGTTTTGGCAACAATCTACTGAGAAAAGACAGGAACACAATCCCTTTAGCCCCACTAATCTTGAGATAGCAATCTCTAGGGTACCTAGCTACATCAAGTGTGTTCAGCAATGTGCTGAAAGCTGGATAGGTTATCAGTTTCATTTTTCTATCCTGTGGATGCCAGCAGAGAAATATCAAATTCATTATAAGTTGCCCAAGAAGGCAGAAACAACAACTTGGAAAAGGCTACAATGCGTTCAAGGATTCAGAGCTTCAACAGACAACACTTTCCACAGCTACTGCTTAAGTAACTTGCACGCTCAGAGTCGGTATCCAGATTCTGATTCAGATTGAAGTTGCCTGAGGACATGCAACATTTTAAGTTGGGGGGGATGTTAGGACCCTACAATGTACCTTTTTGCTCATACTTTTTGCTTCTATTACATCCTTTTTCCACTCACATTTAAACTTATATTATCACCTTATCCTATCTCTCCAAAGGTATATAACGTCTCTTCTCTTTACTATATGTTTAATCTATTTTGCATATAATTTTACAGTACTCTCGTATTTAACCGTTGATCAGAAATATATAAGTGTTGAAACAGTTCGAACTGCAAATTAGCATTGTTGTTTAAAGGTCCGTTGCTGAAACAGTCAAAGCACGAGAACCTCGTGGCTGAAATAGTCTATGGTCTACGATGCTAAAACAACAACCGCTGTTACACTCTCCGTGGTCTACAATGCTGAAACAACAACTCACACAGAAGAAGCTGTTACATTTTCCGTGATCTACGACGCTGAAACAACAATTCCAAAGCTGTTACACTGACCACAACAGCCGCACCGTGAGACAGAATTAACCATCGCTGCTGCGTGAGACCACGTTGCTGAAACATTCAGAACGCAAATCCCGGTGCTGAAACAACCCACAATTTGCGATGCTGAAACATCATACAGCAGTAAAGAAGATAAATATAGAAGTTGTTACTCCAGCCGCAACAACAACACCTCACTCAACACCTTTTCAACTATATTAATAGCATTCTGTTATGGGAGACCAGGATATCCTATTCCAGTAGAGATTTTCTCTGACTAAGAATAGGATTCAGAGGCACACATGTAATTTGATGATCAAATTGTATCGAGGGGATTCTCCTCTTTAAATAAGAGGAAATCACCATTAGAGAGGATCTTCTTTTTAGCTAAGAAAGGATTCACAGAGAAGGGCGTGTTTTACTTCAGTTTGTAATATGATAAAGTTGACAGATGAATAAAAGATTGTTTTGAGCATTTCTCTCTAGTTCCTTTCGTTTCAGGGGAATCTTGTGAGAAGGGAGGGCCCACCTTCTTCACAAGATTCACCCATTAGCTTTGTAGTGTGTTAGTGTTATTTCTGTTCATTCCTTGATTAAATTTTGTTTTGCTGAAACACTACTTTACTGAACTCTGCCTTGCTGAAACTCTGCTTTACTGGCTGTTACATTGTTTTCATATAATTCATGCTTGGGTAACTGTTAATCATTCTAGTTAGCAATATTGTTTGGTGAATTTATGAAAGCGTGATAATCAGGGACAGGTGCTGAAGATTCCTGCTTGGGGAATAGGGTCCTGTTCTCTGTTAAGAGATAGTTAGTCTTCAGTGTGTGTCAATCATTTCAATTAGCAATGAGTTTATGAAAGTGTGATGATCAGAAACAGGTGCTGAAGATTCCTGCTTGGGAATAGGGTCCTGTTCTCTGTTAAAGAGTTAGTTAGCCTTCAGTGTGTGTGTGTCAATCATTTCAGTCAGCAATGAGTTCATAAAAGTGTGATGATCGAAAACAGGTGCTGAAGATTCCTACTTGGGGAATAGGGTCCTGTTCTCTGTTACAATATAGTTGGTCTCTCCTTTTGCAGTGGTTTGAAGGATTTCTTTCCTAGGTTGTTATTTCTTAATGTAATCCATGATTCTTTGGATAATCATTTCTTTAAACTTTGAACTCTGCAATAGGTAGGTTGCTTTCCTTTAATTCAAGTAGAACTTCAGTTTGCTCAAGGCAAGGTGTGATTAATGTGTTTTTACTACAAATCTAGATTGCTTTTGAGATTGATCATATACAGTGCGTGATTACCTTTGAAATAAACAGACTTCCCTGGGTTGACAATTTATGTAGTACTTGATTGTTTAGTTAAATAAGCAATTATAGTGACCAACAATAAAAAAAAAAAATGAAATTTCAGAAATTTAGTTGTTGTAGTCATAAGTTGTTATTGTATTTAACATTTACCTGGTGAGGCACTGTAGGTGCCTTTCCACGGTAACCCTGGAGAGATGTAACGGGTGAAACTAGGACACGTTCACCCTGGACAGAAGTTGACAGAATAAATCAATCAACAAAAGTTATGAAATTCACCTGTAACATTTAAAAAATGAAATATTGGAGTAATATCAGGAAAAAATAATGAAATTTCAGAAATTTAGTTGTTGTAGTCATAAGTTGTTACTGTATTTAACATTTACCTGGTGAGGCATCGCGGGTGCCTTGCCACGGTCACCCTAGAGAGATGTATCGAGTGATTTTCTAACATGGTCACCCTGGACAGATGTTGACACAATACATCAATCAATAAAATTTAGGAAATTCACTTGTAACATTAAGAAAATGAAATATTGTAGTAATAACAGAAAAAAATAATAATGAAATTTAGTTGTTGTAGTCATAATTTTTTACTGTATTTAACATTTACCTGTTGAGGCGAAGTGGGTGCCTTTCCACTGTCACCCTCTCCATCTATTCGATTTACGTTGTAATCGATCAACAACTCTTCACCTGGAACTATTGTTTTTGTTACACATACAAATATATGATTTCCTTCGCGTGCCTCAAATATGCAATTCGGTTTCTTAGTTGTTGCCACTGGTCGTGTACTATTTATAAAGCCCACAATGTTTCCAGTGGCTTTTGGATTTCCATCAATATACACAGTTGCCCCTTTATTTTGATTGTTATCTAGTAGTTGTATATAATTTGCGGCAACTCTGTATCTTTGCATACTTTGAGTATATCAGACCAACATCAACCAATGATTGTATTTGTATAATGGTCCGACATACTCCATCGATTCAGTTATAGTTCCATATCCGACCTTTATGCCATCCATAGAAAATAACCCCAGTCCATGTAAGGACGAAGGAGCAATGCGATACATCCTCCCACCCAAGAAGAAATTTGTGTCCACTTCAGGTAGCTCCTTAGGTGCCCATCGTTGCACTAGATGTTTATACCTCAAGGGAAACTCAATGTCACCTATGCTCTCAGCATCATAATTACACGACCCTCCGTTGGCAATAAAAAATTGCATGCGGGTACAAAATCTTTTCCTTACCTTTTCCAACCTAATTGATCTAGGACTGATAGATCTAGTAAAACACGTCTCACTTTCAACCTCACTTAATATATCTTGATCATCACTCGAGGAAGATAGATCCAACAGATACCTATTTGGTGGTACCTACACTCGTTAAAATAAGAAGATAAGTTATTGTGCCAATATACGATTTTGGTACCAACACAGTTGCATATAGTTGCATTTAGTTGCATAAAGTTGAAATTGCCACACCGATCCATCATATAGTTTCATAAAGTTGAAATTTCCACACCTAGTTGCATATAGTTGCAATATAGTTGCATAAGTTGCATAGTTGTATATAGTTGCATATTTGCATATAGTTGCATACAAAATTGTTGCAATATAGTTGCATATAGTTGCATAAGTTGCAATATAGTACCAACATAGTTGCATATAGTTGCATAAAGTTGAAATTGCCACACCTATCTGTCATATAGTTGCATATAGTTGCATAGTTGCATAAGTTGCATAAGTTCCATAATTTGCGTAAAGTTGCATAAAGTTGCATATAGTTTCATAAGTTGCAATATAGTTGCATTTGACCACTCACCAATATTTGAGAATATAGTTGCAATATAGTTGCATTTGGAACCATTGGTACGTTTTCATAATAAGAATAGGTTTCAAGGTGTGTACCATGACTAGAGAGGAAAAAAAGGGCCTTAGGTCCTAAACATATTTTCTTTGGCTCATTGGCCATTACCAAGGCCTCAAGCCAACACATCTATCCTATTTAAGAGACTATGGTGCTTGGGTGGGATATGGGTGTCATTCACAATTTTTTCACACCATGTATGGAACTTAGGTCTTGTCCATGGTCAAGGAAAGAACATAAGGTTTTTAGGTCCTATTTAAATCTTGTTAGGTGCATATAGTTGCATATGGTTGCATAAGTTGCATATAGTTGCAATATAGTTGCATAAGTTGCAATATAGTTGCATAAGTTGCATATAGTTGCATAAGTTGCAATATAGTACCAACATAGTTGCATATAGTTGCATTTAGTTGCATAAAGTTGAAATTGTCACACCTATCCGTCATATAGTTGCATATAGTTGCATAGTTTCATAAGTTGCATATAGTTTCATAAGTTGCGTAAAGTTGCATAAAGTTGCGTAAAGTTGCATAAGTTCCATAAAGTTGTTGAAGTTGCATAAGTTGCATGTTGCATAGTTGCATAGTTGCATATAGTTGCATACGAAATTGTTGCAATATAGTTGCATAAGTTTCATATAGTTGCATAAGTTGCATGTTGCATAGTTTCATAGTTGCGTATAGTTGCACACGAAATTGTTGCAATATAGTTGCATAAGTTGCATAAGGTACGTTTTGGAACTTAGGTCTTGTCCATGGTAAGGGAAAGAACATAAGGTTTTTAGGTCCTATTTAAATCTTCTTAGGTGCATATAGTTGCATAATTTTCATATAGTTGCATATAGTTGCATAAGTTGCAATATAGTTGCATAAGTTGCATGTAGTTGCATAAGTTGCAATATAGTACCAACATAGTTGCATATAGTTGCATTTAGTTGCATAAAGTTGAAATTGCCACACCTATCTGTCATATAGTTGCAAGGATGCATAAGTTGCATATAGTTGCATAGTTGCATAAGTTGTGTAAAGTTGCATAAAGTTGCGTAAAGTTGCATAAGTTCCATAAAGTTGTTGAAGTTGCATAAGTTGCATGTTGCATAGTTGCATAGTTGCATATAGTTGCATACGAAATTGTTGCAATATAGTTGCATAAGTT
>ML790842.1:60996-97349 GCA_009831015.1 Picea engelmannii
TGGGTTTTGTTTTGCATGCTTAAATAATGGATGATCTCTCGTACATTAATAATTATATGTAATATCAATAGGCTATCTTGTCACTAATGCCAACCTACCCATTATTTATTACAATATGTTTAGGATAGCAAAGAATTTATGCGGAAGAGGGAAATGTTATTAATATCTCTCTTAATTTATATGCGGAAGAGGGAAATGTTGAGGATAGCAAAGAATTTATGCGAAAGAGGGAAATGTTACAATATATTGCAACTATTACCCTTGTTGTTATAAACATGAGTTTCCTCCCTATCTTATATATACCATAACTTATCATTTATCAATATAACAATCAACTTCAATATTTTATTCGGGGAGATTTCTTCCTTCATTTAATTGAATTAGTAAGTGTTAGCTGCCAACCATTAGGTGTGCAAGTATCCCAACCATTATTGTCACTGTTATATTATTTTCAATTTATGCAAGTGTGATCCCTTTTGGGTACTAGGGATGTAACAAGTGGTATCAAAGCTTCAATCAAGATTTGTTGGTGTTTTTTTGTTAGGTCTTAAAATTTAAAAGAGAGAAAAAAATGACAATCAATTACTATCATTTCAACGATCAGGGTTGAGTTTCAAGAGCAATTCCATATCTTTATCAATGAAGAGAGAGAGAGATTATAGCTACAATTGAAGGGAAAAGGGTATGTGGATTCTACAAACCTAGAATATTATGGAATCCACATACCCTTTTCCATAGAATATACTAACTAGATCCAAAAAACAAAGACATGAAATATGGTACTACACATATGATAATATATTATCAAGGAAAAAAAAGCTAAATGAAATTTGGACATTTGAAAAAACATTTACAAGTTAAATGAGTACATCAATAAAAAATAACATACTAACGTTGCAAGTTCAAAATCCGAGCTATGTAGATCGATAATTGGATTTGTTCAAGCAGTGGGTGAAGGAGAAAATAAACAGCTCAAACAAAAGCCAAGAACAATGTCGCAACTATAGAAATTGTGTCGCAAAGTCTCCTAAAGTCACGCATATATAGATAAAATAGTCAACTAGCCATTAACACCGACCAATGAGATAGGCAAAATTTTCTTCATTATTGCGACGAAAATCCCGACTAGATTTAAATAATATTTTCGTCGATATTGCGACGAACTTTCGTGGCAATAGCGACAAAATCTTGCCCTATTTAAAAAAAATATGAAACTAGTTGAAGCGTGGAAAATTTTTGTGGAATAATCCACCCATATGTAGTAGTGAGTTGGTGCTGAAACATTTAGTTGGTGCTAAAAGAAAATCCTCTTTCACATATATTCATATTACTATGTTCATATTTATTATACAAAAGCTTATACAAACATCTGGTGTCTTTGTGTTCATTGTAATTATGATGTGATTATTCTTAATATGTTCAATTATGTTTTAATTGGTAACTTGTGAAAATAAATTGTTAAAATAATCCACACACTAATTCACCCCCCAACCCCCCCCTCTTAGTGTGGGTCATATTTTTTTCTCTCTTTGACTCTTCAACATGTGGATCGTTTTATTTATTTATCTCCTTAGCTTCTTCTTCCTTTTTATATCCATCCTGAGGATTTTCTTCATGTTCTTATGTAGGCTCTTCTTCTTATTCAACCTCATACTCTTCATCCAATGTTTCAGTAGGTACTGCAATTAGTTTCCATGCAAGGACTTCTTTAGGTTCCCCCTTGGGACCTTTTTTTTTAGTAAGAGAAATATCCCTCAATGATATTTTTTTTATTATACCAAAGCTTCAAAAACTTATTTTGCACATTAACATTAATTGTACGAAACCAAGTCCATCCAAGGATATCCCAAAACAATATCCACATCATCCATATTTATATCATGAAAATATAAATGCGACACGTATTTATCCATGTTAATCTTCAAATATTTAAAAATTTGAAACATTCTCACTCTCAAATTGTGTACTTTGAATATGCTTTGCGGAGACTTGCAACCTTTTAGTCAAGTTAACATTGATAAATTTTTACTTGCTACTAGGGTTTGTAGAAATAATAAAATTTTCCTGTTGAACACATCCATGAACCTATAATAGGAAGTTTATGCATGAAAACACACCCTTGGTGATCTCTTTATATTGCTTCAACATAAGACCAACCATCTAAACATATTTGTTCATATGCTTCATTTGAAAGTACCTTCATATTGTCAAAGTTAAGCAATTTCCACCATATGGAAACATCATCTTATAAACCAAGGTGCTATCGATTTACAAGATTCCTCATTCCCCGAATCTCTGAGTAGTATCCCTTGATCTGGAAATTTAATTTCCAATATCTCTTCCTCTCTCCTATATGATTGTTGGGTGTGTTCCTATCCTTTCTGGATCATGTGAGGAAGTACTCCATTGTTGAGTTGATGCTTGAAGAGTTCAGTGGAGGGGCCATCAGTCATAATTAGTTTGTAACTCACCTATTCATGTTGATTAATAAAAGAGTTCTCTTTCCCTCCAATCTATGTGCAATTAAGTTTAACTAGTCTTGAATATTTTGAATTTGATTTACATATCTAGGTTTACATATTGCATTTATAATTTAATGTGATAACTACTTTGCTACAACATCTACTTGGTTTCTTTTGTAGGTTGGCAGAGACTAAGGTCTGGATCAAGTGAAAGGTTGAGAGCGAGGATCTTCATCGAACATTTGGATAAAAGGTACGAGATCCTTCTTTCTCTCTTCTAAGTAATCATTTTTTCATTGATTTGTGTGTTGGAGGGTAGGTTCAGTCTTTTAGATATAGTTGTGATTTGTTGTGACATAGAACCAAGGTCATAGGGTTGAAAATACCGTAACACAAGGCATAGCCCAAGTCTCCAATGATTTTTCCATAATGACTTTGCATACTTTATGTATTCATCAATACTAGGCCCATTGGACTTTTTTACACCATATCCTAAAAATAGAAATAGGGGTTTGAATAAATAATTTCTCAGGGGAGCTCCTAGGGTTTGAGAAATCTAATTTAAAATGATCATAACTTCTATGATTCTTTCTGATAAGTTATTAAGAACTACAATTATAAATTTCCACAACCACTCTGCATCTACTAGCATTAGCTTGAATGAAATCTAGGCACTCTATCAAAATATATATAATCTACAATATGAACAATTGTCATAGGAAAAACCCTAAAACAATTGATTTTAAATCAATGATAACTCCACTTCCCAAGCTCTGATTTAGATAATTGTTTTTTTGAAATCTAGTGTTTTTTAAGAGGAACTCATATCTACAATCATATTATTCATATTCTGCACAAAAATAATTATAAATCAATCTAAATGCTACCATTCTCTTTTGCCCTAAAAAATTTGTAAAAAGAAAAAAATATTCCATTTTTTGGCTCAAGAAAGAACTCTAATGCCACTTTTAGTGAACCTTGATAGATATAAAATAAAGATAAACCCTTAAGATTTAGAATAAACCATTGAATTCATAAATACCAAACGTATTCATACCATACACAACATAATAATATAGAGAAGAACCCTTAACAAAGGGTATCACCATCACTTACATCGTATGGAATAAATCATTCCACAAGTCATGCTTGTTACAATAAAAATAGTCCAACGTATCTCAATACATTGATACTCATGTGTATTTATACTTTCTCATGAGTATTCCTAGGGGCCTATGCTAACTACTCATTATTATTATTATATAATTTCCTCTAACTACATAGTGGGCCTATTCCATGATTATGACCATATTATATTCAATATCCCCTAGGTAACCTCTTGAGATATGCCATATTATTCCAACTAAGTACATTATAATCCCGACCATGGATAACATGATTAAACCTTGAAATAGAGGAAAATAATATAACATCAATGTGATCAGTATCACTCTTTCCATTGGATTGACCCACAAGGTTACCCACTAATACATTTTATTCTAGAACTTTGGAATGATTGGAAGCCAATCTTCTACCTTTTAATATATCAACATGATTAGAATCCCAAAATATTTGAATCATGCCTAATTCAGAATGTGGGGAAACTTAAGGATCCTTGTGATGGAGTTCATCAACTAAAGACTGTGATTGACCCATAAATGCTACTTTTTCTTTTATTTATGCATCCTCTTGAAGAGTTTGTAAGGAAATATAGAACTTATTTGAATAACTTAGCTATTATGAATGATTATACGACCCCCAATGGAAGGGTATAATCTACAAACTGTGAATGATTTAATTCTTTGACGTCTCAGACTATAGATATGTTTTGAAGATTTCCATATAGTATTCCATGTTCCATTTTTCTATTGAGAGAGTCTAGAATTGTAATATATAAAATAGGTGATAGAGGGAATCCTTTCCTTTCACGTCTTATGTATGTAAAGAAGGAGGAGGGTTTACCATTGACCAAAGGAGGCAACTCTACCATTGAACGAAGGAGGTGGGTCTACCATTGAACAAAAGAGGTGGGTCTACTATTGACCAAAAGAGCTATACATGGACACCCTATGTAGGATTTATTCCAACTTATGAAAGAATCTACAAAACCTAACATTTTTAGGATTAAGAATAAAAATGAGTGGCATACCCGATCAAATGCATTGCTCATCTGCATTTTTATTATCATTCATTTTTCTCTTCTACTTCTTCTTAAGTGAATCACTTATTGAACTAGAGGGATGTTGTCTACAATCTACCTTTTTTGAATGAATCCCCCTTGATTTTCAAAGATAATTTTGGTGAGAATATTATTCACTTGATTGGCCATGATTTTTGTCAAAATTTATAAGAAGCATTGCACAAGAAAATCATATGGAACCTGTTATCACTCCAGGAAACTCTCTTAGGTTGTATCTCAGAGATGCCTGGTAACTTAACTAATCTTTCAATGCTTCACTCAATGATGGGTAATGATTGGATCAAGATGAATATATAACTCACTAGATTGTAACCCCAAGACAGTCTAGGTATATTCAAACAGTACAAGGCTTTCAAGAGCTATTATCAGATAGGTTGTGAATCAAATGGATAAGAAACTAATCAATTAACCAGAACATACATAAAACAATATATATGATGGGTCAACAAACTAGCAGTGAATTCTTATGATTCTTTCTTAATAATCAAAGGTAAGATGACAATTACCATAGGACATTAAACAGAGACAAAGAAATAATTTCAACTCATAGGCATACAATAGAGATGAAAAGAAAGTATGGCAATAACAATGAAATAAGATTGTAGGCTGAATATATTAAAGAAAGTGCCTTTATGACAATAACAGTATAGTTTAGAACTCAAAGTCGAACCCTTGGTTCATCAAAAGTTTCTGGTTTTATAGCCTTTACATTAGATATTCAAATCCTAGAATACTGGATAAAATTTACCAAAAATAGAAAATCAGTAACTGACACAAGAAAATAGGCAAAGATCCTATAAAATAGGTCAACTCCTTATTTTAAGTGATCTTCATGTCTTTCCAAAATCTTCGACAGGTGTAGTAAGCCTTCCAAGGCTGATGGGTCTTCACAAGAATATGGGACAAATCGAAATTTCCACCTGCTGGCAACAAGATCATTTTTTGCCCAGAAAATAGGTAACCAAATTAACCTTTCCACCTTTCTAGGCATCTCCAAAATCAAAACAGAATCTTGATAATGATGACCTTAATTATTATCTATCATTTGGAACCATTCCTGAGGAATTTGAATAAGAAAAACTTAGATATGTGAAAAAACAATACCTCTCTACCTTGTCAGTGCTTTCGGTGGCTAAAATAGACAAAATCTGGGCCAATTAGCTACCAGAAGCTCTGCTTTCGGTGGCTAATGAATAGTTGAAATGTTTGCCTAAGCCACCGAAAGTTCTGTTTTAAACAAAAATGAAAAATACCTTGTCTTAGCTTTGGAACACCTTAGGGCTGATCTTCTGAAACCTTTGCATCTTGATCAAGTTTGGGAATGGTTGTAGGATTTTTGGCTGCCTCTGGATCATTTAAATGGATGGTTGCATCTGCTAGGGTTTCAATATTAACAGGTGGTTTAGGCTGAGGTCTTGAAGACATAGCTTGCAACCTTAATGAACTGACCTTTTTCTTCAAATGCATAGATACTCTCGAGAGACTAATGTAGTCTTTTACAATCTTCTTCTTCTTTTTCTTTTCCTTTACACTTTCATGTGCCAATCTTTTTAGGGATGCATTGGTTTCTGCAAAATTCTTTGATAGAATTTCATACCTAGCTTTAATCACCCTTTCTAGCACTTCTTGTTGTTTTATTTTCTCTTTAAGTTTCTTGATCTTCTTTGATTTGCTTTTCTGTCTTTTGCTGCTAGATGAGGCCTCTGCAATTTTTATTTCATGTTCCTCCTTGGGTGTAGGTGATGGAATATCTTCATACCTTGTTGTGAATGGATCTACATACCTTGATGTAACTGTATCTTCATACATTGCTATAACTGGATCTTCATACCCTACTGTAACTGGATCTTCATACCCTGCTGTAACTAGATCTTCTGCTAGGATTTCTTCTTGCTCTGCTTCAACCTAGTGCTCTTCATCCTTAGAATCTGTATAGGGGAGATTTAGGATCTTCTTTTCCATTGGAGGCTCTTCTTCCTTCTCTGCCTCTTTTCTAAAATTCAGTTTCTTCTTAGTTTTTTTAGGCTTAGAAGATGGAGAGAGTTGATCAGCTAGAACTAGAGAGATGGCTCTCCTCTTCCTCTTTCCACTTCTGGGAGTAGAAGACTTTTTCGAAGAAGGACTCTTCTTATCCTCTGGTTGTACATCAATCTGAAAATCGTTCCAGAATAAGAAGTAATTCCATTCCTTGCTCCTTCTCTGCAACAACTCACAAACCAAGAGTTTAATCAAACCATGATGGGATAACCTGCCTGCAACCTTGCTTGGATTAGATTTGACCTGATGAGCCATCTTAGTTAAGATTCTGTGGAGGTATTAAGGAATATTGAGTGGGATCCTACCAGTGAAATGGTTCATGAGTTTAAAATGATAGATCATCACCCTATTGTATATACCTTCACAAGTTATATAAACAATGATGGCCTTCAATAAATGTTGCCATTTCTCTTTAGGTAAAGACATAGGAATGTATTTCTTCCATACCAAACATTTTTGTTCTGGTTTCAGGTATGACCTAAATTCAACATCCTTTGTGACAATGGTTTTGAACTAGTTTTCTCCACTCCTTGGAAGCTCTGTCACTTCAACTATGAGGGCTTCATCCACTTGGAATTCATCTTGGCCAATGACTTCTTTTCTTCCATCAAAAGTTAGAGAAAAATCTTTTTCCACCTGCTGGTGAGAGCTCTGTAATGTTTCACAAAATTTGTAGCAACCTGCATCCTTGAAGAGTTGACACACATCTAGGTGTGATTCCAGGTAACAAATATCATCAAGTTCCTTCCTCAGAGTTGGTCCTCCTTTCTTCATATGCTAGAATGCTCCTGTACACCTGCAATTGGAAATTTGGGCTTGGAGGGAGAACGCACAACGCAAAATTAGGGAGCTTTGGCTTAGCTGTGATAGAAACGAAAAATGTAAGATATGCACTAAGAAAAAGACCTTGATTACAAGGAACATGAAAGATTTGAAGTCATCATGGTTGGTAAACTTGAATGATGGGAATATACACAAACACGTGCTTTAATGAAACATAAGTTTAAAAAGATTCGATGTATCACACCGGGATGAGATCCAAGTCTTCAAACAACTTTCCTTCTGTCTTTTCGGTAGTTAATTGCAATCATAACACATCAAGCCGATGGTTCTGGCACGTGAAAGGATGTGTTGGCTGTTTCCAAGCTCCTATGCTTTCGGTGGCTAAATAACCCCGAATTTTGGTTTTATGTTGTCGAAAGCTAGGGGTTTCGGTGGCTTAGAAGCGCTTTTGGAGAGGCACTTAGCCACCGAAACCTGTGTTTTGAATTTTTTAAAATAAAAATCAAAACTAACTTTTTCAAAACTTTATTACAAACATAAGGTTCTCAAAAATGAACCTTGAAAATTTAAAATTGCATTTTTCAATGACTTCCTATCACCTAAATGAACAAAACTGACTGTGTTATTTAAGGAGATAACAGAACCTAGAAAAGGAAGATGGATTTTTTCCCTTGGGAATTGATGTAAGGAAATATGAATTAGTACTTCTACCTAATTTAATATTCCTTCTTTTCTACCTTGGCTTGTTAAGTAGCATGAGGTAAAAACAACAAACAAAATTGTTTCATTTCTTGGATCTTTTACTACAACTCTCACAACTAGTTCTTTGGGATTTATATTGTTTGTATGTGGAGAACACAACTTAGCTTCCTTGTTCATATTTGTTATGGATAAATACCTCCTACAGATAGGCGAGGACTCCCTCAGACCTACTAATGATCCAAGATAGACTGTATGATATACAACAATATGGTTCTCCTCTAGATCTACCAGATCTTATCCTAAATTATGCTATGAGAAGGAAAAAAATGGTTCAAACCTAGTTCCTGGCAGTTTTCCCTACTATTGCAGCTCCAAAAATCTTGTTCCATCACCTGCCATATGATTCCTTCACACAAGAGAACAACAAATACCAATGTCAAAACTTAAAGCATTAGGAATATCAAATATATGCTAAATCTAATCTGATCTACTCAAAGAAATATCAAATCTACAATTTATCAACATACATGATTGAATAAAAAAACAATGGGAGATCTATATTAATGTGGAGAAAGTAGTATATCAATCAATTTTTACCTTGAGTCCTAATTGAAGCCTCTCCTAGATCCTTTCTCCAACTCCTCCTTAGCCCTCACACAAGCAAGGCCAACTTGATATGAAGATCGAACTATAGAAGAGCTCCTTTTAAACTCTGTAGCATAATTTTGTTTCTCAATTCTTCCTCCCTTCCTCCCTTGGAATGTCTTCATTTTATAGATTGATGGAGGAGGCTAAGGGATGATTCTAGATCTCTAGAACTTAGTGAACCGTGAGTCTAGTACAAGTTTCCATGCTCATTATGTGAGATCGATAACTCACCCAATACTAATCTCTTCGTAACTCATCAAATATAGAAGGTGATAGGGGTGGTCGCAAGATGCCAGTGATGTAGCTAGCAACTAATCACACCTTTCCAATGGTGCAATATGCAGACGGTCGCACCTTGCTAGGAATGCAAGGTGTGACCTCCCTCAAAATCTAATAAATACAAGGAAAAATAATGTGTCTCAACATGACATAATTAGGGTGCCAAGTTCTAATGTAGGGGCACATTTATCCACTGGGAGGGTCATATTTATGCTTGTGGACGCTGAATTCTTCTACAAAAACGAATTTTCTTCTTGTTGGGGCCAAAACATATTGTGTAGGTTTTATTTTGTATGTGTGGGGGCATCATTCCCCATTGTGATGACCAAACCATTCCTAGACAACATTTTGTAAAGAGTTGGGATGTCATATAGGGAAAAAAATCGTGTGGTTTAGAGGGGCAAATCAACAACCATTACAGAGACAACCTTTACCTTTGTTCTTCGAGTCAAACAATGCCACTAGTTGCAAATATATTCCAGATAAAATCAATAATAGATCAACTAGAATTGTGAATTATTTTTTTATTATCATTGTTCAACTGAGATTAATAATAAATAAGAGAAAATATGTTATGTTCTCATTGCTATAAAAGTTGATGAGTATTGTGCATATATATATATATATATATATATATATATATATATATATATATATATATATATGATGATGATGATGATGATGATGAAAGCTCTTGTGGGACACCAAAACCTTACGCAAACACCATAATCATATTAGAAACTAAACCAAAATTATAACAATAACAATAATAGGTATTCTATATTGAAAGTGAACCTATAGCCAAAGTGCTTAACAAAAGTCACCAATCCAAAATTCACCCTTAACACTACAACAACCAATACAAGAGGTATTATCGTGTGTTATGAGTATGTAGGCAAGTGTTTGACAGAATTCATAAGCTAACAATAAACTAGATCCCAACAACAACAAGAAAAAAAGGGCTAATTCATGGGGTACTAAGCATTGTAGTGAACTATTTGAAGAAATACCTGAACTAAAAATCACCAGAGTATAACAGTAGAAAACACATATTACATCAACCAACCAAGGAAGGTTATCATAGTCAACCATAGTCAACCCTGATCAACCATAGTCAACCATGGTCATGACTAACCACAGTCAACCATGGTCAAGGTCAACCATGATCAATCATACTCAACATTGGTCCCTGTTAAGGTCAACCATGGTCAAGATCAACCATAATGATCTTCATGGTCAACTATAGTCAACCATAGTGAAGGGCATGATCATGGTCAACTGTAGTCATGGTTAAGGTCATCCATGATCAAAATCATCCATAATCAACCATAGTCATTTTCAAGAATGGTCTTGGGCAACTATGGCCAACCACTATCAAACATGGTTAACCATTGTCATGTATTGTCAACCATAGACAACCTTGGTCATGGGCAGCAAAGGTCAACCATAATTAACCATGTTCCTAGTCTTGGTCATGGTTAATCATTGTCAACTTTGATCAACCATAGTTTACCATGGTTTACGTAAACCATAGGCAACCATGGTCATGGTCCTACTCAACCATGGTCAACCATACTAAACCAAAGTCAACCAAGGTCTACCAAAGTTAACCATGGTCATTTTCATGGTAAACTATACTTAACCATGGTCATGATCAACCAAGTTCAACTGCATTCAACCATGTTGTTGGTCATGGAAAACCATGGTCTATGATGATCAACCATGATCATCCATGGTCAAGCATAGTGATGGGCGTGGTATTTTTTGGTCAACCATAGTCATGGTCATGGCCAATCGCATTCATGATCAACCATGGTCATGGTCATGGTCAATTGGGGATAGCTATGGGCATACTCATCCTCAACCATAGTCAGTCATGGTCATGCTCATGGTCAACCATAGTAAACCATAACTAACCATGGTCAACCATGGCCAATCATACTCTTGGTCAACCATAGTCATGGTTAACCAACTAACAACCACATTTAGTTTAACCAAAGTGAACCATAGTGAACCATAGTAAACCAAAGTTAACCAAGGTCTACAAAAATTAACCATGGTCATGGTCATTATCATGGTCAACCATAATTAACCATGGTCATGGTCAACCAGGTCAACCACATTTAACCATGATGTTGGTCATGCACAACCATGATCTACCATGATCAACCATAGTCATGGGCATGGTCATTTGTGGTCATGGTCATGGTCAATGTTTTGTATTATTAATCTATCCTTACTTTATTAATATATTATTAATACTTTACTACATTAATGTACTATTAATACTTTAATAATGTATTATTAGTGCATTAATGCTTCATTAATGTAATAATACTTTAAAACATACATTGCATTAATATATTAATTAATTGATGTTATTAATACTTTAATAATGTACTATTAATATATTATGTTATTAGTGTATTAATGTTTCATTAATGTATTAATACTTTAAAATATACATTGCATTAATGTATTAATTAATTGATACATTAATCCTTTGACACATTAATGTATTTATGTACTAACACATTAATTAATAAATTATTAATGTGTTAATTAATACATTAATATTTTAGTACATGAATGTATTAATATTTTATTAATTTACTATTAATATTTTATATTTATTTATGTACTAACACATTAATTAATAAACTATTAATGTGTTAATTAATACATTAATACTTTGGTACATTAATGTATTAATAGATTAATATTTTTTTACATGAATGTATTAATATTTTTTTAATGTACTATTAATACTTTGTTACTTTAATGTATTTATTAATTCTTTATTGATATATTAATTAATAATAGATTATTAATATACTAATGTTTTAATTAATAATACTTTATTAATGTATTATTGTATTAATTAATTAAAATATTAACTTACTATATTAATATTTTAATTTAAAAATTATATTAATGTAATAATTAATTAATATATTAATTAACATTCATTTTTTTTTTTTTTTAAGTAAAAGGCGGAACCTATTATATTATAAATTCAGAAAGGAGTACACATGACATGCAGGTGTTAGCTGTCCTGCCTATGTAGGAAACCAAGACAGCTGGCCTGCCCACAGTAGCATGCAAAATCATAGAGTTCATTGCACCACCCTTCCCGTAGGAAACCAGGGTATACATCCATAATTGACAACATTCCAGTGAGCTCTGTTCTAATGCTAACCAAGCTAACAACTATAGAGCTACAAATCTGGTAAACGACTACATAAAAAGATTTGGAAAACATGCAAGACAGAAAAACCTATTCCCCAGAGTCCTCGTGAGCATCCGTCGCTTTTCCACCGCTGGCTGGGATGGCATACGGCTGAGAATAGGTTGGGCATTGTTGCCGAGGAGTGGCACTAGAATAGGCCACATAGAGCATGTCCAAGCATTGGATAACACAAACTGCTCTGAAGATTTGATCATCAACCAGGCTTTGAACTTCAAATATCAACTGCAGATGCTCCGGGTGCAGGAGAGGTGGCGAGGGTGGCGTCTGCGGCTTGTCGTCCCTTTCCCGTCATCCTGACGGCTCCTTGTTTGGTTGCAATTCTGTGGTATCTTCCAGTGGCTTCTCCTCAACCAGACAAGTGGTGGGCTCTTCATTGTGTGTTGTGCAGGGACTTGAGGTGTCTTTTGAGCGGGGTAGTGCTTCTGCTTCAGCAATACATGTCAGGGGGTTCCAATTGTCTGTAACAATAAACATCTTGCTCTTCGAAAAGTCTGGTGGGAGCTCCATGTCCGGGTCTTCTTCTACAAAGGTTCTGGGGGGCGAGCTTTCTATCGTGTTCACCCGACGTTGTCTCTGCTTGGCCATGATCACAGCCCGCTTAAATTTCCTGTGTCTCTTCCTTCTGGAGTCAGCCGCATACCAGCCGGCTCCCTTGCGGGTCTTCCCTCTCACCCTCGGCATGGCAAAAGCAAGGATCAATGCCAGAGCGCCGAGAACACTGCTTCTACCCCGCTGCTCGACAGGCTTCGAACGCACACTAAGATTTCCGGTAAGGCGGGCGAAGGCATAAATTATAGTTGTAGCCATTAAAGCTGAGAGCTTAATGCTCTGGCTATCCGTCCTGTAATAGCTCGTGCGAGGCCCCATCGGAGAACGGAGGCCGACGGTGGTAGTGCCCTTCATAAATAGCTGAGTGTGTGGTGAGAGCCATTATAAATGGCCTCTCCCATATCGCCTCCACGTGCCTCACCTTTACCGCGTGTCATCCCATCCGGGGCTGGAAAATCTTTGCTGGCTAGGAGTTGGCAACGATTGTATAGAACGGAGGATCCAGTGCTTCTGGCGTCCCAAATTATTTGTTCTGTTTCCCTTTGTACTCCCTCATTTGCTAGGTAATCAGCCACTCCATTTGCCTCCCTTTTGATGTGGGAGGGAATAACACTGATATTGTGCCCAAGTAGGCTTTTGAAGTCTTCGAGCAATCCTGCGAGGCGCCAACTGGGAGAGATTTTTTGTGGATTTCCCCCATGCAGGATCTTAGTGATTAGCTGGATGACAATTTGTGAGTGCCCTTCCAGGATGATTTTATGGCTGGCCAGGGTTACCGCCTGTCGAAGGCCCTGTAGTAGGCCCATTAATTCTGCTACATTGTTTGTGGTCTCTCCCAAATATCTTGCAGTCAACATTAGAATTTCCCCTTTGGAGCTCCTGATCACAGCTCCGTAACCTGCGAGCCCGGGATTACCTTTTGAGGCTCCATCAAAGTTAATTTTTATGAATCCATTTGGAGGGGGGGTCCAGGTGGTTGGGCTGGGGAATCGATTCTTGGGAGGTCTGGTTGCCACTGAGTCTTTTAGGTTGAGTTGCCAACTTTGGAGGGTTAGTGACTCCTCCCGGTTACAATCCTTGTCCCAAGGTTTCTAATGCTTACTTCTGATTGTTTCTTTAATGAATGTGGCAACTTTTTCCTAGGTTGACTCTGCAGGGGAGTTCTTGGAATGGAAGATGCATTTTTTCCGCTCCTTCCATATCTGCCAAAGAATGAAGCCTGGGAGGAGTTGGCAAATGTAGTTCAGAATGGGATTGTTATAGGTGATTGAGTCCCAATTTTCAATAGTGTCCCTGATGTTGCCTCTGTTTTGATTGGATCTACGCATGATTTGTGCCCCCTGGTCCCAGACGGCTTGACTATAGCGACAGCCGTTGAAAAGATGCTCCTTGGTTTCTTCTTGGGATTGACATAACACACACATGGATGGCCCAATGAATCCCCTCTTTCTGAGATTATCCCAAGTTAGAATTATGTTATGGATGATTAGCCAGAGGAAGGTAGAGACCTTGGGCCAGAGCACTTTGCTCCAAATCTTTCTCCAGATGTTATCCGCTTCCTGATTTTGGTGGTTGTCGTGCATGCGATAGGCTTCCTTTACCGAGAAGTTTCCTGAAGCTGAATGTCCCCATATGAGGATGTCAGGCCCCTCCTTCCTGGGAATTTTCCTGCGTCTAGCCTCTTGATGCCAGGCGGACAGGTTTAAGTCAGGCAGGGTGCCTAGCTCGTGGTTAGAGGTCTTCCATTGCCGCCAAGTCTGCCTCGCATCAGTGGATTTCCAGAGATCCTTTACCTTCAGTGAAGGGGGTTGATTGAGGGCCAGATGGAGGGGTGTGAGCTCTGCTAGGTCCTTTAGAGGTTTGAGTTGTTGCCATGAATCTTGCCAGAACCTTGCACTATCTCCATTGCGTATTTCCCAGAAAGCGTGTTTCTGTATTATGTCTTTGTTTTGCCAAGCTGTGTTCCAGATGTTTGAACCCTGGATTTTAACATTGTGTCTGATCAACTGATCTGGCTGCATGGAGGGAGCGTATTTATTTTTCCAGATTTGTGCCCATAACGCATCTGGTGTTTTCATCCACCTCCACCATATCTTGGCCCCCATTATCTGGTTGAGCTTTCCTGGATCCTGTAGGCCTAGGCCTCCCCTGCATTTTTGTGTGCATACCTTATCCCAGCACACCAGGGCCCATTTCTTGTTGGCCTGCAGACCTTGCCAGAGGAATTTCCTTTGAATGTTTCTGATCGCTCTGATGATGTGCTTGGGAGCAGCTAAGGCAATGAAGAGGTAGGTGGGTAAGGTTTGAAGAACTAATTTTAACAGGACTAATCTAGCTGCAATGTTTAAAGGTCTGAAGGTCCAGTTGGCCAGTCTATTGGAGATAGAGATGAGGAGGTTGTCCCAAGAAATGGATTTGGTTGGTGCTCCAGTGAGAGGAATACCCAGGTAGTTGGACGGAAGGGAGCTCCTGGGGATGCCTAGGATTTTGAAAATGTGCAGCTGAACTGCCGCGGGAGTGTTGAATAAGAAAATCTTGGATTTATCTAGGTTCAGAGTCATGCCCGAGGCTTCAGTGAAGTCAGAGAGGATGGAGTTGAGTTTGAGGGCTTCGCGTGCCGTAGGGGAGTTCATGAGTAGGGTGTCATCGACGAATTGGCTGTGTGATGGGGCAGGCCTAATATTATGCAGGGGTAGGCCTTTGAAGGCTCCTTCTAGCATCGTTGATTTGATGTAGCGACCCAGGCCTTCCGCCATTAGAACAAAAAGAAAAGGTGAAAGCGGATCCCCTTGCCTAATGCCTCTAGAAGCTGAGAAGGGGCACGAGGGGACTCCATTGACTAGGATTGAGAAGAAAGATGAAGAGGTGAGGTTCAAAATCCAGTTTACCCAATCTTGATCAAAGCCAAAGGAATTGAGGATAGCTCTGAGGTACTGCCAACTGGCTTTATCAAAATATTTTGAGAGATCAAGTTTGATTGACATACTTGGGGTTTTTGTTGATTTGAGAGAGCTGACCACCTCATGTGCCAGTATGATGTTGTCCATGATCTGTCTTCCTTCAACATATCCAGCTTGTTCCTTGGAAATGAAAAATGGCAGGATTGGCTTGAGTTGATTTGCAATCACCTTGGTAACAATCTTGTAGATGACATTGCATAAGGCAATGGGTCTGAACTGTTTGGGGTTCGTGACTCTTTCTTCCTTTGGGATGAGAGTGAGGAAGGTGGCATTGAAAGCTTGGAGAACTTGTCCCGACGATCTGGATTCCTCGACGACCTCCCATACATCCTTACCTATAATATCCCAGCAATGATGGAAGAAATCTGTAGTGAAGCCATCGGGGCCTGGGGCTTTTCCTGGAGGTATATGTTTTACAGCCTGGTCCACCTCTTCCTTAGATATTGGCCTTTTAAGAGTGACATTCTGTTCTGGAGTGATTAGCTTGGGAATATGGCTGGTAACTCGGGTGATTGCTTCACTTCTGTCCACTTTGCTTTCCGTGAGGAGGGTCTGGTAGTATCTGTTGAGATCCTCTTCAATGTGTGCATGTTCTCTTACCAGTTGTCCCTGCTCAACTTCCAGATGTGTTATTCTGTTGATATGTCTCTGGTGTATCATAGTTCTGTGGAAGAATTTAGTGTTCTTTTCCCCTTCTTTGAGCCATTGTACCCTAGATTTCTGCCTCCATAGGATTTCCTCTTGCTTCCTTCTTTGCTCCAATTGCATCTGCAGCTGCTCCTCTTCCGCCATGAGCTCAGCAGTGCGAGCTCCCGATATAAAGATTTTTTATGTCTCGTCCAGTCTGTTCTCTGCGTCTCTAATACCTTGGAAAATGTTTCCGAAGGTGTTTTTGTTCCAGTGTTTGAGCCTTTGCTTGAAGTTTTTAAGCCTTTGTTGGAATCTGTACATCTTGGTGCCCTGATCTGTCTCACACTGATTCCACCATATTTGTGCCAACTGTTGGAAATCTGGGTGTGTGAGCCAGAATTTTTCAAATCTGAAGTGTTTAAATTTCGGTGTTGCTTCTATAGCTATTTGGAGGGCGATTGGCCAGTGATCAGAACCCGTTTTGGGAAGGATCAAGCTTTCTATACATAGGTCTCTCTCAATCAGATATTCTATTACGAGAAAGTGATCGAGTCTGCATGCTACATGCTGACTACCGGATCTGCGGTTAGACCAGGTGAAAGTGCCATTGTTGTTCTCTATGTCTACTAGCTTTAACTGTTCAGGGAGGGTTTTGAACTTACCACTCTCTTTCTCTAGTCGTTTGCTTCCGCCTGTTCTTTCCTCCAGTGACATGATCATATTAAAATCACCTCCTAGGATCTAGTTGGGCGTGTTTACCAGTGCTTTAACTTGGGTTAGCTTCTCCAAAAATTTGTTTTTTTCCTGTTGTCCTTGTGGGCTGTAGACGTTGGTGATGGTCCCCTCCTGATTCGAGCCTATGATTTCAAAATGAGCCGACAAGGTGCCTGCTGTGGAGAAGGGTTCACTAAGGGTCGTGTGGGTAGGATTCCACAATATTGCTAGACCTCTCAATGCTCCCATGGAGTCCGTATAGACGTAGTTGCAGCCTTTCCATATGCATTGGAATATGGTTTCAACTTCCTTTCCTACACATTTAGTTTCCTGTAACATTAGAATGTCTGGGCTTTCCTCCTTGACGCATTCTCTGAGGATCCTTTGCTTGGATCGTCCGTTGAGTCCTCTAATGTTCCAAGTGATAATCTTCATCATTAAGAGGAGGGGTGTGGGTGGAGGTATCCCTCCGAGAGCTTATGTATCTGTCTTGAGTTGATCATCAGGTGTCTAGCTTCTTTAATCAGCTGATGTACTGGTTTCCTTCCTCTTCTTTTTCTTTCGCATGGTGTTTTTTTGGAGCCAGAGCTTGATTCTGTTGCAATGCCAAGGCGCGTTGTGGATCCCGTTGTTGAGTCAAGGAAGACCTTGTGCACCTTTCTAAGTTGTTCTTCTAGAAGGCCTTGTAGGTCTTTCTGATCTAGGGCTTCCTCCAGTTTCTCCAGATTGATGCCTGCCAGGTCTTGGGCATCCATTTGCATTAGAGTATCTCCATCCATATCCCCTTTTTCTTCTGCATTGATTTCCTTATTCGGATTGGAGGGGGAGGATGCAGGGTTCTGGGCTTTGCCTTTCTGTAAGCCAGTGTGTGGATCCTGGAATTCCTCCTCCTCAGGTAGCTGGCTTAGAATATCATAAGCGTTCCTGGTCTGGATTCTGGGTTTGGGATCAGCTGTTTGTTTTCGAGTGGGATTTTTCTTCCTTGTCTGGATCGTAGTAAAACTGTCTTTCTGCAGATTCTGACTAACCTTGGGAGCTTTCTGATTTAAGGGGAAATCCCGAAACAAATGGCCGTGTTCATGACATTTTCTGCATCTGAACGGGATATGCTCGTAGTCAAGGGTTTGTGACCAGTCTTCATCCTGGTACTCTAGTATTACCGCTCCTGGTAAGGCTTTGGCTATGTTCATGTAGACACATATGCGGTCATATGAGGTGTACTTGTGTTGCTTTGTGGCTTCAGAGGCTTTCACATATTGATCGATGGTATTTCCTATTCCCATGAGAATCTCCTCCAGGCAGAACTCTTGCGGGAGGGAATAGAGGTGGATCCAGACGGGTGCCATTGTGAAGTCCTCCTTGTCTAGGATGAAGCGCTCTGTCTAGTACCTTAGGAATAGCCCTGCTGAGTTGAAGAAGTAAGGGCCATTTTCAAAAATGTGATCTTTGTCTTCTAGGTTGTATAGTATGATGGTGAAGAAGCCTTTTGAGCTAAGCTAGACCTCATAGTCTCCTTTGGGATTCCACCAGTATTTGATCCATTTGTTCAGATCTCTTTCTGATGGCCAGAGTCCCAAAAATTTGCCAATGAGGGCATGTTATTGCATGAACTGTGTGTGCTCCCCCACTCTGGATGAACTTATGTGATACCTGGGCGCTTTTTCCATTTGCGGGATGCATTTCCCGGGTTCCCAGCTGCGGGGTGCTCTGGTTTGAGATGTGCTAGCTTCCATTTCCATTTCCTGTCGAAGGCCCTGCTCCTTGGCGAGTATCTGCTCCCGGATTTGCTGTGGCGGCTCGAATGCTGGTCGTTTTGCCCTCGTCCCAGATCTGTCATTGGCTGTTATGTTACTGTATGAGGGGCGTTTCCCCCCCTCTTCAGCGCCCATGGCTACGGACCAAAGCTGGTATGGGTTCGTGTTGAAGCTATAGGGTTTCATGGCCGCGGCGAGTACTGTAGCAATCAGGCAGAGGCTCTCATGGGCCGAGTGCTAGGGTTTCCACTCGTTTCCCCTACATGATACTCTTTCTAGCGATAGGTATGTGGGCTTGGCCCAGTTAAGCTTTCTGCAGCTAGACCACGTCCTTGCTTGGGTTTGAGCACAAGACCTGGCCTTCGTTGCAAGAATGATTTTACCATCCAGACGCCTCCGCTGACCTTAATTAACATTCAATTAATATATATATTAATATTTTAAATTAATTAATATATTAATTATGTATTATTACATTAATGATCTATTATTCCTCTATGTATGCCAAGTCAATTAGAAACTACCACATTTAACAACATTTAAGTAAAAAAATGGTTGATATAGCTAGATAAAAGCTATTAATTTTAAAGAAAAAAATTGCACCAATCTATATATCAACCACCTTCTACTTAAATGTAGTTACGACTAATATTGTACTCCAATCTACCCTTATCATACAATTTGCTTTATTATATTCTACTCTTCCCATGACCAAATCTACTCCAATGCCAATCTGCCCATGACCAAATCTACTCCAATATGACCAATTTTATTATATTGTACTCCAATCTACCCCTACTATATAATTTATTTTATTATATTGTACATTGATATATGAATTAAATTCACATTCAATCTCTCTGGACTTCTCTTTCTGTCTTTTTCACTCTGAGTACCATATATTCAGGGATTAGTTAAGGAAATCATTCTTGGTTTTCTTCGATGACATCTTGATCTATAGCCGGTCATGGCAAGATCATATGAGGCACCTGGATGAGGTATTGAGCATCATGGAGGCACAATCATTATATGCCAAAGAGTCCAAGTGCAAGTTCGGTATGACAGAGCTACTTTACTTAGGCCACATCATCAGTGCATAGGGGGTACAGGTGCACCAAGAGAAAATTAGGGCCATTCAGACCAAGTTCAGACAATATTTGGTGGACAACAAATTCGTGGTCAAGATCGATCACAACAGTTTGAAGTATTT
Source organism: Picea engelmannii (assembly GCA_009831015.1). Lineage (NCBI taxonomy): Eukaryota > Viridiplantae > Streptophyta > Pinopsida > Pinales > Pinaceae > Picea > Picea engelmannii. Next base: position 81,175 of record ML790842.1, read on the forward strand.
CCTTGAGAAAAAGGACCTCAATGAGCGCCAATAGAAATGGGTGATGAAGGTACATGCATTTGACTTTGACATAGAGTATGTCAAGGGGAAGAATAACATTGTGGCCGATGCACTATCGAGGAGACCTGTGGCATGTTCTTTGATGGAGATTTCAGTAGATTGGAAAACCCACTTGTTAGTGGAATATTCCAAGAACAAGTTTGCTTGTGAGGTCATGGATGGGAAGATATAGGATGACCGGTATAGGGTCTTTGAAGATGCCATATTTTACAAGGATAGAGTCTACTTGGTGCCAGATTCAAGGCTTAAGAAGAAGATCCTCACCACAGTTCATGATTCACCTCTAGTAGGCCATCAGGGATTTTTCAAAACCTACAGACAGATGAGAGAGAGGTTATCATGGAAGGGCCTCAAACAAGACCTTATGAGACACGTCAGTGAGTGTGTGACTTGCCAGCAAAACAAGTCAGAGCATGCTTTTCTAGCAGGGCTACTTCAACAACTCCCCATTCTAGAGCAGAAATGGGAGAGTATATCTATGGACTTCATCACAAGTCTACCCAAGGTCCAGGGTAAGGACTGTATCTATGTAGTGGTCGACAGATTGACCAAGTTTTCTCACTTCTACGCCATACCGACAGATTACAATGAAGTTTAGGTAGCCGATATTTTCTTCAGGGAGGTCTTCAGAATTCATGGGTTGCCGAAGAACATCGTTAGTGACAGGGACAGTCGGTTCATAGGGACATTTTGGAGAGAGTTGTTTCGATTGGTGGGGACAGAGTTGACACCTAGCACCAGCTATCACCCTCAGACAGATGGGCAGACCAAGATTGTCAACAAGTGGGTTTAAGGGTATTTGAGGAACTATGTAGGAGGACAACAGTGAACGTGGGTAAAGTGGTTACATTTAGGAGAACATTGCTAAAACACCACCTTCTACATGTCCATTGGTATGAAACCCTTCCGAGCATTGTACAGATATGGTGCTCCCACTTTGGTAGACTTGGTCTTCATGGAGAGAAGAGCTCCCAAGGCCAAGGATTGGATCATAGAGAGTCAGGAGATTCTCAAGTTGTTGAAAGAGAGCCTGCAGATGGTGAAAAACTGACAGAAGATAAGTGCAGATAGGCACATGATAGAGCATAACTTTGAGGTTGGAGATTTTGTTTTCTTGAGACTCCAACCATATAGAAAGTCATATCTAAAGAAGAGTGGGGCCGAGAAGCTCAAGCCTAGATTTTTTGGTCCTTACAGGATCATGCCCCGAGTAGGCGAGGTTTCTTACGAGCTAGAGCTTCCAGAGGGGAGCAAGATTCATAACGTGTTCCACGTGTCTTGCTTAAAAAAGGCAGTGGGACAATTCATTAGAACATCAGAAGAGCTTCCCCCGTTGGATGAGGAGGGATAGTTGGAGTTAGTTACAGAGGAGGTTTTGGAGTTCCGGGAGAGGAAACCGAGGAGCAGGGTCATCAAAGAGTGTTTAATCAAATGGAGAGGGCTTCTAGTAGAGGATGCTACTTGGGAGAGCAAGCAGGTGTTGCAACACCCTCGATTGGTATTGCTTGAGGACAAGCAATTTGGGGAAGGGAGGATTGTAATGTCCCTTTCCAAATAGAAGCTCTAGGGATGAGGATTAATGGTCTAAACCTTCCTGTTAGACTATATCCAGGGCCAAAGAGGGGTAAACAAGGTTACTAGAGGTCACTCCAGTCACATGTGTTATATTAAGAAAGTGTCATTGAGCTAAAAAGGGTTAAAAGCACTTTTAAGTCATTATGAGCTAAAACTAGAAGTCAACAGTGAATTAGGGTTTCAACAGTGATTTAGGGTTTTGAAATTGAACAGTGAATTAGGGTTTCAACATGATTTAGGGTTTTGGAAAGCTATAAAGGAATGGTCAATGACCTAATTCATCATTATGCATATTATGACTTGTCATTGAGGAGAAGAGGCGCATATCAGGAGATATAGTTCAGTATATTCTAGGAGGAAGACACCAGTTGGTTGATTTCATTGTTGAAAGACACACCCTAGTCATCGGGAAGATCATCCAGGTCTTCCATCATTCTTCATTGATTCTGCAGTGCTCCCATATTCTGACAACGTTTCCTAGACTAGCCAAGTCAAGAACATTACACCACTGTCCTCTACACAGTCCTGGGAGGATGCTCCTCCCCACTGTGTTAGCACTAGAAATCACCCTCAGATTGCATGGAAGGTAAGCCCAATATCCATCAGGTTATGTGTAAATGTATATTCGTTTTTAAGGGGTCAAATGGATAAGACTCAAGATGATAATGTTCTAACTCAGAAATATATGCGAGCATGCATGAGAAATCAAGGTCTTGACTAAATTTAATCAGTAAGTGGGAGTAAAGGTTAACACAGGGAAGACTTTGGTGAGAAAAATGTAGAGGTTTCTATAAACATCAGGTCTGCAAGCAACCTAAGGAAGAAAAAGTCTAACGCAAGATCTTCTTGCGTTCAAATTTTAAGGATACTAAAGAAACATCATAATAATATTATAATAAAAAATTCATCATAATATCACCACAACAATCCATGTGAATCATTCAAGCATGAATACTTTAGCATCAGAGGCAAATAAGCTGGAATAGGAAAGATTATTTCTATTAACCAAGATGTCTCAAATCAAGTACATAACCAATTCACAGTAACTTCATCAAAATATTACAGCATAAGGGAACCTAGCTCAACCATTCGAACCTACTAAAGAATTTAGACTATCTATTTATAACAAAAGGGGAGGCAACAACTGGAGGTGAGAGCTGGCCTTCTTCCCATGAAAATCTCTAAGTAGTTATTCCATCTAACAACTTAAACTAACAACTGTGATATAAAAAAGGGAAAATGTTGACCACTAATCCAACCAATATTTGAACTGACTTGATCTTCCTTTGATGCGCAACTCCTTGATTGTTTCTTGATCTTGAACAAGAGATTTACTCTTTCTTTTCTTACTAGCACCTATTGGAGCAACAATGGTGGATGGAAAAGGACTTGTTGTCTATGACTGAGGAGTAGATGCTATGTCCAATTTCATGTGAGCAACAGTAATGAAGTGTTCCCATGAAATTTTCTTCTTTCTCAGCTCTTCAGAAACCAATATTATAATCAACCGAGAATGAAAAATGCTAGCATCCACAGCCTTTGACTTGGATTGAACCTTGTCTGACATCTTGCCTATGCTCCTTAGAAAATAGAAGGGTATTTTGATTTAAATTTTTCCAGTAAAATGCAGTAGAAGCCTTATATGGTACTGGTATAGTGTATTGAACCTCCCTTCACATGTGAAGTACCTATGAATGATCCTCAATATTTTATCAAATTCTCCAACGAGATGATTTCTTGGTACCCCTTTGGAAAGATTGTCAGTTTGATATTCAGGCTTAAGGAAGTCTTTGGCATAGGCTGCATCCAAGGCCATGGATTTAAACCAACTCTCCCTAGTGATAGGGATCTCTGTAGTAGCTGAAATAGAGGTCTTAGACACCTCAAATTCTAGGCCCCCTACCTTGGTATTCAGGCCATCAAAATGTAAGGCAAATTTCCTTGTTACCTCAGGATGACCCCTTGGCATATTTTGGCAAAAAGTAAGGCATCCCACCCTTCGAAAAAATTCTCTAGCCATGGGCTCTGCCTTGAATAGATGCATGTCTACAGGCTCAGTTATAACCACATTACCTCCCTTGTGTGACCTATTCTTAAAAGGAGTCTCCATGGTTTAGGATGAAAGCTTAAAATCTATGGAGTCGTGATCACCAGGAGAATCAGAGAGTCAGACTTCAAGTGAAGAGTGGTTTCCCTTTTACAAGATTTTTCCCTAACTCACACTGATTGCTAGCTTAGGAAACAATGTCTGTGAAAATCGCTCCCTTGACTATGTATATATATATATATAAAAACTCAGGAAAAAAATATGATGAAGGGATACCCTATGATTGTCCTTGAAAACTGGGTCGAAAACAGTCCAACTCAATAGATAGAGTAGGCAGGGGAAAAAACAACGTCGGTTCGGTAGCGTTTCTGGGTAGCAAAATGTGCATACATAAGATAAAACTTTCTTGGACACTGAGAGCTCAGGAGTAATGGTGGGAAGATGTATTAAGACCAATAAATAGGTGATAGGATGGTGTGATGAAAAGATCTCCTCTAGCTACTAAAAATACGAGCGATAATTTCTCCTTGAAATTGATATGCAGAGGGGGAAAAAACATGGAATACCTGGAGAACAAATACGACTTGAAGTTTCAAAAAAATATTAGGAAAGTATTATGAGAAATTCAGCCTCTGAATCCACCTCAACATCGGAACTAGTAGCACTGCTGCCAACTGGTCCGAACTGGTAGTTTGTGCAGCGCAAAAATTTGAGCTTTTCAAAATTTGAAAACCATTAGTAGAGCTCATAAATATGAATCCTCGAAAGCATATTTTTAACTAACCATGGTGCTGAAAACAAGGAAGAGATGACATCAGCACAATAATCAAGAATCATGGTGAAAGATGAAAGACATGGAGTGCGCTACATAAAATATTGGTGAGTTGGCAATGCTCCTTTTCAAATAATGATTTGATGAGTAAGAATGGGACAAATTACAACAAGTAAAGGCTACAGAGGCATGAGTGAAGAGGGTGGCATGTCAAGTCGAGCTGGTCGTGGAGTGAGTGGAACTTAGTGTCAAATCATGGAGGGGATCAAAACATAAGTCATGAAAAATAAACCTAGGCCAAAAGTTCATGCGAGGATCAAATTTTGAGCTATGATTTAAACCTTTATTTATCAAATTCATCTAAGTAAATCACACAATTAAGATACAAACCAAAATAAAAAAATCTAAAGGCTTAGAAAAATCAAAACTAAGGGCTAAAGACCCAAGGCAACTTAGTGTGATAAAACACTGGATCTTGAGAACTAAATCCCTCTAAACTCTGGCTCCCTTTGAGCTAACAATACTAGTGGTTACACATGCCTCACCCCTCATGGAGCCACGTGCTCCCTCTGTGCTATTGGTGGGGCCACCTGCCTCACCACTAATGGATCTACCTGCTCCTCCTCATCTGTCTCTCTGCTCCTGCTAGTCATAACATACATAGGATGACCCTCTCTAACTCCAAGAACCACTGTTGATATGAAGCTAGATCCTCTAGGAATAAACAACACCTATCTAGCTCAAAATAATATGTGGTACTCCTTTCTCTCAATATATAAGACTGAGAGAACACTCCTCCTAAGTTTTGGCACCCATAACACATTTGAAACCCTCAACACCTCTCTTGACTATAATCAGAATGGTATTGTACTAGATCCTCATACTTCATGCTTGACTCCCATGCAAATCTCCACACACAAGTATGAGCCAGTGTTTGCAAAAATGTCAAACAATTCTCTAGCACCTATAACGCGTTAGTGGCTCTCACTAGAAAAGAACCGTGAAATCCTCCAAGGAAAGCATCCTGATTCCCCAAGTCATGACCATCCAATTAACTTGTACCCAAGTCCATCATCCAAGTCACCAAAAATTCTTTCTGTCTACACATGCTACAATTGATCCTATGTCCTCATCTTAACAATCCCAAGTTGTAGTTGGATACTCATTCTAGTCCACTCTAGACCACCACAACTCATCTCTGTAGTGTCCTCATCCTCTTGGGTCAACTACCTCATACATCGCCATACCTCGACAATGTGAAAATATTTGGGACAATGAAGACTCTATCTCATCAACCTGCTAATCATCTGAAGCCATCTTGTCCATGTCAAAGCACCTGAGTTGCACCCATCATAACTCACCATGAAAAGTCCTCGGAATTCCATCCACAGGGTTGGAAATTATCCATATTTAGGAGTGGAATGAACTAATTAACATACTGAATACAATAAACAAAGAGATATGAAGAACAACACAAATATCCAATGAATAATATCTTATATTGAATAAATGAAATAGGCTAAAACTATAAAACCACAAAACTGAAAAACTTGCTCGAATGGTGGTAGTTATCTCTGAGAAGAGATGTGGATGCTACGCGCATCCATCTGAGCAGAATAAAACAATGAGGCTCCAGAGACCTTTTTGATATTACTCATGAATGCCAAAACCCTATACATCCAAAAACCTAACCCTAGGATATGAAACACCAAAAATTATGTGGCCCCCTATGGGTAAGTTGGTATGTCAACTTCTCGGGGTCGTAACTTTTGCATATGACCTCCGTTTTAGGAACATAAGATGTGTTGACATGAAAACATACAAAATAATCCATTTGGATTAGCTGGGAAGCCACCAATATCCACCTAGAATATATGTAGGGCTTCAGACAACCCCGAAAGTGTAGAACCCACAATTACAAAGAAGTAAAAAAGAACGTGTTGAACCAAAAATTGTCAAGAGGATCCAGTTGGAATAGGTGGGTGGCCACCAATATCCACCTGGATCAGTCCTCCCCCTTTAGAAAGAAATGGTCTCAATTGCATTGATTTCCCCCATCAAGTGAAGAAACTTCTATTGAGTTTGGCCCCAGGTGAGACACTTTCCTTGGTGTAGGAGATGCCCTTCTTTGACAACCAGATACAACTGGATCCTCTGTTGGCCAGTGCCCTTGACCTGTGTGTACACTATCTGATTAGTGGATGCTTGTTCCATGAAGTAAAGGTTGAACTCTGTTGGTGTCAACTATTCTATGATCTCTGAGGTGTCCAATAATGGTGGAAAATATGGCCGAAGGAGGTCCACATTGAACACTGGGTGCAAGCCAAGGAAGGGTGTAGTGTTGAGCTCAAAATCATTGCTACCCATATCCTTGGTGATAGTTTAAGGCCCATAGCGAAGTGGGTGGAGCTTACGATGGGACCCGGTAAGACGCTCCTTATGAAAATGTAACCAAACTTTGTCTCCAACCTTAAACTGGTGCGGTACCTTGTGTTGATCATGGCGCTGCTTATTCTTAGTATTGTCTTTCTGCAAAATATCATGGACCTGTTGGCAGATGTGATAAATCCACTCAATGAATTTGGTGGATTTTTCAGTCTCAGACTGAACATGGGAAGATTCTATCTGTGTGGTGGGAAGAGGTAGTGCAACATCAATGGGACCTAAGGGTTGGAATCCCAACCCCACCTGAAATGGGTTATGGATGATGGAGCTATGGAGAGCCCTGTTGTAACTATTGTGAACATACAGGAGACTCTCATCCTAGGTACACAAATTCTTAGAGTTGTACATGTGCACGATGTGCACAATCATCTTATTGACGACCTCTGTTTGTTCATCTGTTTTGGGGTGGAAAGCAGTGGATTTAGTGAGCTTGGTTTCCAACAGTGACCAGAGACTCGAGTAAAATGTGTTGAGGAACTCGTTGTCCTAGTCATAGATGATGGTCTGTGGTATCCAAAAATGGACCCACACTCATTCAAAGAAGGGCTTGGCAGTATCTTCTGCTATGATAATCTTCTTGCAGGATGTGAGGATGGACATATTTGAAAACTGATCAATGACCACAAATACATAATCATTTCCTTTCTTAGTGGATGAAATTCTAGACATGTAATCCATTGAGATGGATTCCCAAGGATTCTTGGGATTATGAAGAGGGGTGTATAATCCTTTCTTCTTGATGGATGGCTTGGCAATGGCACAAACAATGTAATATTTGATATACTTGTTGACGTCCTATCGCATTTTTGGACAATAAAAATGTTTTTGTAGAATGACCATAGTTTTCTCCATGCCAAAATGTCATGTCATTCTACTATATTGGGATTCCCAAATCATATTTGCATGCTCTCTTGTAGGAACACATATATGTCCTAGATGGAATAATAGTCTGTACTGAATGTGAAAATTGGTGATAGTCGCGCTTGTACCCAAGAGCTGATAGGTGGTGGCAAATTCTGGATCTTACTGATAAAGTTGGGGCCACTGAGATGCCTCATGTCCATAGGAATGGAGCACAATGGTGAGTGCAGCCACAGGAGGTCGACTAAGGCAGTCAACAACATGATTTTAGCTCCATGTCTTATACTTAATGTTGATATGGAACTGTTGTAGGTAGGTTGACCACTTCTGATGGAGGTCTGAATGAACTACAGAGGCTTTTGATCAGTGTGGATGATCGTCTCTTTTCCCAGAATGTAATGTTTCCATTGACGACATTCTTGTAGAATGGAATACATTTCCTTGTCATAGGTGGGGTATTTCTAGACATTATCTGAGAGTGTCTCACTATGGTATGCCACCTGATGATCGTGTTGAGTGAGAAATCAGCCTAAAACATAGTCAGATGCATCGGTCTCAATCTAAAATGGTTGTTGAAGATCGAGAAAAGAGAGTATTGGAGCTGAGAACAAGCGATACTTCATATCATCGAATTCTTGTTGTTGTTCCTTCCCCCACCTGAACTTTTCCTTGCCACCGCCCTTGGTCACTTGGTTGAGGGCCCATGCAATGTGGGAGAATACCAACATGAACTGTCGGTAGAAGTTTGTGAGTCCCAAGAAGCTCCGAAGCTCATTAATGTGGTCGGGGCTGGCCAATCATGAATGAATTGGATTTTAGGTGGACCAACATGTGCCCCATTCTCATCAACAATGTATCCCAAGTATTTGACCCTGTTCATTCCAAAGGTGCATTTTTCCAAGTTGGCATATAGGTTGTGTTGCCACAGACTGCTCAAATCCTATTGAATATGCTACATGTGCTCCTCCTAAGTTTTGTTGAAGATGAGGATGTCATCCAAATATACCAGCAAAAAAGAGTTGGTGAAGGGTCTCAATACATCATCCATCAAACTCATGAAAGTGGCTGGTGCATTTGTTAATCCAAAGGGCATGACCAGCCATTTGAGGAGACCTTATTTATATTTGAAACCTGTCCTCCATACATCAGTTGTTTCGATGGGAACCTGGTGGTAGCCAGACTTTAGGTTAATCTTGTTGAATAAATTTTCCCCTTTGAGTTGGTTAAGAAGGTCGTTAATCCTAGGAATTGGGTACCGGTTCCTAACGATGATTTTTTTTAATTCTCTGTAATAAATGCAGAGTCACCAGGTCCCATCCTTCTTCTGCACTAGTACAATGAGGATTCCGCAAGGGGAGGAGTTGGGTCTGATGTGCCTCTTTTGAAGAAGCTCTTGGATCTGAATCTTGATTTCATCATTTTCTATCAGTGAGCAATGATAGACTGGTCCATTCGGTAGAGGTGCACTGGGGTCAGATCAATTGTATGCTTGACTTGGCAGTGCATCGATACCCCGGTGGGTGAGGAGAAGATGTCTTTGTACACTTCCATGATCCCTTCCACTTGCTTTTGCTGCAAAGAGAGGCTCTATGTAGAGGCCACAGATGTGGTGGAGACCTTTTTCTTATTGTGATCATGGATAAAAAAGAAGACGAACTTCTCGGTCATTGAAATGACCTTACTACATTGCTTAGCATAGATTAAATAAATATTGGTATGCAGTTCTACCTCTAGTATCCTGTACAATTTTCTACCCAAAGTAATATTAAAACCGTGGGGTATAGACTCATATACAACATGATGCTTCCACAAATATTGTTTTCCTAAAAGAAAATCACAAACTTCAAGGAGAGTAATATCACACAATACCTCATCTTTGAAAGGCTTGATGTTGTAGGGCAGACAACATTGTTGGCTGACACAAATATTTCTTCCTTGGCGAAGGTATTCGATGGTGTAGGTATGTGGGTGCAGTGTCATCGACAGATTCAATTGTTGGGCGACCTCTATTGATATTAGGTTCTTCTGACTACTTCTATCAAAAATGAAATGAAGTAGAGCACCCTTTACCCACATATGTGAGTGAAAAAGGCATTCCCCTTCCTCTGGTTCTACTGGTTCACTTGGGTGGAATTTGGTGGTAGTGACAGTGGAAGTGGGTTCAACATCGATAATCCACTTCCCTCCTTATGGATTTGATTTGGAGTCAGAATCGTCCTCAGACTTAGATGCCTTCAACTCGGCCACAAATGACTTCTTGGAGCAACATTATTCAGTGTTGTGCCAAGGGATTTTATGTTATTCACACCATTTTCCTGTTTCCTTTTTTGTCTTTTCATTTCCCTTGTGCTCTGGCTTGGAATGGTTGTCCTGAGAGTGGCCATATCTGCGTTGTCCTTTACCATGTGGGTTGGGGCCACCTTTCCCTGCTTCGGTTGTGAGGAGTTTTCAGATCCAAACTCTCACCTCTTCTACTTAAATTTATGCTCGATATTGACATCATATATATAAGTCGTACCCAATGAGGAGATGTCCAGAAACTACACTTTTGTTTGAATGTATCTATGCAAACAACTGTGGTATTTGAGCACTAGATGTTTCTTAGAGTATTTGATACCCAATTTGGTGCACAGGGTATGGAAAATATTGGTGAAATATGGTACTATCTGGTCCCTTTATTGACACAGGGTGGTCCATCATGTGTATTGGTCCTCGTAGCTTCCAATGGGGTAGTATTTTTATTTAATGGCATCCCAGAAGGAATCCCATGTAGGGGAAACCACAAATATTGCAGATTCCTCTATGGCCCTCTTATCAGAGTAAGTATCCCACCATTCCTTAATATGGGGGACAACCTTGAGGAGTGCAAAAGTAATCTTTTCCCTATCGAAAAAAATTTGGACTAAAAAATATGCTTCGAGAAGATTCAACTATTTATCTACAACATCCACATCTATCAGTCCTTCAAATAATGGAATATCAAATTTACATGTACCTTGAAGGGGGTTGCATGGCTGCTTGATGAAGATGCTTCTCCTGTGGGTAGCCGTCGAAGGATCTATGCAAAGTTGTCCATCATTTCATTCCTTTGTCGCACGAGGGCTTCCTCGAGCAACATTTTAAAAGGATCTCTTGCTCCATCATTATTATTTTCATCCCCCATAGGTTGTTATCGGGATCGACGTTAACGATATTGCAATGAATTGATTGGTTTGAGTCCCAAGTTCTTGTACCTAGATCTTGTCCGGGACATGCATGAAGAAAAATAAATGAAGAGAAGACCTCTTTGATACCACTGATCCAGATTTAGGAGAGAAATAAAATGATTAACAGAATGAATACAATAAACACAGAGATATGAAAAACAACATAGATATCCGTTGAACAATATCTTCTATTGAATAAATGAAATAGGTTGAAACTGTAAAACTGTAGAACTTAAACACTTGCTTGAAATGTGGTAGATATCTCTGAGAAGAGATGTGGCTTCTATGCGCATCCATCTGAGCAGAAGGATTACAATGAGGCTCCAAATTCATTTTTGATATTACTCTAAATTCCAAAACCCTAGATATCCAAAAACCTAACCCTATGAGATGAAATGCAAAAAGTGACGTGGGCCCCTATGGGTAAGTTGGTACCTCAACTTCTCAGGGTTGTAAATTTTGCATAGGAACTCCAGTTTAGGCACGTAATAGCCCGTTGGAAAGGTATTTTAGAGAACTACACATTATACTCTCAAACTCTGACTCTTTCTATAGTTTGACTATTGCGAGCCAAAAAAACATTATTGAGGGCCCCAAAATTCCCCTAGAAGTACAACAAGATGTGATGACATAAAAACATACAAAATAAGCCAGTTGGATTAGGTGGGAGGCCACTAGTATCCACCTGGAATATGTGTAGGGATTCAGACAACCCCATAAGTGTAGAACCCACAATTGCAAAGAAGCATAAAAGAACGTGTTGAACCAAAAACTGTCAAGAGAAGCTAGTTGGAATAGGTGGGTGGCCACCAATATCCACTTGGATCAAGAAATATTCCACCCAACATACTATTGTGATCTAATATCTCCATTAATCCACCAGAAATCCAAACCTACCACACCAACGAGATACAATATCTCACAACTCCTTGTTTGGATAGTCTACTCCATGTCTCAAACTAGAGACCATCTGACCTGTTTCCACCTGCAACTGTCACTATAGCTCCTTCTCAGACCTATCACTTGTGACCTGCTCGAAACAATAACAAGAACAAGAACAAGAAAAACACTCCTCCAATGTTGTATCCAAAATGTGTCTCAAGATGAACCCCTTCTCTTCAGATCCCAAACTCTTACACCATCTCAATTTTCACATACACTCATAAGTGAAAAATTTCATATTTGAAAATTGATTCATAGTGATCTAATAGTAAAACCCTAGTTGTTATCACTGAACAAATTTACATTGAAATTATTAGTTGAAAACATATGTAGTGGAAACAACAAGATCAAAGATGAATCATTGATACACAAGAGACACAGTAATTATGTTTTGTAATCTTGTTAATATAATAAATCTCAAGGGAAAAGCCATCCCTCCCAACGAATACAATATAACCAAAAATCTAAGGACAACCTTGTCCTCTAAATTTAACAAAAACTGAGAACACCTTTTTTGTCCAATATACAAATCAAAAAAACAAACCTCAACAATATATGGAAATATCCTCTACATAAGAATTTGTTGTAGACCACTTGTATGGCTTGTTGATGTCACGTGCCAGCCTGTACGGATCTGTACCTACCTAGAAATTTTAGTTACGTGATTAACCAATTGGAAACCCATGGACATCCGTTGTTTTCTTCACTGCAAATCATGTATACCCTATACGGGGTTCATCCTTTTGCAACCCGTGTATATACGCACTTCATCCTCCTACAAACTATGTATTGAAAACCGTTAGTAGAGCTCATAAATATGAATCCTCGAAAGAAGATTTTTAACTAACCATGGTGCTGAAAACAAGGAAGATATGACATCAAAAAAATAATCAATAATCGTGGTGAAAGATAAAAGACAAGGAGTGCGCTATGGAAAATATTGGTGACTTGGTAGTGCTCCTTTTCAAATAATGATTTGACCAGTAAGAATGGGACAAAGCACAACAAGGAATTTCTACAGAGGCATGAGTGAGGAGGGTGGAATGTCAAGTTGATCTGGTCATGGAGTGAGTGGAAATTAGTGTCAAATCATGGAGGGGATCAAAACATAAGTCATGAAAAATGAACCTAGGCCAAAAGTTCATGTGAGGATCAAATTTTGAGCTGTGACTTAAACCTTTATTTATCAAAGTCATCTAAGTAAATCACACAATTAAGAGACTAACCAAAATCAAAAAATCTAAAGTCTTAGAAAAATCAAAACTAAGAGATAAAGACCCAAGGACACACTGGATCTTGAAAACTAAATCCCTCTAAACTCTGGCTCCCTTCGAGCTGACAGTACTAGTGGGTGCACCTGCCTCGCCACTCATGGAGCCATGTGCTCCCTCTGGGCTATTGGTGGGGCCACCTGCCTCACCATTAATGAATCTACCTGCTCCTCCTCATCTTTCTATCTTCTCCTGCTAGTCATAACATACATAGGCTGGCCCTCTCTAAGTCCAAGAACCACTGTTGATTTGAAGCTATATCCTCTAGGAATAAACAACACCTATCTAACTCAAAATAACATGTGGTACCCCTTTCTCTCAATATATAAGACTGAGAGAACACTCCTCCTAAGTTTTGGCACCCATAACACATTTGACACCCTCAACACCTCTCTTGACTATAATCAGAATGATATTGTACTAGATCCTCATACTGCATGCTTGACTCCCGTGCGAAGCTCCACACACAAGTATGAGCCAGTGTTTGCAAAAATGTCAAACAATTCTCTAGCACCTATCATGCATTAGTGGCTCTCATTGGAAAAGAATCATGCAATCCTCCAAGGAAAGCATCATGATTCCCCAAGTCATGACCATCCAATGAACTATTGGAAAATATTTAACAGGTAGCGCATGCTTTTCATTGATGGAAAGTACAACAATGAAGATGGAATGAGTACAGGAAGAATGTAAGAGACGGTCACCAGAAGAATTTTAGGAGGACGCTGTAGAGCAAGCCCACTAAGTTAAGAAGAGATAGTGCAGAGGATTGTTGGCAGTTCATTATCAGGCAAAGTAAGCTTGTCATTGATGGCAAGATTAGAGTATGCAGCGAAGGAAAAACAAGGACAAAGTACGCTCCGGAGGAGAAGCGCCAGTGATCGCTGGATCTCATCCTGAATTCCCGATGACCATCATATCTGAATGAAGACAATAAGAGGGCACTGAAGAGGAGAATAGATCTCAGGCGTTAGATCTGAGCGTAGGGTCTGACCACCGTTGGATCGAGGAAAACCTGCACGATCTTTAAAAGGGCAAGGAGTAGAGGGCTCACAAATCCCGGAAGTAGGAGGATCGTCCATGTCAGGGGGTTATGTGGAGCATTGATCCGACTCCCTATCAGAGTTTCGAGGATCGCGTGTTGGAAATGTCAAAGAAACAATGCAACAAAAATCCCGATTTCTCGATATGAAAAATCCCGGCGCAATCTGAGCCGTCAAATCAAGAACACATCTGAACCGTCGACCCGACTCACGTCAGCAGACCACGTCAGCTAGGAACATGTGTCACAACTAGGTAATGACAAGTGTCAGACTGATTCAACATTTCAGGCACATGTAAGTCACGAATTAGAGTGACACGTGGCAGTATTCAACACGTGTCAATCCACATGTGACGTCAACAGATGCACACCTTGTCAGAGTTTTGAAGATCGAGTGTTGAAGTTGTCAAAGAACATTGACATTAGGAATCTCGATATCGTGATATGCTAAATCACGATGTAATCTGAGCCGTCAGATCAAGCTTTGATCTGGACCGTTGATTCCACTCAATGGAGAGGCATCGGGGATCGAGAGTTGGACATGAAAAAGATTATTGACATCAGGAACCCCGATTTTGCGATATGCAAATTCGCGATTTAATCGCATCCGTTAAGTTAAGAAGTGACATGGACCATTGATATGATTTCTTTATGGAGTATCAGGGATCAAAACTTTGAAGTGACAAAAACACTGGACATTAAGGATGTCGAAATCGCGATATGCAAAATCGCAATTTAATCGCAGCCGTTGAATAGAGATTAGATCTGGACCATTGACATAACTCCATATCGGAGTTTCGCGGATCACAACATCAAGAGGAATAGAAAACAAGGCAACAAGAATGCCGAAATCGCGATATGCGATATGGCGATTCAATCACAGCCGTTAAATCAAGCTTGGATCTGGACTGTTGATGTAACTCCATATCGAAGTTTCGGGGATCGCGACTTGGTGAGGCAAGAACACAATGCAACAGGAATGCCGAAATGCAGAAACCCGATTTAGAGGCAAAATTAATAAAGCTCATCCAATGGCATAGATTAACCTGAAGAAGATCTGAGGGCTACTATTGCACGACACAGTGAAACTGCTAGAAACCATTGATGGTTTCTACCAGAGGATGCGAAGACACTTCGGGATGACTGACAGAGGAGGTGAAGAGTCTCTGAGAGCAATGAAGATGTTCATGGAGGCAATTGACAACTGACGAGCATTGAGGCCTGTAACCGAAACAGAGAAGGTGAGTTCGACTGTCACAGAGAAGACGAAGAGTCTCAAACTGCCAGAGAGGCTGAGGAATCTCAGTACAACATACAGTGATGATGGACACGAGGGGCGAACCACCAGAGAAACTGAAGAGTCACGATGATGATCAGTTAGAGCACTCGAGAGGTGGAGGATAATGGTGCGGAGTCAGCATGCAGAGGCATTGCAAACATTGCATGCACAAGGTGCACAGAAGATATAAATACATGGTACAAAGAAGAAATTGGGGGGTTGTTGTTGTTGAAGTTTGCTGTGGTTGTTGTTGGTGAAGGTGATTCATGTGTGAAGAAGGATCATAGTGCAGTAGCTGAATAACACAGAAGAGGAACTGCGCAAGGGAATGGACATGGCACACAGAGCATAAAAAGCGGAAGAACAGATAGCACGAGAGATGTATGCAGAAAGGAAATGAGGCAAACAGAGCAATGAAATGCAGCAGAACAGTGATGAGTCTGGTAAGCCATTGATGAACATCATATCACTGTAATAACTTTCAGTAGAAAAGATTTATATTTTAGGGTGGTTGGGAGGAGCTAGGGAGGATTGGTGTCCTCAAAGGTTCAAGTGGGTGCTTGAACACAGGGAGTTGGTGCTTCCTTCTAGTTGGTGCTAGAGAAACCAGGGAGTTGATGCTTCCTTCTAGTTGGTGCTAGAGAAACCAGGGAGTTGGTGCTTCCTTCTAGTGGG